>CM061151.1:3687393-3974893 GCA_030710495.1 Labroides dimidiatus | reverse complement strand
TGACAGATCCATGTCAGACACAGCCTAATTATGGGAACACTGCTCTGAGAGATATTGTGCCATTAAAACCCTCTGACTCCGCTCAGACTCTCTCCTGCTGCTCGGGCTCGTGTTCCTATTCTTGTCCTCATGTAACTTTTCATGTGATCGCTACAAAGATTGCCGAGTGAACCTGCAAAGGTACACAGACACTACAGAGACATGAGACCTAACATGCATGACTGAGGGAAGCCTCAAATGCTCTTGACAGCTGCAATTTGAGAACTAAATTGCTGAAAATACTTACATAGCTGCTGTCTGATTCTGAAACCATTCTCGCCCAGACACCGTAAATGTTTACTCAGAGGACGGTATGACACATTCAGTTCACGAAGACCACAGAAAAGTGGTCTTGGCACCTGAGTTGGACAGGTCTGTCAGATTAATGACCTGCAGGCAAGTTACAAAGGCGTGAGTCGTGTTTGTGTTTCTTGTCTGATAGGTAATAAATTAAAATTTGCGTCAATCTAGAAATCATGTTCCCCCGCAGGCAAAACAAAATCCTGCAACAAATAAATGTCAATTATCAATTGTCAATCAATAATTATTATCTGTTTCAATTTGAAGCCCAGTGACACATTGGTGAGTGATGAGATACAACATGAATCATAGGCTAATGCTAGCTGTAGGCTATCTAAGTTATTTTCTCTCTTGGCAGTGAGGTACCATCCTTAAACAAAGTAAAATAAGTACATCTCTATCTGAACCTTATTAATAAGAAAGAAATATTCTGTTTAAATTTCTGTTTTACCCTTAAGAAATATGTACTATAAATCAATAATGAAACTTTTAAGGACAGAAACAACCAGCAATAACTGATCCCAAAGCTAAATGAGGTTAGCTGGATGAGTTGACTGTAGCCGAAGCAAATTTACCAGTTGTCTTGAGTGTGTGCTGCTTTTTATGGGCCAATAAAAACTTGGTTATTTAGTTTGATATTCAGCTTTTTATGTTGAAACAGCAGTGCTTCAAAAGCTGTGTCCTCCATTTGACTCTTACTTACTTATTTAGTTTTCCCAGGCTGTGAAGGGAGCGTCCAGAGCATCTTTTGTAGAGCATCCTTTGTAGTGAATCATTGGCAGAGCATCCTTTGTAGAGCTTGTAGAGATTCCTTCATTGGGCATATTTGTAGAGCATCCTTAAAGAGCATCCTTGGTAGATCATCCTTGGAGAGCATCCGTAGAAAGCATCTTTCATAGAGTGTCCTTCATAGAGCATCCTTTGTAGAGCATTTTTGTGGTGCATCTTCAGCAGAGGATCCATGGAAGAGTATCCTTAAAGAACATCCTTCATAGGGCATTTTTTGTAGAGCATCCTTAAAGAGCATCCTTAATAGGGCATTCCTTTTAAACATCTAGAGCATCCTAAAAGAGCTTTCTTGGCAGAGAATCCTTCACCGAGCATCCTTTGTAGAGCTTGTAGAGCTTCCTTCATTGAAGAAAGCATCTTTCATAGAGTATCCTTCATAGAGCATCCTTTGTAGAGCATTTATATAGAGCATCCTTAAAGAGCATCCTCTGTAGAGCATCCTTGTAGCGCTTATTTGGCAGAGGATCCATGGAAGAGGATCCTTGGTAGAGCATTCTAGAAGAACATCCTTTGTAGAACTTGTAGAGCTTCCGTCATTGAGCATCTTTGTAGTAAATCCTTGGTAGAGCATCCTTAAAGAACATCCTTCATAGGGCATTTTTTTGCAGAGCATCCTTGGTAGAGCATCCTAAATAGGGCATCCCTTTTAGAGCATCTTTCTAGAGCATCCTTAAAGAGCTTTCTTGGCAGAGAATCCTTCATAGAGCACCCTTTGTAGAGCTTGTACAGCTTCCTTTATTGAGCATATTTGTAAATCATCCTTGGAGAGCATCCTTAGAAAGCATCTTCCATAGGGTATCCTTCATAGAACATCCTTTGTAGAGCATTTATATAGAGCATCCTTAAAAAGCATCCTCTGTAGAGCATCCTTGTAGTGCTTATTTGGCAGAGGATCCATGGAAGAGGATCTTTGTAGAGCATCCTTAAAGAGCATCCTTTGTAGAACTTGTAGAGCTTCCGTCATTGAGCATCTTTGTAGTAAATCCTTGGCAGGGCATCCTTGGAAGAGCAACCTTAAAGAACATCCTTCATAGGGCATTTTTTTGTAGAGCATCCTTGGTATAGCATCCTTAAAGAGCATCCTTAATAGGGCATCCCTTTTAGAGCATCTTTCTAGAGCATCCTTAAAGAGCTTTCTTGGCAGAGAATCCCTCGCACGGCATCCTTTGTAGAGCTGGTAGAGCTTACTTTATAGAGCATATTTGTAGAGCAACCTTAAAGAGCATCTTTGAAGAGCATGCTTGGCAAAGCATCTTTGGTAGAGCATCCTTGGAGAGCATCTTTAAAGAGTTTCCTTCATCCTTAAGAGCATCCATTGTAGAGTTTCTTTATAGTGAATTCTTGGCAGAGCATATTTGGTAGAGCATCTTTCATAGAGAATTATTTGTAGTTTTATCTCATAATTCTCTGCCCACCAGTTGAAACTAAATGCTAACACGCTGTTAGATGATATTATTTAATTCAACACAATAAAAGCGTTACAAATGTTGTAAAAGATAAACACGCTGATTTTTGAAAATATTTTTGAAATGTTGGTGATGATTGCATTGGTAGCAGGCAGTTAGCCACATAAGCCAGCAAGCTACTTGATGTTAAGCAGCAGGATCAGTGCTTTGTTCAACAGCTGGATGCTAACTGTAGTTAACTGTATCCGTCTGTCTTACGGGGCTCTGCAGTTACAGTGTGTGAGTGTTTTTCTTCAGAGGTTTTCCACTGAAAACATCTGCCCGCAGGAGCCATAAACAACAATATGACAGGGTTGAGTGAGAACCAAAACAATGAAGTTGTGGCCCAGAAAACCAAAACAATGATCTTACAGCACAATAAAGCTCAGTACAGCTCTGGGGAATTTCTGAGTCTGGTGATAATTTTCTGAGGGTTTGTCACAACAAGGAACATCTTTGATTTGTAGTGATGTGATCTATAATAAAAGTCCTACACAGGAGAGATTATTATTTAAGGCCCAAAGAATCAATAAAACATGAGTGAATGATTCATTTAACATGAAGAAGCACATTTTTCACAGTCTGTGTGGACGCTTAATGAAAGTGACTTATTGGAAAGTGTACCGGGATAACTAATATGTGAAGATCAGCGTGTAAGCCCCCCTGCATCGCATTTCTCTTTCATCTTCCTCCCCTCCTGGACGACAGCAGAGTCGGTATCACGGCAACAGGTTTGTTTGGGGCAGCCTCGGTATCAGCAGGACTTGGATTGCTCGGCTCTGTTTGGAGTAACTCGGGCTGCTGAGAAAAAATCTGAGGCATGCTAAAAACATAATATACAGGAGCCTGGCATCCCTAAGAGAGAGTCTGACTGTCTGTTCCTCCCTGCAGGTAGCCATGTTTGGAAGTGCTGACAAACAGAGAAGAAAGACAGAATGCACGGGGTCCAGGACTTAGGCTGGCTTCCCGCCAAAATGTCACCTCCTACTTGTATTTGGGCTCCAACTATGGTCACAATAGTCCTAACGGTGCTCGATTGTGTGTTTGGATTCAACTTGAGCGCTTTTATTATTATCCCTGTTGGGAGGTTTTAGCTGAAACTGATGCTATGATATAACCTAAGATTGTAAATGAGCAGGAAGACAGATACTTCTAATCTGTTAATCCTCAGAAGCTTAAATTTTGCCTTTGTGTACATTATGATACATGCTTTAATAAAGCCATGCTTGGCATTTTTGTTTTCCAGGGGTTTCTACCTCACCTGCACATGCAATTTATTTTTATTTGTTGAATTTAGTTCTTTTTGACTCTTCTTTCAAAAAATGTGCAAATAAATTTAACTGAATTAAACTAATACAACCTCACTGCTATTTTTTTCCATTTTGCCCTACATGAACTACATACTAGGGCAAAAAAAAAGAAGAAAAAAAACATAAAATTTATAAAAATCCAATTTTTAAATTATCTTATTATTTCAGTAAAATTAGAAATGAGGTAATGAAGTAAATTTGATGCGTGTAGTTGATAAAGTGTCACAAAAAACTACTAAAAAATTACCAAAGAACAGTCTCCATTTACACATTGAGTGAAAATAAAATAAATTGGGATACAATTTTTTCTCCTCTGAAGGAAAAACAGGAATTTTGTATGTGCAAAACCTTTATAGCGTAAAAACACAGCTCATTGCCCATAGGGGGCACCAATAAGCCCAAACTAAACATTTCTCAGAATAGCTTTAAGACCGAGGAAATATTGCTATAAATTTCTGCTTTTTATGACACAGAATTACGTCAGAATTACGTCATTTATTAGATTAATTTCTCTTGAATATTTTAACGTGTTTCAATTCACATTCATGTGTTATTTTTCCCCACATCTTGAAGAATTTATACTGGCTAGCAAGCTAAATTTAGCAAATCATCGAACAATCACTGAAGGCAAAACTGACAAATTAAGAGGGTTTTTTTTTTTTGCCTATTTGAAGCAACAGAATTTTTTTTTCGACAAGTGGAATTAGCGAATTCACTTCACAGGAAAAAAAAAAATCTAAAGAAATCTTGACCGACAAACTAACTCAGCAGTCAAACAAGCTAGCAACAGCTCACTACTCACCACTCACCACTACTTCTGTGTCTGCCACAGTGAGTGTCCAGACTTTGTGGTTCCTTACATAATTCATTAATATTTATATTTAATGATATTTATTTATTTATTTATTTATTTATTTATTTATTATACAGAGAATCTGTGCTGAGAAATTTGGCTTCTAAAATTGTAAACTGAATAGCAAATCAAGCTAGCCAGTAAGAGTTAGCTTGCAGCCTTTACCCACATCCTGTCTTCTGAAAGGAATGTGGGAGTTTGAAATGCTGCTTTATGAGACAACTTCTTCATTCAGTGTTTGTCTTTTCTTTTGCTTAAATTATACTGAAAATTTGTTTTCAAAGCTGCCAACACTCACTCATTGGCCGTGAGACACATGCATTTCATTGGCTTTACACACTCTCATGCCACACCCCTAATTTCTCATGCTGAAGTGAGTGTCTGATATCTGCCTGTTGAGCTATGGTTTAGAGTGACAATCGTCACCAATGATCGATTAGTTAATCCTTCAAGGCGTGAGAGGAGGTGGAGTTCAGCTCTCGTGCTTTCGATACCAGAACCAGAGACCACTGTTGCACTGACACAACAACACACCCACCAACACTCCCGTTTCTTCACGTTGATACTGTGACGACATGGTGGGTTGTTCGTGTGTTTCTGTTAATATGGGTTATTTTGTGTTTGCGAATTACTAGCCTCAGTGAATGCATCACCGGGATTAGCGGTTGTGTGTTTTCTGAGAGTTGTCCGAGCAGCGTTACCAGACGTACGATAATTATCGTATTTGTACGATAATTTAGCCCTCTGTACGATGTACGATCAATAATTCCAAAAAAGGCTAAATGTACGATAATTTCACAATTTCGTGTGGTTGTTACAGATCTACCCCAGTCTGACGGATTTATCCGTAAACCCTAAATGCATCTTATATCATGTGATGTTTCCAGCCAATCATAGTTTAAGTGTCATTCGTCTCAGAACGATTGACAGCCAATCACGGTCGTAGGAGCTCCGTCAGGAGGAAGTCAGTCAGTTGAGAGAAAAATGAGCACCGGAGCCTCGAGCTGCTGATCAAACGCTGCTGATGTGGGGCAGGGCGATGAATGCCCACAAAAGTGTCTGTAGGACACTAAACAGAGTGATCAGTTGTGATTTTCACGCAACAATAAGACAGTTGTTTTGATCATTATCAGTTATTTTGATTATTTTGTCGGGTGTACGATAATTTCCCCCAAAATACGATTATTCTGAGGCTCTGGTACGATAATTTTATATTTCCCATATGGCAACACTGTGTCCGAGAGAGGTGTGGGATGCGCTCGTCTGAGAGTAAGTTAGAGAGTCAAGTGTCATTTTTGACATGATATGGAGGGGTTCACGAAAGCGTTATCATCTGCAAGCATGTGCAGAACACAGAGGTAAACAAACCTAGAAATGATGTTATGGGGTGGGGGGGTGTTGTGTCACGCTTTGTCAAAGTCCGTATGTGGCTATTTTTTAGCATTAGCTCAGCAACAGAAGATAAATCACAGAGGAACAAAATGTGAGTCCTTCCAAACGTCGACTTTGACGAGGCAGCATTAATGGTCACATTAAGTCCCAGACTCCCTTTCTGTAAAGGATGTCTGTACCCTGGAGAATTTGTTTAGCCGTCACCCAATGAGTCAGACACTAAGTCTCATAATTAAGGCCTCATTAGAGCTACACGGCTGAAATATGTTGGTTTACAGCGCAGACAGCAAACTCTGGGATTCACAAAGGGGCCATTCATAATACCTCACTTCTCCAGAGGAAAAGAGAAGGAGCAGTTGCTCTTAGCATTTGGGCAGATGTAATTGCAATCACTCAGCTTGTCTGATGCTGATAATGGGGCGATGGGAAATTCCTGTCAGAGTCGTGGCTCAGGGTGGTTTCGCAACCGCTTTGGCAGTCTGCATGTTCCACTGCAGGGCAGCGAATGCGTTACGGCATGCTCGCATAGCTGTCATTAAACACATTTCAAAGAAGACAATATAAACTCACAAGTGTAACATTTTGTCCTGCTTTTGGAGCAATGCAGAGACGCATGTCATGCAATCGTACATCATCCGTCGTCCTGCGCTGAGAGAAATGTTTTCTAGCGATCCGCTCGCCTAAAACACGCCGCTCTGTCTGAAGTGTTTTCATCGTATTTGTTTTCATTTGTCATCGTCAAAACACTTCTCTCAACCAGTGGTTCATGTGAAAATCAAGCTGTGGAGAAATAAGAACATTAACTGGAGCCTTCAAATGCTGGGTAGCTCATTTCAAAATAAAATAAGGTAATGTTTGTTTTCAAAATTCAGGGCGTGCTTTCCTGCGAGCGGCCCATTCCTGTCTGAAATGTGTGCTACAGTGGGTGGCTGAAATAGCACGTGGGTGCAACGTTCTTGTGGTTGGTCACTGGGTACAGTATGTGACACCTGGCATCCCAGCAATGCTTCCATGAGAAGCCTCTATTATAAGGCATTCATGCAACGATGCTAACAAGCTCCTTTTACTGGCTGGACGAGCATTGGTGCAATAATGCTCGGGACGTTTTTATTACCAATTTGAGAGACCACCCAGGAGACAATAAAGAGATATTCAGACATTTTTCTAATAATCCCCAAAGAGCCTCACGAACTGACCTGCAGTCTGCATGATGGACAAGAGCTATTCATTTTCAATTAAAGTGGAAATACGTGCACAGTGTCTCCTTTCAAGACATTTCCTTGATATTTTACAGGAAGATAACTGCAGACATGAATTAACCTGGCAGGCTGCCAGCGTTCGCAAAGGTATTTGAGGTATTTTACAATCCAAATGATGCCGTAGAGAAATGTCAGGTATCCATGAACTCTGGGTGATGCTTTCATACGTAGTAGAGAAACCGCTGTGAAAGAAGGAAGAGGAAATTCGTAAAGGCTTCATCCTCCCCTGAGCTGCTCACGATGAGACCTCAGAATGATCCAGCATCAAGACCGAGTGTCAACATTTAATACAAAGTTTAATTTCAATATAGAGCATAATATGTTTGTTTTAAAAAAAAAAAAAAATGCAAAAAAGATATAAATTTATTCCTGAAATCTAGAGTTTGCAAGATGAAGTGAATCATATATTTCCTCAAACATAAATATCAAAATATCAAAGCTTTCCAATGTTACTGGAGTTTCAGTTATGATAAATTACAAACATCTACATAAAACAGAGAAAAATACTCAAAAATAACAACGACGACTGTAAATATAGAACCGGTGTACTACAAAATGTGTTTGAATGTCGAAAGCACAGAAATCCACAGCTAAAGCCATGTTTTTTTACTCAACCATTGGATGTCATGGAGTTGTAAACGCTGCGCTAACCACACAATTCATTGTGCCAAATGCTAGCTTCCTTGTGTTACCTCGTATGTTAGCTTTTTGCTGTTGTTTTGACGTTAATTAAAGGCACTGTGAGGAGTTTTAAATGATTCTGGACTAGTGTCACACTTACGCTGATGATATGATCTTTGTAAGCTAGCTAACAGTTTGCGTATTTAAGTTCTGTCAGTTTAAAATTTTATGCAGCTACAGATTAATTCATGACCTCATCACTCTGCATCCTGTTCCATTCATTTTCATCACAAAAACTTGCTATGGCAAGAAGTGCGTCTTTACATTAGCTGGAAATGATGCCTGCATTCACTGAAAAAAGTGAAACAACTTGTGTCATTAAGTCAAATTCCAGTTTTTAACTGGTCGAACTTAAAATCCTGGTTTTTGTTTTAAACCTGTTCGGTTGCACTGAAATAAGCATTTTCACTACAGACCAAAGGTTGCCACGTCATGTGATCCTGGTTTAGCCTAAGTTATTCCCATAATGCATTTCAGCCATGTCAGTTCATATTGTATTTTACATTACAAATAATTTGTTTTACAAATAGTTTGTTTATGAGCCACCGACTGGCTCACTTATGAATAACACTGGGTAAGAATGTTTGATATTTTACTTTATATTTATTGTAACCGTGAGTAAGAAGGATATGCAGTTGATAAAAGAATCCAATATGTCGCAAGTTGACCTAATATTGGTTCCATCACTCTGCAGCTTTAATACTTGAGTTAATCATGAAGATCAATTCAACAGTGTGGTAAAGCACACTGTGCGGATTTTGTATTTGTGACACGAGGAAATACTTTACATTGGCTTGGAAGATATTACTTTGTGCCAATGTAAGAAATTGACTTGAGGACACCTAAAAACATTGCTTGTATTAATATAATATGATCAGTGGTGTAGTGGTGCCTTGAGAAGTGGGTATCCTCTAAATTTTCAACTTTTTTAAGAAGTACAGAAAAAAAGTCGGTTTTAGAACCAGTGACATGTAAGACTACTCTATTTACCCAAAAATCTGTCATTTCTACTTGCTCACTATTATAAAATTATCATGACTTAATTAAGAGCAGTTTGTAGTTACTACTGGTCACACAAGCAGAATGGATGAATGTAAAATGTATTTATCATGAGGCAAACATGATGTTTCGGTTATTTTTTGAACATTTATTTAAATAAAATACTTGACAATGCATTCTTGTTCATATTTACGGAGCGGTTCTCCTGGATGCAGAGCGACTGCAGCTCCACTTTGGCCGCTTTGGGCGAGAAGCTGCGGTTCTGCTGCTACGGCTACTCTCACGACATCTAGCTAGCATCAGGCTAACGTTACTAGGGTAACGTTAGCCTGACGCTACCCTAGTAACGTAAAAAAGGGTAATCGGAGAGTTAGATATTACTGAATGGTGCGCATCGGGGGGGGGGTTAGAAGTGGGTATACGCAATGCTGACTGAAAAATAAGTGGGTATACTCCGTATACCTGCATATACCCTCGACTACACCACTGAATATGATATAATATATACAATATTATATAATTATAAATATTAGGTTTGTTCAAAATGAAAAATTAAGCTGAAAAAAATTAGAACATGTGGTCTTCATGATGAATTTTTTTTTTATTTTGTGTGAATGTAAATTTTTGACTTTGATAAAAAAATATATATATATTTTGACTGATTTTGGATCGAAATTTTAGTTTTCAACCAAATCAGAAAAACTTATAATTTTAGGTATAACAAATTAAGAGTATTTTTTTTACGTTGGTTTAAAGTATCAGTCACTACCAGTTTCGACCAAAGGGGTCGCCAAAGTCAATGAAAACTCCTTACAGTGCCTTTAAAATCCTTTCTGAGGGGATATGAATGTAAGTGACATATTTCATTGCCTCCTTTTAATAATTGCTGCATCAACTCAGACAAAATCACGAATGTGAACCCCGTCGGTGGCGCTAGATTAAAAAGCAGTGACTTGATGAGCCAGAGTTCCTGTAGGATCGTGGAAATTTCTTCAGAATCCGTTTGAGAACAGTTGAGAGATTCTTAAACTGCAGCTTGAGTTTACATATGTTTGACACCACGTCCTGTACTCTGAGCATGTCTTCACTGTCCAGTGTACTCGCAGTCTATGTACCATACAACACGTATAAAGAGGATGTTAAATCCATGATAAAAATATAACTACAGTTTATGATACAGAAAAGGTCATATCGACAAAAAACAGCGTGAATGTATCTGATATTTGGTTTATTCCCCGACCTTTAAAGTAGACTGAGACAGCCGTGTTCGCTGCTTTGTTTTAACGGTGTAGCGACAGTCATTAAAGTTCCTCAGGGAAGTGGCAGCCCACTGTGAAAAACAAACTCAGTCCTCGAGTTCTTCACACTGTCCTTTCACCATCCGACGAGCAGTCAGGTCAAAGTCCTTCAAACCTCCCTGTGGTTTGGATCTGTGGCGGCGCTCGAAAGCAAGTCCTTTGAAAAGTGAGAAGAAGGCAGCGAGGTGCGGCTCAGACGACGTTACTCATCATCATCATCATCGTCGTGTGTGAGGCTATACGCCGAGCAGCATGCCCATGAAGTCTGAACCGTTCTGTATTGTGATGGAAGCGCCCGCTGCGTTGTCCACGAATATGGAGGTGTACTGCCCGGCCTGCAGAGGGAGAGACGCAGCAGTGATGAAGAAAACTAACACGGATTCTCTTTTTAATGCTTGTGTGTCTGTCTGTTTGTTCGTGTGATGCGTACCTGAAGCTCAAGCAGGCCTTGGACGCTGACGGTGAAGATCTTGCTGTTGCTTTCCAATCCAACAATCATCTCCAACGAGCTGTGATCACAGAAACGGGATATTTTTTAATTCAATTAGTAATGAAACAGAAGAATTTCGCTTTTAAAAGGACTTAAGAGGGATACTCCAGCGTTTTCAGAAACACTCTTCTTAGATTCTCACCAAGATCAAGATCTCGACCCAAAAATGGATGATCCACTTCAATTTGATATCCGTCCCATCCAACAAGGACTGTGTTTGATGCCAACTACTCTCCTTTAAGTGTAAAACCAAAGGAACCAATCGAACATCCTTTTCTTTTTCTCCAAAATGAGCAATGAAGGAGAAGCTGAATAAAAGATCGCACTGAGTGGCAGAAGCAGTGGAACATCAAGATCCTGGCTCTCTACAGCTTCTTCCTGTTTCCAGTCTTTATGCTGCAGCGGTAAATGGTGCAGAGGCGTGTTTGTACCCCTGACAAAACAACAGCCTACCACTCATTCAGGACAGGAGCTGGTGTCATAAAGCTACAAACTGACCGCCGACTCCTGCAGCTCCACCAAACTTCAGATTCTGAAGCTTAAAAGAGTTATATGTTCCTTTTTTTCCAACCCCCTTCCTACTGCCCAAATACTTCTTCTATGACCTCAAGACAAACTGAAGGAAAACATGCTCTCAAAACCGTCCTTGAAGCCAGTTTTAGGACAGGTATTACACGATGAGGTTGATTTACAGGTGATTTTCAAGAGTCTGCCAACATTCCCTGAGAGGCCCCCCTTCCAGGACAACAGGTTTACTCTGAACTTGGAGAATCTGCCTTCAGTGCTCTGTGAGGACGATCCGTTTGGTGTTGATTGCAGTGACACCTTTGGCCTGAGTTGGAAGTGTTTTTCCAGGCGAAGCGACGAGGTTATGTATTTATTTGTAGTTACATAACGTTAGTGATTCCTGGTCCTACTGGAGCACATCTACCAACTCCAACCTCACCAAGCAGAGCTAACGTAACCTCACTCTGTGGGTTGAGATGATCATTATCACAAACAGTTTAAACCAGTGATCCCCGGGCTGCGGACCAGTACCAGTCCATGGGTCATTTGGTACCGGGCCGCACAGAAAAGAAAAAAAAAAAAACTTCCATTATTTCCGTTTGCTTTATTGCTGAATCAGCATTGCCAGACGTACGATAATTACCGTATTTGTACGATAATTTAGCCCTCTGTACGATGTACGATCGATAATGGGCTAATAAGGCTAAATGTACGATAATTTGACAATTTTGTGTGGTTGTTACAGATCTACCCCAGTCTGACGGATTTATCTGTAAACCCTAAATGCATCTTATATCATGTGACGTTTCCAGCCAATCATAGTTTAAGTGTCATTCGTCTCAGAACGATTGACAGCCAATCACGGTCGTAGGAGCTCCGTCAGGAGGAAGTCAGTCAGGTGAGAGAAAAACAAGCACCGGAGCCTCGAGCTGCTGATCAAACGCTGCTGATGTGGTGCAGGGCGATGAATGACCACAAAAGTGTCTGTAGGACACTAAACAGAGGGATCAATTGTGATTTTAGCACAACAGTAAGACAGTTGTTTTGATCATTATCAGTTATTTTGATTATTTTGTCGGGTGTACGATAATTTCCCCCAAAATACGATAATTTTGAGGCTCTGGTACGATAATTTTATATTTCCTATCTGGCAACGCTGGTCTGAATGATGTTTTATTTTTAAAAAATGACCAAAGTCTCTCCAATACATCCGTCTATGACTCACTCTAGACGCATGGATTCACATTTATTATTATATATAGAAATGCTATAGTTTTAATGCTGGTCTTATCATTTTATTTTGTTGTATTTGTCTGCTACAGACCTTTACAGACCGGTCCGTGAAAATATTGTCTGACATTAAACCGGTCTGCTCCCTGATTGTCCTGCCCACCTGTTTCTCATTCCCTCTTGTTACCTCTTGTATTTAACCTCATGTCTCTTGCTGTCTCATCACCAGTTTGTCCTCGTTTGAGCTTTTGTCATAGTCTTGCTGTGTTTTGGATCTTTTCCTGCCTTTTTATTTGACCTCGCCTTCTCGCCTCACGTCTGCCTGATACCTCTGACTGATCTGACTGCTTCTTGTGTACCGAACTCTGCCTGGACTCTGATTAAACCCTTTTGCCTTTTGGAACTCTGGTGTGTGTTTGCATTTGTGTCCACCTTTCTGTGACTCGATTTACAACAGCTACTGCCCTGACACCACTGGGCAGGTCAGATCACAGCCTGGCTCTCCTGCAGGCCTGTTGCGGCCCCTGTGTACTGAGGCAGCCTGCAACTACCCTCACAGTCAGGAGATGGACACCTGAGACTTGTGAGGCTCTGGGAGAGTGTGGAGTGTGCTGATGAAAACCCATGAGAGCAGCACGGACATTAAAAGACTTTTTTTTTTCTTTTTTTCTTTTTTTTTTTTTTGTTATTTTTATAATTTCATCTGCAAGACACCTGAATTTCCTTTTTTCCTTCGGGGATTGATGAAGTTCATTCTTTTCTATTCAGGTTCAAGGTGTCTCTTTATTATCTCTGAGCGAGGGGCAATTAGCTCAGCTGCAGGAGGTCACATGTGACCAAACACATTCACACAATAATACAATAAAAAAAAGAATAAATACAATTCCATAAAAAAAATACACAATAACAGAATGGCAGTTAAAATACCAACAGAATTATAGAGTCTGGTTTAAAATACTGACCACCACCGGGTCTTCTTAAGGAGTTCTTAAATCAATTTGTTCAACATCTGGGTAAGGTAAATCTGCAGCCGAAAGGCAACAACTTGAACTCAGCCCACAAAGGCCGGCCAGGGTCTGAGGAGATCTGTCTGGTCCTTTCCAAGATCTGTGCCCAATAGGTGTCTGCAGGTTGTTAAATGTACTCCAGTTACTACAGTTTTCCCACAAGTGTGCACAATGCTCTGTAAGCGCTTCCTGTTTTTCAGGGAAAGTGCACCAAACCAACATCTAAAAGAGGAAAAGGTCAAAACCAAGCAGCAACCTCTGGTCTGAAAATATGAGACGATGCTGAAGTGCTAAAATCTGTAGTTCCTTTAGTGTCCGCTTGAGGCTGGCTCCAGAAATACCAGAAGTCACAAACACACCAAGCCAAAAAAAAAAAAAGCTGCTTTCACAGCTGAAATAAACATGTTTACAGCCTGGTACAAAAAAAATGTCTCCCATCTGAATCACTAATTTCACAGAATTTCAGATTTCAGAAGTGAAACAATCACAGTATCATCCGCAAATTTAGTGAACAACACAAAGAGGAGGAGCAAGAGGACACACCCCTGAGGTGATCCGGTGGAAGACAGAAGGACATCGGACAGGACTTTGTTGACCCTCAGAAGCTGTGGTCTATCCACAAGAAAGTCTGTCAGCCAACGCAGATGTAAAATCAACACAAAACCAACCGTGTAAAGGAGTTGTGACCCAAAGGCGTCGGTAACCCCTCTGCCAGACCTGTAGGCCAACTGAAATGGGTCTAACCTGTCCTCCACTTGGCTCAAAAGTTCCTGCTGGATGATTTTCTCAAAGCTTTTCATGACTGAGGACGTCAAAGCCACAGGCCTGTAGTCACTGTGGGATTTTGCCACTTTGCTCTTTGGTACAGAGACAATAACTGACTCTTTCCAAATTCTTGGTACATTTCTGAGAAGGAGAGACTGTTCAGAAACGGAGGAAAAGATCTCAGCTAATTGCTCAGTACAGTTTTTAAGAATGCGTCCAGTAATGCTGTCTGGACCGGGACTTTTCCTTTCTTTCACCCTCTTATTCTGTTCTATAAAGTCCTTGCAGGGCCTTCAAATAAAGGTTGGTGATAATTTACTCTCATACGAAGCTCTGAAAGAGTTAGAAGATGCTTTAAAGGGCTCACAGAGAACATTTTCTCCTCCTAAGGATATTCAGTTTCAGTAAAAGCAGTTATTAAGTTGTGTTTTTGCACAAGACCCCCCCAAAAAAAAACCTCACCCGTGGCGTGTCTTACCACACACGGGCCAGTGACAACATAACAGTGTTAACAAGTTATTCAGTAGCTCTTTAACCATGACTGTGCACACAAACGCCGGCCAGGCTCTGTGATTTCATACCTTTGTCACTCGCTGTGTGAACAGCCAGTTAGCATATTTTCCCAAACGTCAAGCTGCTCTCGGAGCGCGCAGGGATGGGTTTTAACATGGCTGCGGGCTGTAACCGCACAGTGTGAGCGCTGGCTCCCGTTAAGTGGAAAATGCTACATTTTTTATGGCGAATCAATCATGTTTGTCTTCACTCCAACTGCCATCACAATGAGCCTCGCTGCACATTCTCCGCATTTTCATGTGTGGGAGAGCGAGACTGGCTGGGGTTTTGGCTCCGAAAAGAAAGAGCCAAGGACTCATTTGGGTCAGAAAACCCATCATAATAATATTATTCATATGTTCCCTTTATAGTACCATGCTAGAAAGACTCTGAGAAGTCTGAGAGGAGACTTTAGGGAGCAATTCATATCGAGTTTTCACTGGCTTTATGTAAATAGTAATTTTTAAAATATTTTTTAGGTTTTTCTGCCATGTGGATGAATACTGATACTTCATTATCTGTCTCCCAGAATCCCAAACAAGGAGCTTTCACTGCTGGCAGTCTGCAGGGGTCAAAGGTGAGTCTATAAAGATCAGTTAGAGGACAGGACTCTGAGGGAGACGACATTTCCTTTAAAGACCTGCTCTGCTTTTATTCAGGAAATGCCACACTGCTTCCACACAAAGTGTAACAGACGACACCTTTAACGGCCCGTAAACTCTGCTCAGAGTTGAAGCAGCTTTTAAAAACCGATGAAAAATAACTGCTACACGACCAAAGTCAACAATTTTTTTTTATATTAAAAAAAAAAGAATTGCAGGAATGTGAAGTGTGGTTATATTTGGATGAATAACTCCAGATCAGATTTATGCTTTAATCCTGAAACGATCAGAGCGTGCGACAGCCGAAACAAATTCAAACCACAAAGATAGAATCTACTGAGATTATAAAAAGTGAAAGCAATTTAATTGGGATTAAGGTTATAAGTTTCCAGCACATTTCACACTTAATGTGTTCATATTTGTTCTGGTTTTGTCACAGAGAGGGTCTTAAATGTGATCAAAACCAGCAGAAGACACAAAACCCAGACGCTAGTTAGCATATAAACACCTCACGGTACAGAATACCTACGTGTATCTGTGGCAGAGCGATTCAATGCAGATCAGCACCCGGACGTTATCCCTGGCCTTGAGTTGACTCTTGCTCCTCTTCACCTCGTTGTGGTCTGTGAAGTTTCAAAAACAATCGTATAAAAACACAGGTTCATCCCGGGTTCGGATAAAGCGTAAAAAGTATAAGAAGTAAATCTCCTTGAAGTGGCTGCTCGTTAAAAAACCGTGGAACATGATTGTCCGGTTCAATCTGAAAACCTGTAACTACACACAGCAGGCCTGTCACACTCTGTTTACACGGAGCTGGAGTAATAAAGATCCTCTGTTCATGAAGACTTTGGTATGGTGTCTCTTTTAAGTCTCTCCAAAACCAGAAAGCAACAAAGCAAAAACAACTGGGGGATAAATAACCTTTTTTTCATGTCTGTTCCAACATATATAGCAGTTAATGTCCAGCAAATAACATAATAAGAAGTTAAGACTTAGATGTTGCTAATAAAAAATGAAATAAGCACATCAGCTGCGTAGTGCAGACCGTTAAGAAGCCGGTCTAACATGCCGTCATAGCTCAGGCTAACATTAGCAGGTCAGTACAATTAGATGTCAAATTTGAGCTAGCTAGCATCACTTAACTTCTCTTCAGTCCCTTGTTTCTTTTGCTGTTTACTCTCTACATGCTTAGTTTGTGATTTACTTTTAACGTTTGTAGCTAAACCCTGATTTCGAATTGATTGTCAGTATAATATTAAAGACACATACGACTGTCATATAAAAACATACAAGCTGCAGGATTACAATGTATGCAGGAGGAAAATAACCCTTCTCAATCAGTGAGCTAAAGTTAGCTTCATTAGCCAGCTAACTAAGACTGTAAGAGTGTGTAGTGTTTAGCTAACATTAACAAGTGTTTCATTGCAAAAATTCATAATGCAATGACTGTTTCAGACTTGTTGACAGCCTTTGTATATATAATTTCATATCTTACTGTATATGTAGGATGATGTGAAGGTTATATGTAAGTTTTAGTTACCGATGTGGACGTTAGCAGAGAACTGGTATATTCCAGTTATTGGAGCCGTGAATCTCCCAGTGGACTGGTCCATTCCCGATCCTCGGAGGAAGGCTCCTTTGGCTGGAGGCTGAAAGCACATAGATGTTTGTTTACTATTTAAAGTGGCAGGATCAGATATTAAACATTAGAAAATCACTAAGTGTATTTCTCAAGGGTGCTACAAGCAACAAGGACAACTAGTCTGCTAATGGGTAAGTAGCTCGATTATGTCTGGTAGTAAGAGTTTGTGGAAAATGTCACTAAATCTGATGTTTTATAAGTGTTCTTATTTTTCTGTCAACATATTTTTGTTCATTTTTTAATGTTTTCAAGGTCAGTACTACTGTGGAAGGAACTTAAAAGTGTGTGCAGCTTTTGAGTGCAATAGTTTTTAAGGTATAATATCATATCATATCATGTCATGTCATATCATATCATATCATATAGTTTCGTATCATATTGTTTTGTATCATAACCTTTGACATGATGTGATATGATATGATATGATATGATATGAAATGATATGATATGATATGATATGATATGATATGATATGATATGATATGTTGTCATGTCATTTCATTTCATGTCATGTCATAAATCATATTGAATCGTATCATAACATATCACACCACATTGTGTCATGTCGTATATTAAAGTATTATATCATATTGTTTTATATCATGTCCTTTGATATGATATGATATGATAGATATGATAGATTATATAATATCATGTCATTTCATATCATATCATATTGTAACATATCATATCATAAATCATTGTATCGTATCATACCATATCACATCCCATTGTGTCATGTCGTTTCATATAGTATATCATATTGTTTTATATCATATCCTATGATATGATATGATATCATATCATATCATATCATATGATATATAATATAATATCATGTCATATCATACCATTTTGTAACATATCATATCATAAATCATTGTATTGTATCATACCATATCACATCCCATTGTGTAATGTCGTTTCATATAGTATTGTATGTTTTCTGTCATATCATATCATATATCATATATCATATCATATCATATCATATCATATCATATCATATCATATCATGACGTCATGTTTTGTTGGTTGTATCGATAGACTGTATAAAATATGCATGTCTTTGGAGCATAGATTGCTTCGTGGTTTAGGTTGCGCTCCATGTGGCAGAAGCCCTTGGGCAAACAGCCCGGTTTCAAGTCTGGCCTGTGGCGACAGTCCCGCTTGTCATTCCCCACTCTCACCCTGTTCCCTGCTCTATCCACTGTCCTGTCCTCTCACATTAAATGCTTGAAAAAAATAAGTTGGACATCATCTCTCTAATGTCGCCCATCAGTTTCCGATTCTGCATTCTGAAGTAAGTCGTCGATGGGAACCATAATGGAAACGAGGTTGGCTTTGAACCTCCTCATCAACAGCTAACGGAAACCCACCTGTAAGTCAGCTGAGCAGCACAAACTCATTATCTTAATATCTCCTTAACTGCTGAGTCATGAAAAATATTCATCCTGCATACAGTGTGCACCAATGGAGCAATGAGGTACTTAGACCTGAGTCGTTTTTTGAACCAGGCTGTAAACATGTTTATTAATGCTGTAAAAGTCGGCTTTTTGGCTTGGTGTGTCTGTGGTTTTGTGTCTTTCTGCAGCCCAGTCACAGGCAGAATCTCAAAAAACTGCAGTTTTTAGCCCTTCCACATAGGCCTCATTTCTCACAGCCAGAGCTTGCCACTTGGCTGTATCGTATCATATGTCAGGTTGAGTCGCCTTGTGACGTATTCTATTGTTTATGGTCTAAAAAGCCCATAAAGACCCTGCACCCCAAAATCTTTTCTTTACCTCTGACTCTACAAAACATATAAATGATCATTTCATGGGCAGTCTCATGTCCACTTCAACACTGAGCTGTGTTAGCATGTTAAATAATTTTGCAAAGCCCAATCCCCCCCCCCCACCTCCAGCCTCCAGTCCATCCCAACAAGGCATAGTTCTTCCACTACAGCATGCTGCTTTAAACAGTGTCTATTTCTGTCCTCTCCACACTTTATTCCAGCTCACAGACAGAGTGCCTTTTGTGTGCCGCCCAGAGACTAATGTGTAGAATTGAAAAAGTAGGTATTTTTGACCAGAGAGCCAGCCTGGGTCTGAGAGTGGCAGTGCAGGCTTTGCCAGTGCCAGTTACCAGAGAGGGGATGATCCTCTTATAATACCCCCTCTTGCAAACCAAGCAATGATTATCAAACACTCCCTCTTTCAAACACGGTTAAGACAGAGAAGCAAATGGGTCAGAAACAAAGCATGTAACCATTCAGAGGAGGATAAGCCAAACTTTTCTTCTTCTTCTTCAGGCATGCACAGGCACCAAAGCTGAACCAGTTCATAAACATTTACTCGGTTTTAAACAAACATACTGTCTGAAAGTTCTGGAGCTCCACTAGCGTCTTCTTGTCGACCACTACAGGTCCCTTGAGCTTGCAGTGGAACGCCTCCTCGATTCGCCGGTAGGATGTCATTCCCTCCAGGGTGAGGAGGGCTGTCGGTAGCTGGCTGGGGCTGGCTGCTCTGTCCAGGGCTGCTGCTCTCCTCTCAGTCGCCTCTGATGGAAACAAAAACCAAGCTATTACTGTGCAGAATTTCAAACATGCAACACTCAGCGGTGTTTGAAAATAACATGAAAGATAAACCTCTTTGCTTAAAGAGTTGTCAAGGAAATGATCTTCCTTCTACCTTTAATCATGTCTTTAAACTCCTGCAGAAGAACTTCCTGCGTCACTTCAGCCCCGGGAGAGCCTGGAGGTCCCTGGGGGCCGGGAGGACCAGGAGGACCAGGTGGGCCCGGCTAGTGGAGGAAAAATGTAAAACAGATCGTCACGCATCAAACTTGAATTAACTCAAATCCTTGTTAAGACTTTTATTTTGAAAAACTGTAAGGCACACGGTGTATCTGTTGGGTTTTACCAGGGGTCGTTTGCGCTTGCGACACTTTCCAGGGAAGTTGCCACCAGGTCTTTTGACAAAGTCCATCCATGATCCAAGCGGATCCACTCTCTGGTTGTCAGAAACCTGCATCCAAATGGAAACAGAAGAGATTTCCTCATGAATCTCAAAGCTAATATGAGACATCTGGGCCGAAAAACGATGAATGTATCATAAAAACAGGTAAACAGCACGTGGGCTAGAAATGTCATATTGCGAGAAATAAAACAGGGTAACATCCCTTTAATGGGGGCTCTAAAAAATTTGATTCCCTAGATTTATCTTAAGATTTGCTGCAAAACAATTTCAGAAGTTAAATTCAAGGAATCATAACGTTGCCTTCAAACCCTCACTGGAAAATATTGTCTTAAGATACACTTAAACAGTGCCAAACACCAAAGAGGGTCACACAAGGAAAACCTCTCTCTCTCTCTCTCTCTTTCTCTCTCTCTCTCTCTCTCTGTCCTGATCAGCCGGCTCACATTCCTCATGAAGTCATCACTCCCTTTTAAAAGCTTCACCTCATGCTTATTTCTTCATTCTCTTGTAATTCACTCAGGTGCCACGTCAGGTCCGATTTGCTCAATAGACTCAGATGAATGTAAACAAACCGCATTGAGCGATGTCTCTTTTTGTGTGTGTGTGTGTGTTTTCAGCATATTAAAAGTTCCATGAGCACCGTGTTGAAAAATGAGTCTGCTCATGGTGGTGTGATGCAGATTCTGCGGACTGCAGACCTCAATTACTGTATTTTATAACAACATGTCAGAAAGGTCGACACGTCCTCCTTCTCCAGAAGACGTACGGGTGTTTTCCTTTATTAAATCTGCTCGCTTCAGTGATGTTTTAATGGAAAATTTAATAAACATGAGTAAAGAAATGTAATGTGTAACCAGGAGTGGGTGTATGATTTAAGATTGTTAGTCTGCTTCCTTATCATGTGTGTCCTCCGTCTTCTTATCTGAGCTAACATATTTATAATAAATTACTGTATAGGAGGCTGCGGAGATAAGAAACGCACTCCCAGATGACCTCTGTGGGCAATATTTTTGTGCTACAACTGGCATGTTTTCATTTCAGTTAAACGTGAGCCTGAATGAAGTCCAATCACACAAAGTTTGAATCCAACCCCGCTCCGAAATGTCAAGTGCCTCCAGTTGAGATAGAAGAGGAGATAAAGACGAGCCACAGAGGTGAGCTGCCTGAAATGGAATTTGTTTAGATTTGGCAGCAGGACATGGATCACTTATCTGCAAAACCAACATGCCCCCTTTTCTTCGCTGTCAAAGACTCGCCTCTTGTTCCACCGCAACAAAGTAACTCCTTGTTTGTCTTTGCGTTACAGTGGAATAAAAACCGTCCTTACAGTTAGGATTTCAGCAGCCTCCCTCTCTCTCTGCGAGCCTCTCCTCTCTGACAGCAGACAAAATAAACAACTTAACAGGCGCTGGGTCGGCTGCGTGTTGGATCACTCTGTGTTTTTGTTGTGATTTTGAGGCTTGGAGAGAGATAAAAAGAGAGGCTGATTTGGTCAAGACAAGAGTACTTTACTGTGCTAAATACTGTTTCCATAAGACTGGGAGGTTGTGGGATAAACTGCTTTTTCCTTCACCGCGTCAATTTTTCATAACCCATCAACATGTCAGTCCTGTGAGCTTTAAAGGCATACTTCAGCATTTTTCTGAGGATTAACTCATTTGTTTGGCAAGTTGAGGGCAGGGGGGAGACAGGCTCAAAGGATGTATTAATATATGCTAAAACAAAGTATTAAGTCTATAAATTAACATGTTTTTAAGAAGTTGGCCTTTTCTGTGTTGTAAAAATCATATTTTGATTGATGAAAGGAAATACCAGATTTCAATTCTTGTTTAAGCAACTGTAAAAAAGAAAAAAAAAGAAAAAACTTTGTTTGGCAAATTGAGTCTGGGCTGAGAAATGTGCCACTAGAAATTGAATTTGAATAATTGTATTGAATTTGAAGAGTTTAGTTTGAAGAATTGCATTAGCTAAATTTAATTATCAAGAGTTAAAAATGTAGGATGGAGGATAAGGGCCATGTTTCGTTTTGTTTTACAAGAATAAAGTCATAGATTTACGAGTTTTTTTCTCCTAAATTAAGAAGAATAAACTTTTTCTTTGGTCTATATCTCGTCTGTCTGAAGAGCAGCAGCCGCCTGTACAAAAACGAGGAACACGGAGCATCCTGTAAAGTTCTACTTTAGTTTAGGTTTGAACTTGGCCCTAATCCTCCGTCGTAGTGTTGTAACCTACGGTGCTACACGTTTCAGCTGCCTTCATCAGAAAGCTCCAGGTTCTCTAACAAACTATTGGCAGAGATATTAAGAAGGCTGTTTGTTAAAGCTGGAACTCAACACAACTTCATCAAGAAGACGCTCTCAGTTCATCCTCTTTGAGGAGGAGGATGGACGCTCCTATAAAACAACCTTTCAAAATAAAGTTTCTTTTTTGAATATTTTAAATAGATTCATGAATTTAATCTGGGAAATTTCTGACTTTATTCTTGTAAATTCACGACTTTATTCTCATAAAATAGCAACTTTTTTTTCACATAGACTTGTGACTTTTTTCTCGATTTTTTTTTTTTTTTTTTTTCGAAACATGGCCTGAAATACATCGTAGAAATTGAATTACACATTTTGAAACTAATTACACATGTTTTGAAACTGTATTTTAACCCTTTAGATATTAACTCTTTTTATTCCAATGATTCAAAAATTCAATATTAAATTTCAGTTTGCATAATGAAAAAAACTCCTTCACCATCTGTGGTTATACTCGTAAACTGACCTCAGCATGACCGTCAAGGAGTTTTTGCAGACATGAGTAGAAGTTCACAGGGAGTAGGTTTTGATTTTTATAAATTTTGTGATTTTTTTTTCCTTTTTAAAGTGTTCTCTTGTATTGTTTGTTTGTTTTTTTTTGTTTTTTGTTTTAAGTTGAGGGGAGGGGAAAAGTGAGTAACACATTGAGGGTGTCTTAATTAATGCTAACACCAAGTACTGAGGGTCAAAATTCAGATGTTTTTGTGTTAAAAAGAAACGCTTCTTGATTGACTTTAGGCACACTCAAAAAAATGAAACACTGACTTTAATTCATTTTTTTATGTCAACAGGTTCCATGTAAATGCATTAGGTTAGTTGAAAATAATTATTTTCGGGTCAGCTAAGTTGAACTTGAAATTATTGCTTTACACTTACCTAAGACGTTTTCACGGAATCTGTTGAAAATAAATTTAATTAAAGTCAATGTTTCATTTTTTTGAGTGTAATATTCTGGTAATTTGAGACACTTGGTTTCTGCTTATACAAGTCAAACCATCATACTTACAACGAAAAAGGCATGAATTATTTTACTTAACATGTCACAAACATATATCAGTTTATCAAAGTTTACCTTTTTGAATTCAATATCAAGAAAACTAACTTTTTACAGTATTCTGATTTGCTACAGAGTGCAAAACAGTCAATAATCACATCACCACCCTTAGATTCTTCATGATGTCTTTAAGAGACATCCATTTGAATCTGAGAGCCAGTGGATGATTGGCCCAAAGAGATCCAAACCTTAACATTTGCTCTTGTGTATATAAAAGTGTCAAAGATCATCAGCTGTTATTCCCAGAGACAGAAAGCAGCACAAGTTCGACCACACATGACTTATAATTACACATCTCAGCTTTTTCTTACATCATGATAAAAAAAGACGGTCGATCACTGCCAGGAAATCAGCCAGACTCTGAAGTTGTTATTCTCTTTAACACACGCCAGTGTAATTAAACCATTAAAACTTTGCCCTGGAGGAGTCTCTGTGCTCAAAGTAGAAAGGCTGTGACCAAAATAATTATAACCTTGATCCCTGAGCTTAAAAATAACAGCATATCTCATATAAATAGATCAATAACCAGCATACGGAGCTCAAAAATCCTTCTATTGAAGATACTTTGCTATTGGGTTTCACTTCACTCTCCACAGACCTGACAGCCGTGTTGGCTCACACAACCTGCCAAAGAACTTCACTGATTCATTGTAAACAGGTGAGTCTCCGTCTTGGCCGAGAACTTCAAAGACTCCACACATGCAGACATGAAAACCATATTACGGGACGACACAGAAAAAAAAAACATCAGAGATGTCGAGTCCCTCCCTCTCTGCTTTTGACGATGGTGTAAAATAAACTATAGACTCTTTCACATAGCTCTGTATCAGCACAGAACAAAGTGTGAGGGAGCAGGTCCAGGTATCAGTCTGTGAGCTGATGAAGAACACCAGGGCTCGGGCTTTGATCATCGCTGATGTGTGAGTGCCTCAAAGTGGCCTCATCTGTCAGCAGGTGTGAGCACACGCTTCTCCAGCGAGCACCGACAGAGAATGTGTCAGGTATTCCGTCAAAAGGTGAGAAACTTTAAGTCCTCCAGACAGTGTTTATCCTCGCTGATGAGGCTTTAACTCATGACACACTAAAGAGGCTCAAATCTGAAGAATGGGATGCTTTGTGACCAGAGTTTGGGGTTTTCATATCCTAGAAACTAAGAGAACCAACAAAACAGAGAGAAAGATATTCCATCGGGAGAAAAACTAGGTATTCGAAATTGTGCACCAGTATCATCAGCAAACAAACCTAGACGTATGTTTGGATTATGTTTATGAGATATCTCTAAAAGGAAAAAAAAAATGCTTGCTTTCTATAAAGAGATGTGTTGGCGCTTTAAAAAGTCCAACCAAAGCAGAGATCATCGCAAAGCACAAAGACCAAAACTAGAAAATAGTTAGCCTAAATCATCTGCGCAGATAAAAGACAGGTCAACAGTCGTGATGACATGACTCTTAACAAGTCGTGTGTTTGTTTTGGAAATGAATGGAGAGCAGATCTTCTTTTAACACTACTTTTCTTTGTTCAAGACAACTTTTTAGCAAATACAACGCAACAAGGTAATGTATTTATCAACAGTTACACAAGCGCTTTTATTTGAAACGTGACAACAAGTAAACTTTGTCAGTTTGTTCTGTAATTTAGTAGCCGGCTACATTAGTGCTACTTGGGCTGGAATGGACATTGCTACAAACAGTTTAGCCTGTGTTTTAGCTTTTAGCCTATGGTTTAGCCTTTAGCCTGTGCTGTCTCTCCTGTTTAGCTTTCTTCTTCTCTTCCGTCTTTTTTCTGTCTTACAGTTCAGCTCCAGTCTCCACCATCACTACTAAATTCATCCCAGAAATCCTTTTCAGCAGAGAAAAACACAGATCTCTCGTCTCACTACTAAACTTTGTCAGCCGGCGTGGTGTTGTCATAGAGACTTCAACGTGCTGTAAATCAGTCCGGTGCTGTCTGACCCAACTGGGAAGCTCAGAAACAGCATTTAAAAATAACCTATATTGGTGCTGATAATCTCATTTTAAGTTGCGCTTAGGATCAGGCAGATATCTAGAAGTGAGACTTTTTCAAGATCACTTAGAAAGTCCTCACAGTCCCTAAAAGCTTTCAATACCATTAGGGCCTGTGTCCACTAACCACATTTTTTTTGTGCTGGCAGTGCCTACAAGCTCAATTTTGGAGCACTTCTCCGCCAATTACACCAATTTTAGCTTTATTTAAGGATATTGTAAAAGACATTTTCAAAACAAAGGGAAGGGAACGTGTCCTGGGAGGTATGACCCACGACCCAAATGTTGACAAAGTTGATACTGGGGTTCAGCCCCTTCTTGATTCAAAGTGGTCAGTGATGGAGAAGTTGTGCTTTTGTACACAAAGGGTTACCTACACAGCAAAAAAAAAAAAAAAAAAAGAATTGGACACAGGCCCTTAAGATGCCAAAAAGCCACGTATTACCATTAGTTTGTGGAAACCAATATAGAGATACAAGGGACTTATTTCTCAGTCATAATTAAACTCCGTCATAAAGCAAACAAGGTTGACTGAAAAGGCTGAGCCCATCAGGGGAGAACAAGCCGAATCTAAGTGGTCAATACAATCAATTAGTTGTTTATTTATAGAACAGCAAATCATAATTTAAGTCCACTCAGGACAATTTTAACTGGGTTAAAAGTTTGAAAAGCAGAGCTTTAATCGAAGAAAATTAACAGATTATTTAAAAGTTGAAAGACTACATTAAGAAGTCTTCAGCAGCAGATGTAAACACGAGTGTTAAATGGCAAGAGTGAACACCTAAAAATAGTGCAACTACAGCTTTTTACAAGCTAACCCTCCTCTAATGATTGTAGAACACAGTAAAAGTGAGACAGGTTTATTTTTATCAGCCGGTAACGCTCTGAGTTCTGGATCAATTAGTGGATCAGTTCTAATCATTGCTGAGATTTCACAGAAGCCTTATGAGGTTTTATTACCCAGAAAAGAAGGATTTGGGTCTCCATGAATAATCGTCTATGTGCACAGCTTTAAGTGTGTTTGTCATGTAGTTTGGGGAAAATTAGGTTGAATTTATTTGAAGCAATAAAAAAGGAAAATATTTCCCTGGGGCAGCATGCCACCAAAAACACAAACACAACTGTTAAAACACGTCTCAGGGGCCGCGAGCAGATACTGAAACTCTACTCCAGCTCCTGAACACTTCCATGCGCACCGCTGAACTTATCTTGTTTTCTTAAACACGCTATCTGTTTTTTTTTTACTCGTCTTTAAACTTCAGCAACATGAAACTTTTTTTTTTCTGCTGATAAAAAAAAATGTTGCACAGGCAAGTTTAAGGTTTAGACAGGATGATGGAGAGCTTTCTATAATCCCTTGTTTTTACATCCCAGGACTGCTCCCTGTGCAGTCATCCATGCATGGGTGGACAGGTCTAACAGTGTGCTGCTCCCACCCCTGGAGGCAGGGATCCCTGGGCTATGTGGGACGGGGGGATCCTGGTTACCTGCGTGCATCCCAGGCGTCATACACCCACCCTGTGTTCCCCACCGCTGCGCTTCAGAGACACACACTGCCTCCAGGATTTAACACTGCAGAGCTAAACACCATCAGGCATGCGATGTTGTCTCTGTTATCTTCTCGCTGTGTCATTACTCAATTGGCAAGCACTGTGTGCAAAATATAATTACTCTATCACACCACGAGGACGTTGCTATTAGCTCAATAAACGTAGAAGTGGCACCCTTGAAAGTGTAAATAAAACAACGTTGTTATGCGGTGACAGAGTGGAACATGCTTTCATTAGCTGGCCTAAATTAAACCTCACTGTTGTCCCAACAAACATCTCCTGAATGCATTCATTACGTGCGAGAGAAAGTGAATAAATTTATGTTTACGCTTGAGAAATCACTCCTGGCGTCCTCTTGATTTGAAGAGGCAATATAAGCTGAAAGAAACCTTGAGCGTCGTGGAACATCTGTTTTGTGTACGAATTATAGCTTTGAAATTGGAGTGAGTGCTCATTTTCCCCGTGGTAGGTAAAATGAGCTGTTGAAAAGTGGCAGTGATCCTGATCCATCTGCAGGTTTGACTTTCCCCCTCCTTTAACATGCTTTATTCTGTTTTGTCTTACGTAAGTACATACTGTCAAATTTCTCATTCTTATTTTCTTAAGATTATGCAACCGAGTGGTCTCTGAGCTGCAGGGGCTGCAAGAGTTTGTGCTAAAAAGTGAGCTGTATCCAATACACTTGTGCCACTTACATACCAGTGTACAATGCTGAGATGGATGTTTTATTTGGTATTTTATTGGTTATTTCATAACTCTGAAGATGGCACTCAAAGACGCAAGAAACTGCTTCAATCTGCAAGGCATTCTGGATACAAAGTGAGTCTAGCAACGCTGCTTTCCAACTCTTATTCCATCATTCCATCTGGAAAAATATAGGCTGCAAGCAGAGGACTGAACTCAACTGCCGTTCAGGTAGCAGGTAGGGTAGCAATAACTGATCATAGCAGCTAGAACGGCTAACAATTACTGGTAGAACCAACATGTTATCAAATGTAACGGAAGACAGGACACCCCCCCAAAAAAGACTGCAAGTTCTTTACTCAGGGCCTTAAATTCTGGATTTCTCCAATGTGATGGATGTAAACCACAGACTGTAATTTATGGATGTAGTCTCTGTGACGTCACCCATTTGTTTCTGATACAGAGTTTTGAAGCCAAATGTCGGAAGACCATATAGGAAATACTGAACTCAATGTAGCTTAATTGGAGTTCAGGATCAATTAAAGAGGCGGACTGATTTGCTACACAGTGCCCATCTGTCAATCAAGTCAGCCATGCCCTTATATGGTCAAAACTCATGAGTAATAAAAAAATAATTAAAAAAACACAAACTGCTACATATTTTGAAAAATAATAATTTAATGTTTTGAGATATGTGTGTCTTCTTCATAGGTTTACGATGGGAAATATAAGCAATATAAGTAATGAGCACAAGCCTGATGAAGCTTAGCTTTACCGATAGAACTGATAAAGATGGAAACAGCTGACCTGGCTCTGTATGAAGATAAAACATCCATCTATCAGTAAGTCTAATGCTGTGCAATTATGTTGAATAAATTTCTCTATAAAGACTTAACACACACCGTATAATACTATTTTATTAGTGTTATTTTAAAATATATAAATAAAGGTTGAAAAAAAGAAGCTATCAAAAAAAGGAACAACTCTTGCAGGACTTTAACAAGACCATACAGCTATTTAATGCCTCTTTACCTGCATGCATTTTTACATGCAACCATATTTTGCACAAGGGAAATCTTTCACTAGTTAAAAGCTAGCAATCAGCCAGCACAAGAACATCAGAGGAACATTAGCTTTACATGATTACATGATTGAAAAGTAAAAAGAAAAGACACCCCCCCTCCCTCCTTTCTTTCTTTCTTTAAACTCTGCTGAGTTCGCTGGATCAGAATGCGTCAGACAGATTTTTCAAAGTAAATCTGTTGAAATAAAAGTGCAAAGACAAATATGTTTGCATCATGCTCCCAACATTTAAGCTCCGTAAAGTCTCGCTAAGCAGCTCGTCTTGGTATGGCACATATTTTGTGGCGTTGCCATCGACTAAAACCAGGACAGGTCCCCAAATAACTGACCCGTACTGTCCCATGTTTTGGTACCCTTCATTTGGGGTGCCAGACATACTGATCCCACCCCAGAAGGTGGAGCTAGAAACACTGCAGTCCGTTGATTGGTCGAAGGTATCGTCATTTCCCATGCGACAGGTAACAAAGAAAACCACATAACCCCGCCATGTTTGACTTCGCTAATCGACTTCATGAAGATAACGTTCTTCTTGTTTAAAATTTGGCGTCACGAAACAGTTTACGGTGTTGCACTTTTCTTCTTTGTTGGATTTATTAGCGGGGTACACTGTGTCACGCTGCTATGCCATCATGCTGTTACTTCGGTCTGACTTATACACTACCTACCATGAAGGGCACAGTTATCTGTGGAAACCCAAACAGGATCAGGCTTAACCAATCTGATCTGTACCAAACTGTACCGATCCATACCAGACCACTTGGTGGAAATGGGGCTCAAATGATTTGCTTCTTTCTTAGTACCATTACTAAGCTTTCTAACAACAGGCACAGATATTCTCAGCAGTTGTGTTTCCATATCAGTTATTAAATTTGTCTTCACTGAAACATTATACATGTCAACACGCTCTAAAAAACTTTTATTTGATTCTTCTCCACAAATAACTGCACATTGTAAATCACATAGGACACCAGGACTGTTATGTTGCCTCGTCAGCGTCAGACTTGTTTTTACTTGAAGCCACAGACGACCAATGCACTGTTAAGTGCAGCTATAATTCTTAAATCATGGTTTCAGGAACATGACCAGCACATGATAAGAATCAGGCGAGATTAAAGGATTTCTATAAATCTGACATCAATCTGGAGCTATTATAAATGTAACGAAATCCAAATAAAACAGTCCCTCTCTGTCTGCGAGAAGAAAAGACAACACTGGGGTTTATTTTACTTCCAGATTTCAGACATTACAACAAAAGAGTGTTTATTATTTGTTTCTCTTTCAGATGACTTCATTAGTTAATTAAATGTTAAATAAGCATGACCCCGAAGTCGTCTGTCATGTGAAAGCAGAGCTCAGCCTATGACACCGACCAAAGTTAGTTCACACCATCAGCAGAGTATAAAGGCGTGTGCTCTCCCTGCGGTTCTGTTTCCTTTGGGACCTGGTCTTGTCTCCCATGTGTGTGTTGATCCAAAGGGTCCCACACACTGCTGCATTAATCATCGCCAGGGATGAGAGAGAGGAAACAAAAACCCTCGCCTGGGGCTCAACCCAGCCATTACTCAACACGCCAGGCGTGATGTTTGACTTGACTCTCTCAATTACAGCCATCACAGATCCCTCAGTGCTCTGAGCACTGACAGATCCCTCTCATCTCCAGAGTGCACAGCAATAAGCTTTATATATGGGACTCTGAGCTGTACTGTACTGATCTCACACTTGTTTGAAATGTTATTGTGTCATAAAAACTGAAATTCCTCTCGCTGCACAAACTCCACACCTCACTATTGTGATCACTTTCAAATGGAGAAAAAAAAAAAAAAAAATCTCCTGAGGAATGCAGAGTACGACTGCGTGGTGCCAACAGCCCACACACAGGACTGGTGAGATAGAGAGCGAATGCCATCATCAGAAGAGTTTCCACTGTTTCCACCGGGCACAAGGGAAAAACATGTAAATGTGGAGTGTAAATATTTGGCTTGTTTGAGGGCGCAAATTTCTTGCCAAGACAGCTCCAACGGACGTGTTGTTTTCTGTGGGAGCTAACAGATGTGAGTGAAAAAACTGACAACCTACCCAAGAAAAGCAACTACTCCTCTGTGTGTGGTTTGCGTTTTAAACGAGGAACCTGGAGAAGGTGGCACCTACGAACACAGATGTCAATCCTGACGCTCGGGGTTCTCGTCAGAGGTGACAACGTTCAGCAAAAGGCACGATCTGGCACAACACAGCGTCTTAAGAGTGATTATGTCATTACCCTGTGATTGTGGGAGATGAGATGAAAAGAATGTTAGAAAGAGAGGCACAGGGGGCTAATCCTCGCCGAGGTGTTCTCTTTCAGGACCCTTTCTATGGGGCTTTGTGAGGGGCTTACACGGCATGCTGCCCCAGTTTTCGGGGCCGCACCGCCCCTATCGGATGTCCCAGACACAGCGGAGTCAGACTGGGGCCTGTGAGTGACAGAATCAATGGGCTGGGAACAACTTCGCCATAGGTCTTTAAATATCTGCCCACCTAACTTTCCCAGGAGTTACATCACGGCAGCAGGCCTGTAAAGAGGGGGAAGTATGTGAAGACACCCGGCTCCCTGTGGGACGAGACGAAGGAGTGAAATCCCAGCGGGGTGCAAACTTCAGCCGGCTTCAGGGTTGACACAAGGTCATCCCTCATAGCCTCTGCTTTTACAGGGCGAACCAAGTCAAATAAACACCACCGGGCCACAACCACCTACAATGTGTTTTTAAGGATACAAAGGAGACCTCACCGCTCGGTGAGCCGAGGACGGGAAAGGCGGTGAAGGTTGCTGGTCAGAGCTGCAGGCTGGTATATAGGGCAGGGAGAGTTATATGAGAATGCCAACATAATGGGTGGGCTGAAAGCAAAACAAATAGCCCGTTGGAAACCCTCACAAATATGCAACACCAGCAATAAACCAATAAATAACAAAGTCAGGGGCCAACTGTTGCTCCTGGAAATGGAACTGTACCACTGGAAAGACGTTTTGCAAGATGAAAACAACACTGGTCTACAGTTACAGATGCTATTTCTTCACTTTTTTTCTTTTTTTCACCTGAAACTCTTTTCTTGTTTTCCTGACGAGGTATTTTGAAACCTCCCAAACTCCCCTCCGTCTTGATGTTTTCACACAGGCTGGAAAAATTTTGGTGGCAGACACCCGCGGCGCGCGCTAATTGATGCATTGATCAGCCTTTGGACATTCACATTCCAGACATACCTCCGGAAGTCATCCATTCAGGGTTTCACACATTTTTTTGGTCCTCCTCGCTTGTCTGAGGCTTGACCTGGAAGGGCACACCTGTCCTGCCGCTGCTTTTACCTTTGCAACAATTCATTCCGGCCTGCAACGTTGAGTGTGCTGACAAGAAATGTGCAAAATACTTACGTGCTCAGACGGCTTTGATATTTTATCTTACATTCCTGTGGTAAAGCTGCAAGTTAGAATGGATTTTATTGGAGTTGTATGAATGTGTTGACATAAAATGTTCCATAGTTTCAGAACGCATACGAACAACAGATATTGAGCTATTTGAGCTATTCGGTTTGAATCTGTTTACCAGGTGCCCTCAGGTTTATCTGAACTCTGCTGTGCTCATAAATCAGTAAAAACTTCACAGAAATCTGTTTTCCACAGGTTGTAAGAATGTGAAACAATCTAAGCTAATACTTTTTAAAAAGCATCATATTCTGCATGTAATACCATCATACCACAAACGACAGTTGGTTTTATCAGAAGCTTTAATTTAAAAAAAATAATATTCAGGGTTTGTGACTCTACCTTGATGCTCCCGCCGACCTCCTCGCTGTTGGACAAAGTTGCGTTCAAGGTCTCCGTGTGCTGCGGTGTGGCCTCCTTTGGCCTCTTTCTCTCCTTCTTGGCATCCACCCCATCCAGGAGAACACACTGAGTCCAAAACACTACAGCCACCACGGCCAGAGGCCCAGCCGCACACCACATCTTCACACTGATTCAATCTCTGCAGCAGCAGCAGAAGCAGCAGAAGCAGCAGAAGCAACCTGAATCTTCTGCAGAAGCTGAGAGAGACTGAGGGATGCCCACGAGGCTCAGGAAGGAGACCAGAGGAATGCTGCTTCAGGGACTCCCCGTCCAAGAGACTGTCAGACTGACTGCTACCGCCGTCGCTCCCCTCCTTGATGAGCTCTCAGGCAGCACAACGTTGCAGGGGCACTGTTAACTCTAGCCAGAAAGCTAGAGGAGGCTTACTCAACTATGAAATGTGTCAAGCAGAATGGTGCAAGGGAATGACAGATCGGCTCAGATCTGACAGCAAATAAACCCATTAGTGAGATTTTTCACGCTTTCTGCTCTGTTGGGGGGTGAGGTGTAGAGGAGGGGATGAGAAGGGGTTGGGTAGGGGGGTACAGGGGGCAGAAGAAGACAGAGAGGCAGAGAGGAGGGGCGCGTCCAAAAGCTGAGGGTGGGCTAGAGATGGATGGCAGTTTTCTCTCTTTGCACCCGCTCTCCTGCTGCTTCTCACACTGATGCGCCGCTCTCCAAGGAAGTTGATGCAAGATCCACAGAAGTTCACAAGGAATTAGCACCCAAGAGGAGAGGAATGAGGTCCAGCTCTGATGTCTTCACAAAACTTTACACATGCCCTCTTCTGTCTCTGTCTCACACAATTTCCCAACAAGTCATGAAGTCCAAAGCCACGTGTATCTCTCACAGCGGACGCTGAGGGGGGATTGGTTGAGTTGATACAGCTCCTGCTTGCCTCCCTGTCCCTCTTCTCTCAGCTGCTCTCTGCTCAGACTGAGCTAACAGGAGGGCTCACGCTGGAGTTTTATCATCACCCTTTTCTCCCTCCCGCTTCTCTCCACCTCTCTCTCTCTCTCTCTCTCTGCTTCTCTCCTCCCTTGCCTCTACTGGCAACCTTACTCGCCTACTCTGCTCTGTTTTATCTCATAGATGAAATGTTCTGTGTTATGAGTGTGTAAAGTCGTGTATCTTGTCTTAGAGTTTTGAAAAATTTGGCTCAATATTAGCAGACTCTAAAAAGCTTAGAATTTATTCTTAGACTTCTTGTGGGGATTTATTGCTCCAGTGTAATCCTTTGTCTTAACACAATGAGGAAAGTGTCTGTGCTGTTTTCCTGTGTCAGCTAATGTCTCACTTTCCTGAAAGGCCTATTATAGTTTTGTAAATTGAAGGAGTCAGTAAATAGCACAAATTATCTCTCTTAAAGGTCATATTTGTTAAAGGTTGTTGTTAACTCTTTTATTAAGAATAATAACATGTTATCTCATGAGTGCCCATAAGAACTCCACAACCATCATTTTAGCCCCCTGTCCTGGTCCACTCCACCAGATAACATTTAACACAGCGCCGCCCAGAGGCAGCAGCTTGCAGTGAAAATAACTCACCTGTCTGTACCTTCCCAATATGGCTCCACACTAGTGCTATCTGACTTCCTGGTTCCTCTGACAGGCCTCTGAAACGTAGCAGGAAGTTGTGTCAGCCAAAAAAAAACTGTCAAGTTAACCAGAGGGAAGCAAAGCTGGGCCGGAAATTGACATGTTTTCCTTTCAGAGTAAAAGGGAAAAGTGTAATTATGGCTTATGAACCAATCATACTTATCAAATTTCTATAGAAAACGTTTCCAACAATTACAACCCTTTCACAATTTTAAAATTTGCTTGCGCTGCTTTTTCTTTAAATCAACACTAAGCTGCTACTTTCAACTTAAGACATTTTTTTGTTTAGTTTTGTTTTTATGTTTGCAAACTCTCATCACTCGTTTAGCATTCTAATAGCAATTTAAAACAGTTAGCCACCAAGTCTACTCATGTTTTCGCCAGGTTTTTACAGGTTCTAGCATGTTGCAGTATTAGCTTAGCTTAGCCTGGCTAAGTTATATTTAGGTAACAGTGCTTAAAACAAAAACTGCTATCTGTGTCACGCTTTAAACATATTTCTTTCACAGTGAATTAAACTAAATGTTTGAAACTTTGCATAGCTGACTGCACATTTTTACTATCCTGTCGGTGTAATTATGCTAACCGATACTACTCATCAAGCTAAATTTACATTTTTTTAAAAAAATTATTTTATTTTTATTTACATATTTTTGTGACACATATAAAGGAAATGGGAACTAAAATGTTGGAATTCAGCTGAAATAATTGTTTCACCGTCAAATTGTACACTGCAACAAAAATGGACTTAAAAACATTAGTTAAGATTATTAATAGTCATAGCCTACTTCTTTCATGTTTGTGTTTCGACAAAAAGAAGTGTACTGTTAAAAATTTAATTATCTGAAAACATAAAATTGTTCAAAAAGATTTCCTGACATGTAACATGACAATATGCAGGTTATGAAATGTCAGGCGTTGTCCCATTCCTTGTTGACCCCTTTGAGTCAAAACGCTACGTTTCATTTTGAAAGTCCTGTCCGGATGCTATACGTGTAAGATTCGCTAACTCTTCACTACACCACTGAGCCAGTAACCAGTTGGACAGACATCCTGTGTGAATTAGGCTTTACTGGAACATCGTCAGGGACTTAACAGGCTGTGATTTTAAGGTCTGAGCCGTCCCACGTCTCAGTGGGAGTATTGTAGAGCAGCCACGTGTACAGGAACTGTAATCTGACAGCTAGCCTGAGTGGAGCTAACGCAGGTCTGTTTGTAAAGGAGGTCCAGCTAACAGGAGCTAGCAGCTAGCCCACTCTGGTCACAGAAGTGGTTCGAACTTCCCTGTAGTGACAACGCACCTGGCAGGTCGGTCGATTTTCTGCGGGTTTTATCCTCTTTTATTGCTTATAGTATCACGAATTGCTTACCTAAAACCGCGCTGAAATAAACACTTGTCTTATATTCACCTTGCAGCTAGCATGTCAACGGCGGTATCATCTAATACGTTAGAAGTGATATTTAAACTTTAAGCACGAGCTGACCGATTTGACGCATTCAGTGACCCTTTAAACTCGTAATTCTGCGCTTTAAATAGCTTGAAAGGGCATAATGTGAACAGAAATAGTTTAGTTTGACGACGTTATAGTTTGATAGCTTTATTATCTCGTTCTAAAGTTATGTAACACATCATATTTATTTAACAAAATAATGAATTTATCTTGTTCAAATTACCGTTGGGCTACTTTTGTCCACTAAAGTTGCATTCACTACATTTAAAATCATTTCCGGCGTTTATTTACTCAGTATACTGTGTCTTAGCTGCCTTTATATGGTACTTCCGTCATGTTTACTTGATTTAATGTGTTATTGTACTTAATTGACTCCTTCTACTCGAGCCTACATAAATGTAGGTTGGTCATGAGGTCATTGAACGGGAATTTTCAGCAGACGTGCGTCAGTCATGGCAAATCCAATAAAACTGGAACGCATCATTCAAGTAAAGCGTTAAACCGAGGAGTTGTTGTTTTTCTGCATCCACAGTTTCCACAGTAAGGTTTTCTGGACTTTTTTTCCCCACAACTAAGAAGATTCAGAGTGTAAAAATGTTTATCATCCGTGGCAGTCTGGAATCTTGATTATTTGGACATGGGTTTTATTTCCATGAATCCCTGAAGCTGAATTCAGGAACATAGAAAATTCAGCCAGGGTGTGTCACATCTGAAAGATAAAACACAGAATCTAATCTAAAAACAATAAGTGAAATGAGATTAGCCTGTTCAAGTGTAATGAAACAGGTAAATGAAAAGGAGCGAGAGAAATATTTACAGAAACTGATCATGGGAGCTAGACCAGGTGCCAAAAAACACAAAAAACCACACTAGTGATACAGAGAAGAAGCTAAGCGGTAAAAAGAAAGCTTTTGTCTCTAACTAAAGTTTTATTTCACATTTTTTTCCAGGTAATCATGGCTATTTGTCGCAGGAACCTCCTCTCTGTGACCCTGTTGTGCTTTATTCTACTCCACACCAAGGATGTGCATGCACGGCCAGCCAACATGTCCTCTTCTAAAGACAAAGCTCCGACTTCAAAGGATGAGAACGAGATCCTTCCCCCGGACCACCTGAACGGGGTGAAGCTGGAGATGGACGGCCACCTCAACAAAGACTTCCACCAGGAGGTTTTCCTGGGTAAAGAGATGGAGGAGTTTGATGAAGACTCAGAGCCACGAAGGAACAGGAAGAAGCTTATCGACATTTTCTCAAAGTAAGACTCTTTATATGTCAGGCCGCACGGCATTCCTGAACTTCAGCATTTTGTCATAGCAGCTGCTGATCAGGTTTTCAGACCGACGGGTAAACCAAGTTTTGGTACAGGATTTTAAATGCAAATCATTTGATCACAAGGCTGGAAGAGAAGCTTTGAAAAATCCTCTGCATACTTTAATTACTCTGTTTATCACTTTCATGAGAAGTTCAGGGTGTGTTTGATCGCGTTTTGTGTGGCAGCGAGATGCTATTACACAACACACTGTAAGATGTTAAACGACGGTTGTGAGAACTCATAATTATCCACGAGAAAGGATTTTCTTCTTAAAGTTTGCAGACTCTTTGACTGCAAGGACAAAAATTTAGTTGAAAGAAAATAAAGAGAAGTGAGAAAAACTTGCTTTTCTTTCTGCATCGGATTTTCTTCACCGTTTAAAGTGAAGTGTTTGTTGAAGGTATTAGAGCTCTGATTTTGTAAACAAAGGTGCTGGGTTTGTCAGCACAGTGTCAGTCTTTCTCTTAAGCAGTTTTATCCAATTTCGGTTTAAAATTGTTCTCTTTTAGAGTTGATTTCAACAAAGACAGGAGTGTAAGCGCCAAAGAGATGCAGCGCTGGATTATGGAGAAGACAGAGGAGCACTTCCAGGAGGCCATGGTGGAGAATAAGAACAGCTTCCGAGCTGTTGACCCAGACAGAGACGGTGAGAGAAAACAAAAAAAAAAAATCCGTTACAACTCAAAGCTTCCTGACTTTTTTTTACAACTTGCAGGAGAGTTTTGCATTTTTTCAAATACTTTGTAGCGACTTTAAAGCACAAACAAGTCGCTGAGAGGCCGAGGAAGGGCCTGGTATAGTCGGACGTGCAGACAATCCAAAGTAAAATCACCCAAATTGAAAAAATAAAAACAAATGTTTTACTTTTTATTGACAAAAATATGTTAAACTGATAAACTTATGGTAACATCAAAAATGATATTTAAAAACGGCGATACAGCGGTCAACAAAAAAAATATGGCCACCCAGCTCACCCGCCCTCTCTCATCCACACCAAAAAAAAGGTAACAGGTGAATAAAACAAGGAAACAATCCACATCTCCAACTCTATCCATATGACCACCCATACACCAATCAACGTGTTCCCAAAATGAAGCTATATCTTAAACAAACAAAACAACAAATTAAAATATCCCCCCAAAAAAACCCTGAAATATAAAAACAAGCTATAAATTTCCTGGCTGCTACATATTTCTTAATTTGTCTGTAGGTCATGTGACGTGGGATGAATACAGAATCAAGTTCCTGGCCAGCAAAGGTTTCAATGAAAAGGAGATCGCTGAGAAGATAAAGAATAATGAAGACCTGAAGCTGGATGAGGAAAGTAAGTAGCAGATGTTGTTGTTGCAGCAGATGCTTGAGCAGAGTCACACAGAGTCTGCTGCTGAGATTTCTCATGAAGTTCTGTCGATAAGTGGGTTGAATTGTCTTTCTGTTTGCAGCCCAAGAAGTTTTAGAAAGCCTGAAGGACCGCTGGTTTCAGGCGGACAACCCTCCGGCTGATCAGCTGCTGAACGAGGAGGAGTTCCTCTCGTTCCTTCATCCCGAGCACAGCAGAGGCATGCTCAAATACATGGTCAAGGAGATCGTGCGGGACTTGGGTACATCTCTCTCTCTCACATTGACTGTAATTTAACTGAACAGGAACTTTTAACCACAGGAGCAAGCCGAGATGTCTAAATCCAGCACCACAAATGGAGTTCTGGGTCTGTGTGTCATGTTGGCATCAATCAGTCAGTCTTTATTGTTGTATACCATGTATAGCTTCATGTTAAGAACTGTGTACTGAGTTACTCAAACAGTGCCGCCCTTCCTGTGTACACAGCACAGCTCTAGAAGTGCTGGTTGGATTTTTGTCCACAGGCTGCACGGTGCAAAGTGCAGTCTGCGAGTCTAATCCGTCAGCAACATCTAAAAACAGGTTGTTTAATCAGTACCATATCGAATAATCCCCAAAATGTCTCATAGAGTCGAAGAGTAAAAAAAGTGCTAAAGAAGTGATGTGATAAAGGAAACAAGTTTGAGTTGAAATTTCATGTTTTTTCTTCTTGTATGTCTGGCACAAATGGCAAACAAAATTAAGGCCTTAGTTTGTTTTCAGACCTCCCAGTTCATGGACAATTTGTTATCGATTCAGTTCACACGTTTCATTTCTAGTGTTCCTCTAATCTGTACTTGATGGAATTTTTTTGGTTGATGAATTAAATGAATGTCCTGTCTGTAAAATATACAGAGTTTAAACCCATTTGTTGATCTTTCTTTTCAGACCAGGATGGTGATAAGCAGCTGAAGCTGTCAGAGTTCATCTCACTTCCTGTTGGCACCGTGGAGAACCAGCAGGCTCAGGACATCGATGACGATTGGGTGAAAGAGAGGAAGAAGGAGTTCGAGGAAGTCATCGACTTGAACGGCGACGGGATCGTTACCATGGAGGAACTGGAGGTCAGTAAAAAGGATGAAATGTTTCAAAGTTTTATTCTGCACGGTTCTTTAAAGCTCCTTTGGGAAAATTTTAACAGACTGAAAATGATTTCGATGCCTCTTTGTGATCTACAAAAGCCAACCAGACCATCAGCATGATGATTTAATCTTTTGGTTGTAAATTCAAATGCCTGAAACTAATTTTGCTCGACTGAATGTCAGATGTAATCATATATAGCACACCAACCTATCCTAGCCTGACCGATACGGGCTTTTTGAGGCTGATGTTGATTCCGATATTTGTCAGGGAAAAAAAAATCTGATGACTTATTAATCAGCCGATTCATTTTAAAAATATCTAATGAATAAAATAACTTCTTTTGACCCCTTAATGCTGACAAAAAAATACAGACATGAATTACAGGCAGAACATTGTTTTGTAATACTTTGTCCGTTTGCATTTGTTTAACTTTACAACTGAGAGAATTTTTTAAGTATAAAATCATGCAAAAAAGCATCAAACCTCAAAAAAAGAGTCAATCTATCTATGAGTTATAAAATACATCTTGTCTTGTTCTTGTTGCTGTAAATTACAGGTAGAACACCTTTAAAATTAAAGTTGTAAAATTGTTTTTACATTTTATGTAATTGACTGAAGTTGGCTAGCTATTGTCTTGAAGTGGTTATAGCTTCGCTCTAAGTTGTTTGGAACCGTCCATGAGGCCGCACGTAACTTTTATTTTATCTTCTTGTTAATATTTTGACATTAAGAGAGGAACTATGATATTTTTCTGTGATGAAAGTTAAAATTCTGTTTTGAAACCAAAGTTTTGTCGATATATGCTAACTGCTAGCATATCAATGCAATTTCCCACAAACGTTAGCATCAAGCTAGAGCTGTGTTCTATATTGTTTTTGGTGCATCTCTTGTGAGAGAGTTGTGTGCACTCATTCGTGTGTTCATTTTTACAGGCAGGGAGGAACTTAAATCACGTTAGCAACATAGATTAAAAGCATGATCAAAGCATGATCAAAGCATGCGTCGCTCGCCATGACACTTGGCAAAGCGAGCAAAGCTAAAACAGGAGACATGTTGAGTCACTGCTAATTTCAGAACTTGGTTATAAAGTTACCCGTCAGCAAGCTACGCTCAGCCCACTCCTGTAATGTTGACTAGCTTTAGCTCACTCCTGTATGTTACTGAGAGGGCAGAGGTGGGGATTTAGGATTGAATGGAGTCAGAGTGGAAAGCTAGTGGACAAACGGCGTTGAATCGGATGATAAATCAGTTGGGTCTTAGAAAGAGGTACCGTAAAGTGATACATTTGATCGTTAATAGGAAAAAAAAGGGTGAGATTTGTCAGAAAAGGCCTCATGCCCACAGGGGGCGCTAGAATCAACTAGGAACAGAGTTTCTTTACAGGAGCTAAAACGTTCCTGAAGTTTTGTTTTCAGTCGAGAACGTTGAATCAGTTAAAACTGTACTTTAAACTTTTGTTCTCTTGCGCGGCGAACAGGAGTACATGGACCCCATGAACGAGCACAACGCTTTGAACGAGGCCAAGCAGATGATCGCCGTCGCAGATGAAAACCAGAATCACAGCTTGGAGCTGGAAGAGATCCTGAAATACAGCGAATACTTCACGGGCAGCAAGCTCATGGATTACGCCAGAAATGTTCACGAGGAGTTCTGAAGGAATAACCCCCCCCACCCCACCCCCCCCTCCAGCATCCTACATGTGCTCCAGGGACAGAAACCAAGTGATAGGATGATCTAGTGTGCAATCGTGTGTCTAAACGCCGAGCTTCAACGGCCTCTTTCACTGCTGACTAAAATTTCTACACCCCTGCTTTAGCCTCAGATTGTCCGTCTGTTCACCTCCACCATGACCTGCCTTGTGTGTGCCTCTGGATGTTTTTGGACTTCTAAATGTTGGCACTACGACACCCCTAAAGTTTCTTGCATTATCTTGTGAAATGTGTGTATATGAGGAATATAATCAAGCCTAATTGTTTCTGATGCAGTGGTGAGAGAGACTGCACGTGCTAGGCGGGGTATTTGCTCTGCAGAATGTTTTTTTTTAGCTGGTGTGTTTGTATAGTGTAAATAATATCTCGTACCAGTTCCTCCAACAGAAAAAAAAACAAATGTGCTGCTGAAAGGAAGAACCCTAACATTTAAACCGTCTCGTTTCGAACAGATTAACCGCTTTAAATACCACTCAGTTCCTCCACATTCACACAGGGGGATTTTTGTCATTTGTGACTTTTGATTTCATCAAAGTTACATCCGTCCATTTACTTCAAACAAACTTTGTAAAAAAAAAAAAAAAAACACTGAAAATAGAAACAGCTTTAAAAATCTGTTAATAATTTGCAGTAACCCTTATGTAGCAGACTTTCATCATAACTAGACAGATTAATATATATAATACGTTTGTATTTTGTTGAAGGAAAAGCACAGGTGTCTCTGGAAACTTAAAATCTTAAGTTTCACCTGTTTGTGTGAGCTCTTGTCACTCTTGACTTAAAGTTTATCTAATTCACGCTCTTGTAAAATCTTGTATAAGTGGAGAAGAATTTATTTATTTAAAGAAGGTCACTTGGATCGTCTGCATCTCGCGCCATCATCACAGCTTTGTGATTATTCCACCTCTTATTCAGGAGGCTTACTTTGTGGAGCTCGGTTCACACATAACGGTATTGCTCGATCGTTGTCATATTTTCCAGTTAAATTTTTGAACGGGCTGGTTTCATTTGTACTATCTCAACTGTATCTTGTTTAAAAAAAAAAAATGCATGAACCAAGTTTTTTTGTGGAGCGTTTCAATGACCTGTGGTGTGTTTTGGGATCCTGCTGCAGGCTTCACTGTCCTTGTTTGGATTGTAAAATAAGATTTATGATGACAGAATGTTAAACAGCTTTATATAATGTATTGCAAAAAATACTGATGAACAATAAATTTCTTATAAATAGCACCCTTGTTTGAGGACTCTGCCCATCAGTCATCTACTCAGCAAATATTACAGATATTAAAATGACCAAACTATTTATATTTTGGAGGAAAAATGATCTCGCCTGTCTGTTTCTGATACAGAGTTCGAAGTAAAAACGTCGGGAGCCATGGTTAGAAATGTGGTTCATCTTTGATTGGGTGTCCACCTGTCTCTCAGGTGAGCTTTGCCTCGGATTGGACAAACTAAGTTTACTACCGAAGTGTGTCGTTAGTAAAATTGGCTAGTTAGGTTAGAGATATTTTGTAAGATGGAGGATAAGGGCCATGTTTTTTCTGTTTTTTTTTTTTTTTTTAAGTAAATTTACGAGAATGAAGTTGTATATTTATGAGAAAAAAAATCAGAAATTTACAAGAATAAAGTCATAAATTTGAGGGGGGGAAAAAACTCAAAAATTTACAAGAAAAAAATCACAAGTTTATTGTCCCTTAAGAGATTATTCTCATAAATTTGTGACTTTATTCTTGTAAATTTATGTTTTTTTTTCCTCATAAATCTGATTTTGTTCTTGTAATTTAAAAAAAAAAAATTGGCTCTTGTAATTTTGTAAACATTTTTTATTTCTGCAGTTGAAATCCTCCTTTTTGGCTTGTGTTTATATGGGTTCCATTATTTTCGAATCCAAACTCAAGCGGACGCTCAAGAAACTGCAGTTTTTAGCTCTTCTGCATATTTTACCGGATGTTGCTGCTTGTTAGGAATCATTTTGAAACCATTTTTCGAGAGGGGTCAGGCTTCAGCCGCAGCCGCTACAAAACACGTTCCATACAAGAGATATCTCCTTACAAAACACACCCCATGGATTCATACAAAACAAATCAAGCCCCTCATATCAGCCACTGTAGCACAAGCGGGCGTGTTTTTTAGGGATCGTAGCCTGAACAGGGAGTGGTTTGTACTGTACCCGCGGCTGCAGTTGAGTATCACTGCATTTTTCAACGGTTTTTTAAATTACCGTAACTTCTGGGCTAGCGAGGAAATCGAACGGCTCCTTAAAGAAAAAAAGGGTGATATCCGAGGTATTACGGTACCTCATAGGAATCCACGCTCAACAACGTTCCAATCACAGGCGATAACTGATGCGCGCTGTTCTCGTTACCGTAACTCATCAAATAAAAGGGGCAGCGAAAAAAAAATGTACACGGTGAGCTTTTCTGGGCATGTATTTTGGCTCTTTTAAAAGTCCTGTATGATACCTGGGTGATAATTAAAACACTATTTTTTTCAGGACAGCTCTCGAGGAAGGTTTCATTACACATCAACGAGTCTCTGAATTCTGTTTTGAGAAGATTTTATTGCATTTACAAGGATTACGGTTCATTTTGTGTCCTTTGTAATGTAGCACTTCACAATACAGCAGGATTGTAAAAACAACCATTTCACCAAACCAATGATTTTAGAAGCAGGTACATACTCAACATCAATTTATATTTTTATAAATCCTCTTTGTCCGGTTTGATTATTCACCAATCAAAGCACGTTACTGTGAGTTACAACCTAAAAGGCTCTGGTTTTGAATGACAGGTTTTGTGTGTGCGCACGCTTCACTCCACAAACATCACCTCACAAGACAAGAGCTTTTTTTTTTCAACTTCAAAAATTAATGTTTCTCTATTACAAATTAAAGATACCATATTTCAGCTTAGCTTGAGTTTATAAACCTGTCCAGAATGCTACTTCATGTCAGACACATGCAGCCTAAAGAACAGCTCTGTGAAATACTAAAAAAAAACAACAACAGGCTAACCTCCTGGAATTACAACACCCTAATCTTCAACAGACTCAACATATAAATATAATCCAAGAAATGAAAAAAAAAAATGAATCAACACGGGAAACATTTGGAGAACACAGTGACACGTCATTATACAGTACAGTATGTAGCTTACCTTCTCCATGTTTTCATAGCACGGATAAAACACACGCACACACGTTACATTCAAACGTAACATAACCTCAGTGATCACAACATCCTTAAAGGTTGAAATAAAGGACATTATTACTACAGAGAAGTAAGGCGGTTGTGAAAATGTAAATGCAACTTTTAAACTATTATTTGATAGTCTTAATAACGTTAATGGAGAGCAGCAAATTTCAGATCCTCCTCGACACATTTTCAGTTAAAGTTTGAATCCAGGACGCGTAAAAAATCAACCTAACGTTGCAGCTTTAAGTCTGAGTACTTAAATTTGAGGACTACGCATAAAAACATCTGTAGTTTCTTCTTGTTCCATCAGCTGTAGATGAAAACACGCTGAAAATTTAAACTCATTGCTTCTCTTCAAAATTTAAAGTACTAGAGCACAGGACCAAAAGAGAGAGAGGGAGGGTGTCACTGTTAAGGTACCTCCAGACTGCCCTGTTTGCTGCTTTTAACATGCTGTAATCCAACCAAATTCAGAACAGATTAAAAGAAAACACTGAGCGTGATTAAAACATAAATACATTCTGTGTAAGCAGAGGAATCAGAGCCCTCCAGTGAAGAAAGTCTGATCACAGTCAGTCCTGGTGAGCTTGTGCTCCTCTCTAGTGTTGGTCTCCTTTTGGTGGTCAGTTTATCACAGGTAGGGATACTGGTTGAGTTTCCGCGGGTAAGAAGCACTGGAGTGGTGGTAAGGCTGACCCCCCAGCTGCTGCTGCTGCTGCTGCTGCTGCTGTTGGTGGTGGTTTCCATACTGTCCCGGAGCTGACCCTCCCAGGGCCAGGCTGCCGTTCTTCTGCAGCAGCGCCAGTGAAGAGTAAGCTCCTCCCGCTCGGCCGTGACGGGACGATCCGCCCTGCATCTGATCCACGGCCTGGGACACCGAGGCCAGGGCAGCCGAAGCTGGGTAGGCGTATAGGTTTGGGGTCGAGCTGAAGAGAGGGTTTTCGTGAAGCCGGTAGGAGGAGTGGGAGGAGACGGGAGGGGGGTATGTGGGCTGACGTCTCAGGGAGCTGCTGCCTCCTGTTTGTTCGTGTGATGAGGACATCACAGACTGCTGCACCTGAAAGCACAAAATATGTTAAGATAAATCCAAAGCACTTTCTTTTTCTACCTCATTTTCCAACATCCACTGACGGAAAGAGAACCTTAATAGGGCTGTGACTCAAAATCTACATCAAACAAGCCTTCATAGCGCTTCTTTGCAGCGCTTCTTTGCAGCGCTTCTTTGCAGCGCTTCTTTGCAGCGCTTCTTTGCAGCGCTTCTTTGCAGCGCTTCTTTGCAGCGCTTCTTTGCAGCGCTTCTTTGCAGCAAGTTTTTCTAATGTGTTGTGTTGCGGTCTATCAACCAGGTGTTTTTCCGATGTGCTGTTTTTGCTTCTTTAAGTAATCTAATGTGTTGTGTTGCAGTCAATTTACACAGTGTTTTTCTAAAATGTTGTGTTGCGTTCTATTTGCAGCGCGTTTTTCTAATGTGTTGTGTTGCAGTCTATTTGCAGCGCGTTTTTCTAATGTGTCGTGTTGCATTCTATTTATAACGTATTTTTCTAATGTGTTGTGTTGCGGTAAATTTGCAGCGCGTTTTTCCTAATGTGTTGTGTTGCATTCTATATATAACGCATTTTTCTAATGTGTCGTGTTGCATTCTATTTATAACGTATTTTTCTAATGTGTTGTGTTGCGGTAAATTTGCAGCGCGTTTTTCCTAATGTGTTGTGTTGCGTTCTATTTGCAGCGCGTTTTTTTAAATCTGTTGTGTTGCAGTCAATTTACAGCGCATTTTTCTAAAATGTTATGTTGCGGTCTATTTGCAGTACGTTTTTTGAATGTGTTGTGGTCTTTGCAGCACATTTTCTAAATGCCCGCATGTGTTATCAAACCGATGAAGAATGTTTTCTTAAGTTGCTTGTGTTTCTTCTTTTTGCATGTGCTTTTCTTGAGTTGCAGTGCTGTGAGCTTTCCGTAGTTTTGGCACAACTTGTTTGCACTTAAATTTGCAAACGGATTAATTAACATTAATGCACCCGAGTTCAACAGAGACAGATAGATTTATAAATCTTGCATGTCTCAGAGTGCTCTCATTACTTTAACGCACTTACACTTAACCCTTTAACGCCTGACCCATTAAAAAAAATTCCCCCCCCCAAAAAAAAAAGTAAATTTTTGGAACTGAGATGTTTATTGATCTTTTTACCAAAATCTACCAACAAAAAAATGTTATATCAATTTGTTAATGATACATTTTTGTATCATATTTGATAAATTACTTTTTCAGTGAAGTTTTCAGTAAATATGCATTAATTCAATGCACGAAATACTCAATATAAAACAATGAGTAACAATTTAGCATTATTCTTACTGCAGATTCTTAAAAATTAACAATATTTTTCTGAAAAGAAGTGTGTGGATGATTTCCTGAGAGCATTTATTTTGAAAAGGGCCAAAATACAACTGCAGCTTCCTGTAGTGACTTTCAAACAGGCTTCTCTTGAAAATATTTGTCATGTTGATGAGATAAAGGCCTTTGAAAGCCACGTATCAAATATGATACATTCAGGAGCTACGGTTTAAACAGACACTCCTTTTCACCTTCAGGGCAGAAACAGGATATATGCGACTGCTGTTACCTGACTCAGGTTTAGAGGCTGAGACCTGCTGGACGCCGCTCGTTGATGCCGATCCGCATTGGAGTCTCCTGAACGACTGGACTGCTGAGTTGAGGCCTTCTTGGACTTTCCAGAGCCACTTGTAGTTTGATCTGCCCGTGCAAAGTCACAGAAAACACATTAGGCTTAAATGTAAGTGTGAAAACATGAAGATTTACTTTAATTCGTCTTTGTTAATCGATTTCTTGACACAACAACATCTAGTTTTGTCTGGAGAACCTGGAGCTGCCGGGGCTTTGTGCGTTGTGCTCTCCCCTGGCTGGCTCTTCACAGTGGGCATAATGATAGCCAGAGACTTAGCGGGCTGCGAGGTGGTCTTTGGGCTCAGGGGGCTGCTGGTGGAGGAGTCCGAGTCGTGAGAGTCGTGTACCGTCACGCAGCTGATCACATTTGGCCTCTGGCTCGTTCCAGAGCTGTGGGAGAGACGTGTAAACAATCCTTTCAGCAAACTGAACATTAAACTAAAAGTGGAAAAACTTTGGACAGGAAACGATCGTACCAGGCAGCAGGGAACTTCCTGTCATCCTCGTCATCTGAGTCGCTGTGGATGGTGATGATGCTGACAGCAGGACTGGGCGTGTCGGAGATGACGATGGGCTGAGATTGGTCACCAGCGTAGGAGGAGGTGTTGTGGACCACAGTGGAGGCTGAGTGGACCGAGGACACGGGCCTGAGGAGGAAAATGCATTTATATTTAAAAAAGTATCAATAAAGTTACTATTTTTATATTAATAATTAATTACTTGAAGGATCCTTTTTCCTTAAAACATTTAGCCGAGTCACATGTGTCGCAACCCAGGTACACTGCAAAAAACTGAAATCTACGCAAGTATTTATTTTAAATTTTAAAAAGTCATATTAGACTTAACCCCTTACTGCCTGAAGAAATTTACAAGTGTATACAAAATAATATGAGGGGTTAATATGAGCCACATTCACATGACAAGTCCAGAAAAATAATTTTTCAAGATACTGAAGACAAAAATGACGCCTGATTTGCTTATAAAAAAATCTGCAGATGGGTTAAGATAAGGCTGATTATCTAGTTATTCTTTACAAGCGAATCAGGCGTCGTTTTTGTCCTGAATATCTTGTAATAAGACACTTTCAGGGCTTTTCAGGTGAGTTTGGCCCATATTGACAATTTTTATTAAACATTAGATGGAAACACTTCTTTAGAAATCAGTTTTTGCAGTGTACGATTCCATCCTGCAGACGCTTTACTTCATGTCATTTGGTTTTTAACTGTTTGTTAAATTTGGGATTTGATGGCAGCACTTTTTGACTCAAATCAGCTGAATCTGATTCAATTATGAGTTGTTTTTGCTCTTTTTATGGGAAACTGGTAGGGATGAGACGGATATTCGTTTCAAACGAGTATTCGTTACAGATAATGCATTTTTGCCGAGTCCGAGCACAACACGAGTTTTTTTTAGGATTATTCGTATCTGTGCTAAAAGAATCTTCATTGGGTAGCAACAACTACTGTCTTCACTCTTCCTGCTCTGTGATTGGCCAGTCACACACAGCACACCCCCCTCCCTGCATCCACATGCTGCAGCGAGGAGGTGCCTGCTCTCCTCTTTCACACACACACAGACAGGCAGCGAGTGACAGCGACTGCTTCTCTTGCTTGCTTGAGTTGACTGTAGTTTACGTTGCTCTAATCTCTGTACTACTCACTCAGTTTTCTTCTGCTCGTCTCTGTTGAGGTTTGTTTGGTATTTAAAGTTACTTCTTCAACTTATTTCCTGTCATACGCGATGCATGTGACAAGACGGGGCTGAAAACGGCTCGTGTCGCGCTGGTCAGTGCCTCTTGCTTCAATTCAGGACCGTTTTTTTAAGGTTTTCGTTGTCTCGCATCTCTTTAGTTCTTTTTTATATTAGTTATATTAGTATATAGTATTTATAGTTTAGTATATATATTAGTATTTTTTTACATTAGTTATATTAGTTACTTGATAAACTGTTTTGCAACGTACACGCAACGCATTTCAAGGCTTTTTTTTTCTTCTTTTTTTTTTTTTTAACTGGCTGCGTGATTTTAGTTTGGCTGGTGAGAAAGTTAGTTGGAAAGCTTTGCCCATTCTGAGCACAGTGTTTTTGAAAATACAGTGAACAACAAGGCATATTTTTTATTTTTTTTGCCACTGAATGTTTGCACAAATCACCTATTAAATTTACACAGATCATAATTACTATTGTGATAAACAACAAAAGTTTGAATCTCTTTTGAGGCTGTTTTTTTCCATTCAAATAAAAAAATAAATATAGCCATTTCAAATCAATTCTTGCCAGTTTCAGACTTAAAATAATGTTCAGATTTAAGCCCCGCCCATTTCCGGACAAAACACGCCCACTTCTGGTTTAGGCCCCGCCCCCTAGAAACTGGAGAAATCCTCTGTTTCTGGGTTCCCACGCAAGGATCGAACGGTGCCTGACTGGATACCTGGCTCTGCTCTCCGCGTGTCGAGCCTTCGACCTCTTGCTCTGCTGAGATCTCGTGTGAGCCGCTCCTGAGTTGTGACTCTGTGAGACGGCGTGACGGCCGACTCCAGACTCCTGCTGGCCGGCTGCATCGTACTGGTTTCCATGACGACCCCTGTTGAAAGGGCACCAACAGGAGAGGATGACGCAGAGCTTTGCTTTTAAACAGAGGATGAAGAAACAGAGCCGCGCTGCGCTGAGCTCACCTCCAGCCTGAGGCTTGCTGGCTCTCAGAGATCGGAGCACCCATGGGAGAGTCGGACACCACGGCCTGCCCCGGGTTGTGGATGGCCATGCCAGGCATCTGCTGCCACGTGGAGGGGATGAGGATCTGCTGTGTGCCTGCAGGCCAGCCCTGCTGTTTGCACACACACACGGCAAACACAACTCAGAAACCTTTTCTGAAACACCCTGAGGAGTACAAAGTGCATGCAGTCTGTTGACAGTCACAAACAACCTCCTCTCCATCCTGCACGAAGGAATCCAACAGATGTCACATTTAACAGAAGACCCAGAGACATGGCCGCCATCTGCAGCTCCTCTCAGAGACTAAATCCTGAGCAAAGAGCTGCTTTTGTTACAGAAATGTGCAGAGAGAAGCAGTAAATACCAAACCAGGACTGAGAAAACAAACTATTCACAGAGGATGCCAAACGTGCATGTGAGACAGGCCTGTGCTGTGAGAAACAAAGGTCCAAAGAGAGAGAGAGAGAGAGAGAGAGAGAGAGCACAGCCCTTATGGAAGAGACAGGAAAGAAAGTGAAATCCATCAAACTGCTGTTAAAGATCTGATATCGGATATCTTCATCCTCATTCTTTAGCTGCCATCCATCCACGTCTGAAAGCTCTCAGATTTCCCTCAGCCGCGGCCGAGCCAGAGACACAATGGATCCTACCCAAGAACATAATGTCGTGCATTTCGTTTCCAGAGTTATTTCTGTGCAGAGGAAAGTGCTGAGAGAAGCAGTAAACACCAAACTAAGCTTGGAAAAGGGGAGAAAAACATTTCATTCAGGTTGTGACGCCGAGGCGTGCATGTGATCCGGCCCTGAGCTGTGAAAGGGAAAGAGCCCAGGTGGAAATAAGAGGTCTGAAAGAGACAGACGGTTTTAAAAAGGAAGAGAAGGAATGGATGTGCAAATGATCCCTGTGACACTGAGGCTGCAAGCAAAAGCATGAACCAGACACCTGCTGCACTCTTTGACATTTCTGTGTCATCATAGGAAGAAAGCAGGAGAAAAAATGATGATGTTTTACCAGCATGGAAAAACTCTGATCCAGTAACCTGCCAAGGCTTTTACCAAGACAGCCGACTGGACCTAAATGTGGCGCTCCTGTTACTGAGGTGTACAGGCTGCTCTCCAGCAGGGGGTCCAGGGAGGCCTGAGAGGAGGCGTGAGGGTGGGAGAAAGAATTTTAAAACATCCAACTACATGTGGAACAAATCTGCTCCATGTTTAACTGGACAGCAAAGAAGAGGATGGTTAATAAACTTTAGTGACAACACCAGAACAAGAATAAGGAGAGCAAATACATGGATGGATTCTGAGGTGATTAATCAAACACAAATCAAACACATGCAAATTACATAACCAAATTCACAAAAATGCACTGATATTTGGTTTGCTTATTTTCTGTCTTCATGGTTTTTTTTCCAACTGCAAAATGTACTTTTTTTTTTTTTTTTTTTTTTTTTTTTTAACATTTTGAATTTCTTGTCTCAAATCTGCAGATCAATTGTATTTAATCCTGCTGAATGTTTTTCCAGTTTCTCCAATGTAAATTTCCCAGTCTGCAACTCAGGTGCTCCAATATCCTGCAAACACTGAGGTCTCACCCAATCACAAACAGGGCTGCTGCAATTTAAATGTAAAAGCACACGGGTATTATGTACTGTTTTTAAAGTTAAGAACACAATTTTAATAAATTAGTGAGTGGATAAGTTAAATAAGTTCGTTAGAAATAGCACAAAAGGTTAAAAGGCGAACTGCTCTGTTTGGTTTTTAAATAAGTGTCAGAGTGAGCGCTCTGTGTTATTGTTTCGGTATTCAGAAGTAACGACAGAGTGAGCGCTCTCACTACAAACAGCTTATCTTCGACGTTTCGTCGTTCGCCAGCTAGCTCCGTCTAATGTTAGCACCGACGGTAAACATCGCGGTTTAGTCCAAACTGTCGTTAAAAACGTTGCACAGTACGCATTAAAATGCTCCACAAACTGAACAATACATCATTTATAACCCACATTACTACACTGCTCATGATACACACACCAACATTTGTTGTCCATCTTTCATAACATCTCTAGATTTATGTTGTTTATCACGTATGGGATAGTTTTAAGCAGTGCTTAATTTGTGCCGGAGCTAGCCGGAGCGCGCTCCGGGACCTCTTGAATCGGATCCGGGACCTATTTGATCCGCTCCGTCACCTCTTTGATCTGCTCCGTGACCTTTCCTGTCAATAAATAAACTGTGTTTTTAGCTGTGCTTTCTCTGCGCTTTAATCCTCTCTGAAGTGACGCCTGTTGGCTTATTTCTTATGCATTTTACTCAGAAATTAGGTAAAACGGGGGAAAAAGTGATTCATGCCGTCACGTGTCACAACGCCATGCGCATTGCGAAGGTATTTTTTCCGCACCGGCACCGCGCGCAAACGACACTTAACAGCCAGGTGACTGACAACGCTGTTACACTTGGCCTGCTAAAATGTCAAAGCGACAATCAAAACTCTCAAGTTTCTTTAAACCAGTCGGTCAGCCAGACCCCAAACTGGCCAAAGTTGTTCCGGAGGCAGAGCCCGGCTCCGCAGATACGGGTGGTGACAGCATGATAGCCGCTGAAGATGTGGTCTGTGCAGTCAAGGAGCACAGATAAGGATGAGGGAGCAGTGACGTCAGTTCACGAGAAACTGTAGTCACCACCGGTGACTACAGTTTACAAGAGAAGACAATCGGTTAACAAGCATAAAGTTATTTGTGGGCAAAGCAAACAACAACGTGGCAAATAGACAGGAAATTTAATCAGACTGTGTCTGCTGCCTGTCAAGTTTGGTTGGATACATTATTATTGTGCAGTGCACAACACATCATTCTAGTGATGTTTGGTCATTTATGTTTTCAATTTCATCCTTCCAAATACAGACCTTTTTCTAATTCTTTCTTGATTTTTGATTCTCAGGCTTTTGTTAAATTTATTGTATTTATTTTTTTCTGGCGTGGTGCTTACATGACAGTGACACACAAAAAATCCCATTAGCAATAAAATGTGTTTATTTGCAATATGTCAGTTATTTAAATTGCTCATTCCAAATTGATTCCAAGTGTTCTGATGGGCCAAATGGTGTGCCAAATGTTGCTGCAAATGTTATACTAGGTAAGTGCAGAAATTAAGGTGAAAAAGAAGATAAAAACGCGTTAAAACCCGAGAAAAAAGGTTTCTTTCGGCGCACAATTTCGAAGGGGGACCCGGCACCTGATTGGGGACAAATTAAGCACTGGTTTTAAGGCAACAAACCTCAAAAAGTACAATCAATGAAATGAAATGAAAGGTGGTGTAGTTTTTCTTATGGGTCCTACCTGAGTCAGCATGCTGGGCTGGATGTGAAGAGGCTGGGACGACTGGTTCTGAGGAACTAAGGGGACTGAGTTCTCCATCCGGACTGGATAACCAGACGGCTTACTGGACGTTTGAAGACCTAAAAAAAAAAAAAGAAAGATGGAGATTTAAAACTGCACTTTTTAGAATTATATATTTGATTATGTTTAAACCTCTCTCAGCCTCACCTTGGATGGTTGGCGGGCAAACGATGAGCGTCTGCTGAAAAGGCTCAGTCTGGGTGCAGAGCTGAGTGGGTCTGGTCTGCAGGGGGACACCCTGCTGGGTCAGACCCGGGATGTTTATAGTGGCCTGCTGGTAGAGGCCGGGCTGGTAGTTCAGAAGCGGGACATTACTGCTGAGGGACAGAGACTGACCTCCTGTGGACGCCATCTGAGACAGAAAACGAAGAGTTCAAGTGGATGAAAAGATGGACGGAGCTCAGGAAGAAAGTCATGGAGAACAAGTTGTTTCAGGATTCAAGAAGCTTTATTGTCATACTAACACATTTACACATGGATAGCACGAAACTTCACTCTCAAGGTCCAGTTTTAAACCGGATAAAAATCAAAAGAACAACATATAAAAATAAGAAATAAGACAAGGAGAATAACAAGTAAGAAATATAAACAGTAGCTCTTGTACTGCACTCTTGCACTGCACTCTTGTACTGCGTTCTTGCACTGCACTCTTGCGCTGTGTTCTTGCACTGCACTCTTGCACTGCACTTTTGTACTGTGTTCTTGCACTGAACTCTTGCACTGTTCTTGCACTGCACTCTTGTGCTGTGTTCTTGCACTAAACTCTTGCACTAAACTCTTGCACTATGCTCTTGTACTGTGCTCTTGTACTGCACTCTTGCACTATGCTCTTGTACTGTGCTCTTGTACTGCACTCTTGCACTATGCTCTTGTACTGTGCTCTTGTACTGCGCTCTTGTACTGCACTCTTGCACTATGCTCTTGTACTGCGCTCTTGTACTGCGCTCTTGCACTGCACTCTTTCACCATGCTCTTGCACTGCACTCTTGCACTATGCTCTTGTACTGCGCTCTTGCACTGCACTCTTGCACAATGCTCTTATACTGTGCTCTTGCACTGCACTCTTGCACTGTGTTCTTGCACTGCACTCTTGCACTGCACTCTTGCACTGCGTTCTTGCACTGCACTCTTGTACTGCGCTCTTGCACTGCACTCTTGCACTGCGCTCTTGCACTGCACTCTTGCACTGCAGCGTGCGTGGGCAGCTGAAGATTTTTCTCCTCTACTTTCCGATTGTCTTGTGATGAGGAGCAGACGTCCTCAGATAGCTCGTGCGCTCAGAGAGGGAGAGGCTGTGGGGATGCTGGAGGTTCTGCTGATGCTGTCAGAGACTTTTTTTAATTTATTTTTTACTTAATAAGAGACAAAGGCTCATAAATGTGAATTAATTTTTTTTACACACATTTTTCCAAATTTTAAGTTTATCCTGTAAAATCTGTTGTCAGTGTTTGATTGCAGCAGTAAGTGGCAGAGATCAGGAATAAAGAAGGATCCTGAGCCATCACTTTTTCTAACTCGAAGGTAAAGTTCCAGAGTGAACTGAGCCCACAGGATTAAAGGGACCTTAAACTCACCTGATTGTGCTGGTTGAGCTGGCTGCTGAATGTGACCGTGAGGTTGGTGGCTGCACTCGGGGTGTTGTTGCTTGCGAACATGTTTTTTCCGTTCTCAAAGGCGCTGCATCTTCGTTTGCAGATGTCCATGTTCTGGAAGCAGGACTTCACGCTAGAACAAAATGAAGAAGAAATAATTAAACACGAGCCCCAACCAGCTCCTACGACCACTCCTCGTCACGTTGTCTTACTGTGAGCTGTGAGGGAAGTGCAGCAGGTGCGTCATGGTGACGAACGGGTGGTTCAGCGTCTTCATGGGTGTGATCCGTTTGTCCGCGTCCAACGTCAGCATCTTCTTCAGCAGGTCGATGAACTCGCGTCTGTCGGCTTTCTCTGCCAGGATGTCGGTGCCCTCCAGGTTTGTCATGTTCACCTGCAGGGAGACGAGGAATGTTTGTGACATGTTAGATTTCTTCCCAGAGAGAAAAATAGAAAGAAACATCCTCCTCCTCCTCACCTGCATCATATCATCCAGACAGTTGAAGATGTATTTCCTCGCCTCCTTCGACTTGATTCCCATCTCTGCCTCATGCTCTGCGGGCGTCTGAGAAAAACAAAAACGGCAGCAGTGAGTGTGCTGTGCGTCTGTTTGCTACAGTCTGTCTCACACATTCAGCGCTCTCTCTGAGGAGTGACTCACTTTGAGTCTCCAGAGAGGGTAACTTGAGTCGGGGCCTCTGTTGAAGAAGCGGCTGGTCTTTGTTCCTGCACTCAGCAGATACTCTGCCGGAAGGCCCTGAGTCTGGGAGATGTAACGAATCTGAGAGAGACGACAGAGAAATGTGAACTACATGCAGCAAAGTTCACAGTTCATACGATACCTTCAATTCAATACCAGTTCCTGAACCATACTTTTTCTATACCAGTTTTTATATCAGTTCTAACAAAAAGAAACTTCATTTAAATTTCATCTAATTTTTTATTCTGAGCATTATTTTCTATTTTCTTCTTAAAATAAAAAACAAAAATATTTGCCAGTGCAAAATAACAGGTGCAAACAAGTGACAGGTCAGTTTATACTGAGTACACAGTAAATGTGTTAATAACGATAAATGAACTTTCTTCTGTAGATTCTTTATCTGGGCTTTTGACCAACAAATGTGACCTAAAAGAAACAAACATTAGTGTGATTTATTCACATGCAGTCGTCTGCTCTGACTGCAGCTTGGAGCGTCTGCTGTAAGCGGAGGAGTATGTATGTTGGAGAGGGGAGGGGCTCAGTGTCCACTGCTGTTGTTGTTGTTTTTTTTTTAAGTCTCTAGAGGGGTCTGAAAGTCTTGCATATTGCTACCAAGTGTAACGTTACAGCCAATGACCGGCGACATTATCAGATCGTGATCATATGATTAACCTTTCGGGTACCGAAACTTGGCACCGAAAGACAAGGCGTAATCCGATACTCTGTATTACCAAAGCATTTCGGTTGGTGCCATATGCATGTTTTCACACCTGAAAGTCTGGACCAAAATCTGTGTTTTTGTTTCATTTTTTTACATTTGGTTCGGTCTCTGTAGTTTACATTGATTGGACATATGTCCGACGGCCGTCTGACGACAACATATCGAGCCACCAACAGCGACAACTTGAAGAATTGTACATAATGCTGATCCGAGGTCGTCTCATTAGGTTTATAATTAGACGACAACTTTATCATCGGAGAAAGTGTGTAATCCTGCGATTGGTACGAAGGTCCGAACCTTTCAAAATAATGCTTTCACAGTTGGCATGTACCAGACCGTGGTCCCATTTGGTCCAAACCAAGACCACCACTTTTGGTTGTACCAAGATCCGACTGTTTGGTTGGACCAAGGTCCAACTGTTTGGTTGGACCAAGGTCCGACTGTTTGGTTGGACCAAGGTCCGACTGTTTGGTTCAGACCAAGGTCCGACTGTTTGGTTCAGACCAAGGTCCGACTGTTTGGTTGGACCAAGGTCCGGCTGTTTGGTTGCACCAAGGTCCGACTGTTTGGTTCAGACCAAGATCCGACTGTTTGGTTGGACCAAGGTCCGACTGTTTGGTTGGACCAAGGTCCGACTGTTTGGTTGGACCAAGGTCCGACTGTTTGGTTCAGACCAAGGTCCGACTGTTTGGTTCAGACCAAGGTCCGACTGTTTGGTTGGACCAAGGTCCGACTGTTTGGTTGCACCAAGGTCCGACTGTTTGGTTCAGACCAAGATCCGACTGTTTGGTTGGACCAAGGTCCGACTGTTTGGTTGGACCAAGGTCCGACTTTTTGGTTGGACCAAGGTCCGACTGTTTGGTTGGACCAAGGTCCGACTGTTTGGTTCAGACCAAGGTCCGACTGTTTGGTTCGGACCAAGGTCCGACTGTTTGGTTCGACGAAGGTCCGACTGTTTGGTTCAGACCAAGGTCCGACTGTTTGGTTGGACCAAGTTCCAACTGTTTGGTTCGGACCAAGGTCCAGGGGAGGTTTCACATGGATTATTTTGGTTCAGATCAAACAGAAAAGTCCAAAAGTCCGGACCAAATGACGTTGGTGTGAAAGCGACTTTAAAGAATCGAAGTCGGTACCCAGCCCTGTACACAACCGCTCAAACTTTTAGAGCAGCCACAATTTTTCCAGTTTTTTATCAAATTAAAACAGTCAAGTCCCATGAAAAGCTTGAAATGGTACAAAAGTAGGTGCTCAACTGTCAGACCAACTGAGCACAGAAGAAGCATGATGGTTTTGGGGCTGTTTTGCTGGATCAAGGGTATTCTGCAGCGCCCCCCATGCAGTGGCCTCTGAAATGAGCCTCTTGGTTAGAGGTTTATCCTACAGCAAGATACTGAGCTCAAACATGAGTCCAAACATAAGAAACAAAGTTTTTCCCTGATTAAATTTTTAGATTTTTGAAGATAAAGTGTAAAATGATGCTTATGTTCTGCAGCTGACCTGATCATACTCAGAGGCCCCGGGATAAAGAGGCCATCCCAGGAACAGCTCAGCGATCACACAGCCCAGAGACCACATGTCGATGGCTTCACAGAAAGGAAGGCCCAGGATGATTTCTGGAGCTCTGCAAGGCCGTAGAGAGGAGATAATCACCAGATCTAACACAGCAAAGTCACATCTGAGGCTTTATAATCCAGTCAAGGTGAAGACACTCACCTGTAGTAGCGTGACTGCAGGTAGGTTGAACAAACAGCTTTCGACACGTGGCTGGCAGAGCCGAAGTCGATAACTTTCACCCTGTACGGCTGCCTCAGAGGATCCACGAGCATTATGTTCTCCGGCTTCAGGTCCGCATGGATCAGACCCAGGCTCTTCAGCTTCATCAGCGCCGTGGCGACCTGCTGGAGTATGGGCCGTATGCATTTGAGCATCAGAGGGCTGAACTTGCTGTGCTTCAGGAAGTCGTAGAGGTTCTGCTCCAGCATCTCGAACACAAGGCACGTGTGGTTCTTGTGCTGGAAACACTCGTAGGAGCGCACAAAGTTGAACTCGTCTGCGTTCTCGGTGCTCAGCCGGCTGAGGATGCTCACCTGGAGAAGACAGAGGAGGAGAGGAGGTTTAGATTTGATTACTTGAAGCAGCCGCTTGTCGTTTTTTACTTCGACACTCACCTCAATCTGACCCTGTCGAGCGTAAGACGGATGGTTCTTCAGGATTTTGATCGCCACTATCTCATTTGTGCCTCTCTTCCAGCATTTCGCCACCTGACCAAACGTTCCCCGTCCCAGGAACTCCAGCACCTCGTAGCTGTTGGACATGGAGCACAGGATCTCATGCTGGACCAGCTGGTAGTCGCCCTCGCTGTGGGAGTTGCTGCTCTTGGTGGTTGAAGTTGAGTGTGCTATAGACTGAGCCGTGGTGGTTCCTCCTCCACCAGCTGTGCGGTTTGAGACCACAGGAGCGGAGAGCTCCTCCAGGATCTGGACACTGTCGCTGCTGTCCACCTCCTCGCTCTTCCTCTTCAGGCTGTACTGTTTGTGGTAAAGGTTGCACGGCTGAGACGAGGACTCAGCATCCTTCACGCGCCTGCTGGAGGAGGAGGATGAAGAGGAGGAGGACGGGGGTCCCCGAAGGCTGCCTGTGCTGTCTGCTGCCCGCACCACTGTCTGCTCCCTGGAGCTGGCTGTGGGCGGGGGCGCCTGGTTGGAGTTGTACACCGGGTTGAAGTTGGAGTCAGAAGCGGAGGGTGCAGCTGCCTGGGAGGGGCTCTGCTGGTAGTAACCATTATCTCCCAGCTGATTGGAGGCTTCCCAGGCAGGGTTCTCCACCTTAAGCCTCTTTGAGCGAGAGTAGGCACTGGAGGAGACGGAGGGAGAGGAGAAGGCCTGGAGCTGAGACGACATGTCTGTGGGCAGAAATGAAAAGAATCATCATGAAGACTTCTCTAAATATGGAACACAAGAATAGCACAAGAATAAAGTTTCTACTAACTAATGGGGCTCAAATTAAGAAATAAGGTCATTTTTTAAAAACCCTTCCGACTTTCACCGTTTGAGTTGTAAAATGTTCAGCACGTTCAGGAGAAGTGAGTGTGTATTTTTCACATTTCTAACTCTTGTACTTTTTCAGATATTTAGCATTTTCAAAACGTGTTGGCCCATTAAAATGAATGGAGATGATCCATCACCATGGAAACCACACAGCTGATGATGTCATAAGAGGTTAGGGTTTGAAACAGAGGTTACAAATATTACTGGTGCACATCACTGGTGTGTAGCTTTGCTCCCCATTACCATGGAAACCATACAGCTGATGATGTCATAAGAGGTTCCAAGGTTAGGGCTCAGCATTTCAACACCCAGCAAATTTTTTCCACCTTTTCTGTACGAAGCTTAACTTTTCTAACCAAGATTTATCACAAATGTTAATCACCAGACAGGCAGTGAAGATACTTACAGATGTTGTGTGTTTTACTGCTTTATTTACCTACTTATTTAATCAATCCCTCACTCATTCTGTTTTTTTTTTTTCATGAATAAATACACTGAATTTATTATCGATGTTTCTCCGTCTTTTAAGCTTCACATTCGAAAGCTTATAAAGAAGTTGAGGTGAGGCTGCTTTTTAAGAAATAAGTCATCTTTCTTCTTTTGTTGCTACTTTTCTTGCCTTTGATTGGTTATGGTGATGTTTTATATCTGCATGCTCGTCACTATTTGTCCATATTTATAAGCCATTTCTTAACTTTCTTCCCTCTTATCTAAGTTATTCAGTTCAGGCTGAGAACGCCTGGAAGCTGCAGTCTTCACTCTGTGACCCAGTCCCAAGACTTGTTTTTGCTCTCCGTCCCCAGAGTGCGTCTTGAAACAGGAAGTTTTAGTGCCTCTGCTCCTGCAGCCTGGTCTCTGCGGCAGGAAAATTAGGGTTTGAGTGAGCTGGTCTTGCTTTTAAAAGCAGACTGAAGGAGCTGGAGGATGATGCATCAGCTTGTAGATGCTTTGACTGGTGACTTTGTGTTCTGTGATCCAGAATATGTTGACAATTTTTTAAATTTTTGCGTCGTTTTTAATCTTAATGAGGTTTTCCTATTTAAATGAATTTAGCTTTTTTTGTTTGTTCGTTTTAAATGTCTGTGGTATATTTTTGCAATACTTAGCACCTGATATGTAAGATGTTGTTGTTTTGTTTTTGCTGTTTACATGGTGTTCAGATAAATAACTCAACTGGTGTTTCACTTAAAATAAAAGGTTCCACATTTACTTTTCCGTCATCATCTGAAGGTAGAAATCAACCTTACAGAGTGATTTGATATAAAAATACAGTATCTGTTCGACCCCCTTCATGTGAAAGCCTGTCAGCTTAGTGTCCCTCGTTGGGATCACATGTTGACCACATCCAAAGAGAAAGCAGGAAATCCTGAAGATACAGAGAAACATTGTTTTTCCAACTTGAATTCATGCTCAAAGCATTTCATCCTTTTTTTAAAAAAAAAATCGTTTTGCTTAAAAAAAATAATCAAGCTCAGTTCTGCTTTATATCAGTGGCAATAACATGCCAAGAGACATGCAATTACTGCTCAAAAACAGCGTTTCACCCCTGCAGTATTTCATTTCTCATTGTGCTCGGACTCCCTGTTATTCCTCATCTTATCACACACCAGGGTCCAGATTTCGGCTCGTGCACGCCTGTGCATGAGACCTGTAGCCTGACAGTTCTCCTTCTCGTTGATGACAGTACCTGTACCTGATGAGTGAACACACCGGCGCTGATCTGACATCTAGGGCCTCTTCATCATGTCCTCTCCGGGCTGTGAGTGCTGCTGCAGCTGATCAGCTGAGCTTGTTCGCCGCCTGCTGCTGCAACTGCTGATGCTCTGGAGCTCTGGAGCTGATGCTTTGCAGCTCTGGAGCTCGGCTGCAGGATGGATGCGGAAGGCTCAGCTAACAGCTTTTTTGCAAGCTGCGAGCAACCGAGTCATACCGGACTCGAACACGTCACATCTCGAGTCAAACGGCGACAGGGTGCAAGAAGTCTCTGTAGGTGTCAGACAGCAGCATAGTGCGCGCTGTGGTCCAGACAGAGCTCCATCATCGTCATTATCGTCATCATCGCAGTCTGACTGCTCAGCGTACTTCCTGTTCTGTCGACGTAACGGAATGACGCACCGAACGAAACGGAGCGGAACATTTTTTTATTATTTTATTTTATTAATCATTTAATTAATAAATCAATAAATTATTTTTTTAACGAAGCTAAAACTAAAGATTAATACTCTTAATTTTCTCTATTGCGATTATAAAGATTTTTAAAAGTTTTGATTTTTTTTTTTTTTTTTTTTTCAAATATCCGTTTTCGAAACGGTAGAAGTGTTGATGAGTTTCCTTAGGATTCCAATCCATCTGTTTTAAATTATGTTTTAATTATTTGAGCTTATAAGGTGGGGCAGTGAATAAAAACCAAAAATAAATAAATAAATTAATTAATTAATTAAATTAATAAAAATTAAATTAATAAAATTAAATAAAGTAATGAATAATAACATCCATTAACTAACCGTAGCCTATAATGTAATATTTTTACTGGCATAATTTTATATTAACAGTAATTTCAGAATTATTGGGTTTATGTCAATATCCTGACTTTTTAAAAATCTTGGTCGATAAAAAGCCTTTTTTTGCCGCTGGCCTAACCTCCTGTTATTGACACACGTATTTAGTTTGTAAAACCTCTATTATTTATACAAGTAAGAAGTGAAATTCATTTTATTATTCATTTAATTTCACTGTTACACTGTTACAAACATTAACTCGTGTATTTTACACACTTAGCTGCATTTTTGGAGGATGTAACCATGACTGTAAGAGCATTAGTGTTATATATGAGTAGGTTGTTAGTCTATGGAAGGAAAACAGGTGGTTAAATCATCTCCAGGGTTGAAAATTTTGCAGGAAAACAGGACATAGAGGCCATTTCAGTTGAGAAAACAATGCGAGCTGCATGTAGCTAGTCTCATATTCCCCCACCAGAGAGCGCTGTTGTTGTAACTAAAAAAGATCATTCAGTGCACATTTTTCAACACAATGTTTATTCTCCATCCATGTTTTATCAGCATTCCTCTTCACTCTGATATATTAGCATTTGATGCTTCTACAGCATGTAAACAGTAACTGAAGCATTTCATAGTGGTACTGCAGGGGAAATTACACAACACACAGAATAACAAAGACTAAAGACCAGCATAGTCAACACTTGACAGAACATGAAGAAAAGTAACACTGCGACTTCAGGATGATGGATTGTTGATGATGATATGACACGTAGCTGAGTTCAAGTTTAAATATGAAATAATATGGGAGTAAATGCATGCAATACAAACAGGGCAGTTATGTAGTTTGGATGAATTTCCTTCGATAATGAAACACAATGATATGAATGCAGCAAACAAATTATTTATGCAAAAAAGGAAAGAAAGAAAAACGATCGTAACAAGTGCTTTATCAAAAGTTTCAACTAAAATTGTACAAAATTTTTATTTTTATGTACATTTAGGGGGAAAAGACCAGCAATTCCACATTTCAAAATAAAAGATTGATCTAAGAACAGCACATGACTCTAAGGTTTTAAAAACATTTCTTCTATTTCTTCACTTTGTTCCACTTTAACTCGTTTATTTTCTGTAGAACAAAAACAGGGATGGTATCTTTATGAACGTGAAATGAAATGCATGCTTCAGACTCAAAGCTCAGGCTGAGTTATGATGTTCAAGTTTCTCACTCTGTCCTCTTCCTGGTGGACTACCTGAAGGAGTGTCTGAAGTGCACACTCCTCCTCTTCAGCTTCTCCGGGTTGTGTGAAGCCATGTGGGAAAATTCTCTGAAGATGTCGAGGTATGTGGCGTCTCCTGGTGGAGAAAACAACAGGAGAAAACAAGGATGAAAATGAGGCACAAAAATGAGGTGTGACATCCTATTTTAAAGAGTCAAAACATGTCTTCTGAACCAGCGCAGTGATAAAAACAGAAAGCAGAGGATCCATGTGAATGAAAGGGTCGAAGCAGGCAGAGGCACCGTGAAGCTCCCCTTTTTCAGCTCTCTAAATTCTGAGCCTTTGCTTTTCTGGTGTCCATGGCAGCCGCTGAATCAAGCGGCGCAACAAAAGCAGTTGAACTCTTTTGTGTCCTCTGAGAGCTCCCAGGCTCGGCTAATTAAAAAAAGGAATGAGCATTCCTGCTTTTCGCTGTTTCTGGATGTGTAAGTGTGAGAAAGAGAAGCAGAGAGGTCAGAGAATCAAAGTTTATTTGATTCTCAGATTCAGATACATTTATCTTAAACCCACTAAAAGTCCAATAACTATAAAGAGTAGCATTTCCTTGCTGCAAATGCTGGATGTCGAAATGCTGAGCCCTAACCCTAACCCCTTATGACATCATCAGCTGTGTGGTTTCCATGGTGATGGGGAGCAGAGCTAAACTCTAGGGATGTGCAACAGTCCTAGCCATAACCTCTGTTCAGAACCCTAACCCTTGAAGACATCACCCGCTGCGTGGTTTCCATAGCGACAGATTATCTCCATTCATTTTAATGGGTCAAAAAAATTGATAAATGCTGAATATTTTTAAAAGTATGAGGGTTAGAAGTGTGAAAAGTACAAACACACTTCTCCTGAACATGCTGAACATTTTTAAATCTGAGCAGTGAAAATCAGTGACAATTTTTTGGAGGGGTAGCAAATGTTAAAATGCCATGCTCAGTATTTTAACAAATCAACTGAAAACTAATTTGAGCTCATTTCAATGAGTGATTTGCTCAATATCGTACATTTTTACCTGCTAAAATAGGATTTGCTTCCTCTTTCTAAATAATTGTGATATTATGAACATTGAGACTTTATTAAATATTTACATGCAGATTTTTAGTTTTTTTTAATTCAGGTATCCTTCGACACTTCTCTTTGCTTTTCAATAATTCAAGGCTTAAGTTAATCTTTTTTGTATAAAACACGTCAAATGTTGGAGCGAGACTTTTTTTGGACAATGGTTCTGACTTTTGCAGAAGTGGCACAAAGTACGCATGCACACAAACACACACACACACACACACACACACACACACACACACACACACACACACACACACACACACACCAGGAAGCAGCATTAAATTCCCCTTTCCCACTCATCACATCTACTTTGACTACTAACATACATTTTTTCAAAAGAGGAGACATTTCTGTTTATCATATCTTGACTTTAAAAATGATCACAACTGAACGAAAACAAATAAATATCAGTTTCAAAGTCAGTTTCACTGGTTTCAGTTTGTTTTTAAATGCGTTTATTTCGATTCTCCTCCGTATTTAAAACAACTACTTGTTCCATTTACATCCATATATCCACTTAGACATTTGAACTATCCTTCTTCACCGTTCCCAGAATTCAAAAGGACACTTTTCTTAGGTCATTTAGTCATAAAGCCCCATCTGACTTGAATAATATATTGAATATATATCTGCATGTATGTACATATGTACATATGTATGTGTTTGTATATAATTGGAGCTGGAGATGGGGTGAGGTGGGGAGCTGTCTGTATTTGTCAGTTTTCTTTGATTGTGCTTGTTCTGTGTTGCCGTTTGTATGTCTAAGTTCTTTTTGTTTGTACCTCCTTGAAAACAAGATGCTGCACCTCACGGGGCTTTCCCTCAATAAATGTTTTCATTTCCAAAATCTTTAAGGAATTTAGAAACAAAACAAGACAGCTTTTTGAGGATGAGCAGGTCTGACTGAGTGATTTTAAGGTGCAGAGACATCAGGCTGCAGGTGTTCTGCTGAACATTTCTGATTTTGGATGATTTATTTAGTGTGTTATGGATTCAAAATGTTTTGTGAGGATCTATTTAGTATTTTCTATAAGTTTATTTTTCTGGTTAATTAGAAAAAAAAGAAAACAGCCCCCTTCCATCCCAAAATAAATAAATAAATAAAAATAAATCAAGTCAGGCCCCTGATAAGCCAAAACATTCAATTAAGGTTAAAAATGGGTGCCAGTCAGGATTTAAGGAGGCCATATTTAACCCTGTGGACCGCCCCTAGCCTCATCAGACAAACAGGGGACCTGGCCCTTTAAATAATCGTCTGTCTGGACTTGACAATCTTTAACAGTTGAGTCTCATATATGACCAAATCAGCATCTGATCTGGTCCAGAATCAGGAATTTTGGTCAACAACTTTGAGTCCATTCCTGAGATCAAAGATCGATCTGAGCTCCACAAAACTTCAGGAAGTAAAAGCTGATCTGTGAAGATGGTCTGAGGTTTGTGCCACAAGATCGAAGAGAATTTAATAGGGATAGACCGATTATCGGTGCATATATTTGTCATTTCGACCCATATCGGCATCGGCCTTTTTTTAATACGATGGCCGATAATAGGTCACTTCAAACTTGGCAAAGGAAAGCTGTGTTGGACCTTTCTATCAACAGTTGCCTTTTCAGGCCTCTAGAGGGCACTATTTGTTCATTTATGTGTGTATTTTCTATAGCTTAGCCACTGCTACGACTTACAGGAAGTGAGGTAACAGGAAGATATACTTCTTCTACTGTTAGCAAAATAAAGTTTCGTCGGCTCAGATGCTAACTCCCTGTCCGGCTACGTTTCGGCCCTTGGAGTGGCAATATAAGTGAGTAAACGTTTATCATTGTTAAAGTATATTCTGTCTTCATCTGTGTCATGATCGGTGTAATTTGATACATTTAGTGAGACGCGATCGCGGACTTTGCTCTGCCGTAGATGTGCATGTATTAGATCTGCGATCTCATTCATTTCACCTTCAGTTGCCTAAATATTTGTATCGATCGTTAATTGATGCTTTCTGTACTTCATGTTTCAGTTTCACAATTTTTGGCATTAAATCCCGTCCAAACACAACATTGCCTGTTCCTTGGAGGATCTGATGTCATAAAGAGTTTAGCTGGCTGTGAATCTCAGTATACGACAGGAGTGACACTGGGTGCAACAGTACAGTGAAATTATAGCACTCTGCGAGGGATGTCGACGGACTGTTGGATATAGAATAAAGAGCCAGTGTCTGACACAAACTAACCTTCCCAGCCAAGCATAATGGAGGTATCGGAGGCTCAAGGCCAAGATTGTGAGGAGACCAAATCACTGTCCTCACACTCCTTCAAGTCCTCAAAATCTTCAGGAAGGCAGTCTGTAAGAACGTCGGCAGGAGCTTCGAGAAGGTCAGCTACATCAAGCAGAGTAAGCATGGCAGCAGCAAAAGCTCAGGCAGAAGCACAGGCTGCTAAAGCTAGATTAGCCTACGCTGAGAAAGAAATGAGCATTAAAGTTGAAAAAGCTCGCTTGGAAGCAACACTTGATGTACTTGAGCTACAGAAAGAGGCTGATGCTGCAATGGCCAAAGCAGAGGTGATGGAGTTTGCAGCTGCTCAGCTTGATGCTGCAGAGAAGAGTGGTGAGTTTGATTTCTTGCCTATCCAGGCAACTCCAGAGCAGAAAGTGGCCGATTACATAAATAAACACAAAGAAACTGAATTTCCTCAAAGTCAGAAAGACGTGCTTATTAAACATGGTGACACCACCTTTCAACAAAAACAAGTGAAAACTCTGTCAACATTAACACCTTTTCAGCAAGAACCAAGTCATAACCACTTCTCACCACAAGATGGCAGTAAAGTAACACTACAACGAAATAAAATACAACAAAGTCTCTCCCACAATGTGTCACAACCCCAGCATAAGTTTAACATGAACCATACAGCTACTGACAATACTGCAAGTGACCTTGCAAGGTTCTTGGCTAAAAGTCAACTCATGACGGGGGGGCTGATTAAGTTTGATGACCAGCCAGAAAACTATCTGGGCTGGAAGACAACATTTCAGAGTACAATTGCGGACCTTGCACTCACTCCCAGCGAAGAAATAAACCTGCTCATTAAGTGGCTGGGCCCTGAATCCTCAGAGCACGCAAAAAGGATGAAAGCAGTCAATATACGTCATCCATCTGCTGGTCTAAGTATGATCTGGACAAGATTAGAAGAATGCTATGGTTCACCAGAAGCAATAGAAAGAGCCCTGTTTTCCAGGATAGAAAACTTCCCAAAGCTCACCAGCAAAGAACCTCACAAGCTCCGTGAGCTATCTGACCTGCTCTGTGAATTGGAAGCTGCAAAGCTTGATGGATACTTACCTGGTTTAAGTTATTTCGACACAGCCAGAGGGGTGAGTCCAATCGTGGAAAAGCTACCCTTTCACCTACAGGAAAAATGGACAGCAGTTGGGTCGAGGTTTAAAGAAGACTATAATGTTGCTTTCCCACCTTTCTCCTTCTTTTCTGAGTTTGTGAGGAAAGAGGCTAGAGCAAGGAATGATCCAAGCTTCACCACAGCTCATCTCACCTCTGTTCAAAGTTCAAAGAAAGAAAGGCTCCCAGGTAATCACAACACACGGCCATCAGTAACAGTGCACAAGACTGATGTAACCACAGCGGTTAAAAATGTCACCGAAGATATAAGCAGCCGATGCCCTATACACAACAAACCACACCCACTGAAAAGATGCAGAGGTTTCCGAATTATGCTGTTTGAAGACAGAAAGAAATTTGTTAAAGACAATAACATCTGTTACCGTTGCCTAGCATCTACCAGTCATCAAGCAAAAGACTGTAATGTTACCATTAAGTGTGTGGAATGTGACAGTGAGAGACACCTGGCAGCTCTCCATCCTGGCCCACCAACACAGATGCCCAAATCCCTGTCTCCCTCTAAAGAGCATGGCGGGGAGAGCATGAGCTCATCAAACCCTGATGTTACAGCCACCTGCACAGAGGTATGTGGAAATGGAATGTCAGGAAAATCCTGCTCAAAGATTTGCCTAGTACATGTCTTCCCAGAAGGTCAGCGACATAACATCAGGAGCATGTATGCAATCATAGACGATCAAAGTAATCTTTCTCTTGCAAAGACTGAGTTTTTTGATATGTTTGACATTGAGGGCACAGTAGAACCATACACCCTTAAGACTTGTGCTGGCATTAAAGAAACGTCAGGCAGAAGAGCCCATGGTTTTACCGTGGAGTCAGCAGATGGCAAAATCAACTTTCCTCTCCCTGTTCTCATTGAATGTAATGCCATCCCTAATAACAGGGAAGAAATACCTACCCCTGAAGTTGCACGTCACCATCACCATCTGAGATCAATTGCTGCTGACATACCTCCCCTTGACCCAGATGTTGACATCCTCCTGCTCATTGGACGGAACCTTCTGAGAGCTCACAAGGTGAGAAAACAATTGAATGGTAGACACGACGACCCATATGCTCAGAAGCTAGACCTGGGCTGGGTTATCATAGGCGATGTGTGCCTCGGCAGGGCTCACAAGCCAACTGAAGTGAGTGCTCTAAAAACACATGTGTTAGATAATGGACGCCCCAGCTTTCTGAACCCTTGTGAGAACAGTTTCAGTGTCAAAGAGAATTTCAGCCTGGTAGGTCACCCAAAGGTTACTCCTCAACAGCCACAGCCTCCATACTCACAGTCAAAGCTCACTGCAGAGAATTTGGGAGAGACCATTTTTCGCCGCACTGCCGCTGACAACCAGCTTGCACCATCTGTTGAAGAGACAACCTTTTTAAAAAAGATGGAAGGAGTCTTCAAAGATGAAAACAATAGTTGGGTTGCTCCACTACCATTTAAGAGCCCAAGGCGTCTGCTCCCAAACAACAGGCCCTATGCCTATAAGCGGCTTATGTCTCTACGCCGCACGCTTGACAAGAAGGAAGACATGAAGGCCCACTTTGTCGAATTCATGCAGAAAATGATTGATAACAAACATGCAGAGCTTGCACCACCTTGTGACAAGGATAAAGAGAGATGGTATCTTCCCACCTTTGGCATCTACCACCCACAGAAGCCTGGGAAGATTCGGGTCGTGTTTGACTCAAGTGCGCAGTTTGATGGAGTGTCCCTCAATGATGTGCTGCTTAAAGGGCCCGACTTGAACAACACCCTTTTGGGCGTGCTCCTCCGGTTTCGTAAGGAACTGGTTGCCATAACAGCTGACATAGAACACATGTTTTACTGTTTTATTGTTCATGAAGATCACAGGGATTTCCTTCGTTTTCTCTGGTTTGAAGACAACGATCTCAGCAAGGATGTGGTAGATTACCGCATGAGAGTTCATGTCTTTGGGAATAGTCCCTCTCCAGCTGTGGCAATCTTTGGGCTGAGAATGGCAGCAAAGGAGGCAGAAGAGGTATGTGGCAGTGATGCACGACACTTCATAGAACAGGACTTTTACGTTGATGATGCCCTGAAGTCTTTTCCAACTGAAGCTGAGGCTGTCGATGTCCTGCAGAGAGCTCAGAAGATGCTTGCTCTCTCTAATCTGCGTCTCCATAAGATCGCCTCCAACAGAGTGGAAGTGATGAACGCCTTTCCCCCAGAAGACAGGGCCAAGGAGATAAAAGATCTGGATCTCTCTACTGATGAGCCTCCTGTCCAGCGCAGCTTGGGTGTGAGTTGGAACATCATGTCTGATACATTCACCTTCCAGGTTCCTCAGACCAAGAAGCCCTTCACTCGCCGTGGGGTGCTTTCTGTTGTAAACAGCTTGTTTGACCCTCTAGGCTTCCTTGCCCCTGTAACTATTAAAGGAAGACTTTTCCTCAGACAGCTCGCCAACAGTGTCCTCGAGTGGGACAGCCCCTTACCCCCTGACATGTATGATGGCTGGAGGAGCTGGCAAGAGTCGCTGCAGGATCTTCAGGCACTGCATATCCCTCGCACATATGTATCCTTCTCCATTTCGCAAGCTAGGTGTATTGAGCTTTGCATGTTCTCAGATGCTTCGGTCAGAGCCATAGCTGCAGCAGCCTACCTAAAAGTCACACATAAAGATGGATATAGTGAAGTCGGCTTCATCATGGGTAAGGCCAAACTGGCTCCAGTTCAACAGCTCACCATTCCTAGATTGGAGCTCTGTGCAGCGGTGCTCGCTGTAGAGTTGTCAGAGCTCATTGCAGAAGAAATCAACATGGAAATAGACAAAACTACATTCTACACTGACAGTAAAGTGGTGTTAGGATATATAAACAATCAGCACAGAAGGTTCCATGTATATGTGAACAACCGTGTTCAGAGAATCAAGCAGTCTTCCCAACCACACCAGTGGAGATATGTTTCAACAGAACACAACCCAGCTGACCATGGCTCCAGGTCTGTAGCAGCAGGGAAACTTGCCAGCACCACATGGTTATGTGGTCCAGCATTTCTTTTGCAGACTGAGAGCACCACACCTGAGAAAGGTCCATTTGAGCTCATTAACCCAGAGTCAGATGTTGAAATTCACTCTAATGTGACAGTGCTTGCCACCACAGTGTCAACAAATCATTTGGGTTCAGCACGCTTTGAGCGCTTTTCTACGTGGAATTCCCTCATCAAAGCAGTAGCTCACCTTCGTCACATTTCTCACAGCTTCATCAAATCTCGAGAAAACACCAGATGTGCAGGCTGGCACTTCTGTAAGACAAGTCTCACAGAAAAAGCTTTGAGTCAAGCAGAGAACACAGTGATTAGATGTGTCCAACACGAAGTGTATTCAGAAGAAATTAAATGCATCATGGCAAAACGAGATCTCTCCTCCAACAGTCCTCTTCACAAGCTTCATCCAGTGATTGATGAAAATGGCCTTCTGCGGGTAGGAGGACGCCTAGCAGAATCAAAGCTGTCAAGTTATGAAGCCAATCCTCTTCTGATCCCAGGCAAGCATCACATTGCTACACTGCTCATCCGTCATCATCATGTGGCTGTGCAGCATCAAGGAAGGCACTTCACTGAGGGAGCTGTCAGAGCAAGCGGCCTGTGGATTGTAGGTGCCAAGAGGTGTATTAGCAGCATTATCCATAGATGTGTGACTTGCAGGAAATTACGAGGCAGAGAGGAACAGCAAATCATGGCGGATTTGCCTGCTGAACGTTTACAGACTGAGCCCCCATTTTCTTATGTTGGCCTCGATGTATTTGGGCCATGGGAGATCATTGCACGCCGTACCAAAGGAGGACAAGCCAACAGTAAGAGATGGGCTGTTTTGTTCACATGCATGTCCACTAGAGCTGTTCACATAGAGGTGATTGAAACAATGAGCTCTTCCAGCTTCATCAATGCACTTCGCAGATTCTTCGCTGTCAGAGGTACTGCTAAACAGCTTAGGTCAGACTGTGGGACCAACTTTGTTGGTGCATCCAGGGAGCTGAAGCTGGATCCTCCAAAGCCTGGTGAGATGAGTGTAGACAAGTACCTACTCAATCAGAGGTGTTCGTGGGTGTTTAATCCTCCTCACTCATCCCATATGGGTGGCACATGGGAGCGCATGATAGGCATTACCCGACGCATCCTGGATTCAATGCTCTTACAAGTGGGCCTCTCAAAGCTGACTCATGAGGTGCTCATAACCCTGATGGCTGAAGTTACAGCTATAATCAATGCAAGACCTTTGGTGCCTGTCTCTTCAGACCCTGAAGCTCCTCTGATCCTAACCCCATCAACTCTGCTCACTCAGAAGTTTGGTGCCCTCTCACCGCCCCCAGGAGACTTCACCAGAGCTGACATGTTTAAACATCAGTGGAAGAGGGTTCAAGTTCTTGCTGACACTTTCTGGATTCGTTGGCAGAAAGAATACCTCAACATGCTCCAGAGTCGTCAAAAATGGCAGCTTGTCAGGCCAAACTTGAAGGAAGGGGACATTGTTCTTCTAAAGGACAAGCAGCTGAAAAGAAATGAATGGCCAACGGGGGTTGTCGTGAAGGCTCTTCCAAGTAAGGATGGACTTGTCAGGAAGGTGGAGGTTCAGATTGCCCACAACAAGACAAAAAAGACTTTCCTCAGACCCATTTCAGAGTGCATTCTACTCTTATCCCCAGATTAGTCTGTTTATTTGTTATTATGGCATTGTTCAAAATAATGCCAGACGGGGAGTGTGTTGGACCTTTCTATCAACAGTTGCCTTTTCAGGCCTCTAGAGGGCACTATTTGTTCATTTATGTGTGTATTTTCTATAGCTTAGCCACTGCTACGACTTACAGGAAGTGAGGTAACAGGAAGATATACTTCTTCTACTGTTAGCAAAATAAAGTTTCGTCGGCTCAGATGCTAACTCCCTGTCCGGCTACGTTTCGGCCCTTGGAGTGGCAATATAAGTGAGTAAACGTTTATCATTGTTAAAGTATATTCTGTCTTCATCTGTGTCATGATCGGTGTAATTTGATACATTTAGTGAGACGCGATCGCGGACTTTGCTCTGCCGTAGATGTGCATGTATTAGATCTGCGATCTCATTCATTTCACCTTCAGTTGCCTAAATATTTGTATCGATCGTTAATTGATGCTTTCTGTACTTCATGTTTCAGTTTCACAATTTTTGGCATTAAATCCCGTCCAAACACAACATTGCCTGTTCCTTGGAGGATCTGATGTCATAAAGAGTTTAGCTGGCTGTGAATCTCAGTATACGACAGGAGTGACACTGGGTGCAACAGTACAAAAGCTATTCTTAACTACTTTGCTTCGGTTAGCGAAAGTCCGCTAGCTTAATGCTAACATGAATGGAAAATCCCGTTGACCGGCTAACGCAATTAGCATCGTGACTATCTCACAGTCTATGAACTTATTATAACTTTCACAGCTTGCTTGGCTCTTGAAAATGATATTGTTATTGTTATTGTTTGAAGTTAAAAAAAAAAAAGAGATAAACATTTTAGTTGTATTGAAATTTTGAAACAGTTTATATACTGTAGAAAACTTAAGGGAGCTATTTATTTGTTTAAATTTGTATTTACCTTTAGAAGACATGCTGCTGAGCCTGGAAAATGTTAAATAAACATGTGCTGAAAGGCATTTAAACAAAGTTAAGGATCAGAGTTTGTATTATTCAAAATTTTGATGTCAATATATTCACTTTAACTGCAAGTAAAGTTATCGGCTGCAAATATCGGTTATCGGCCTCCTTCACGGCTAATAATCGGTATCGGCCCTGGAAAAAAGCATATCAGTCTATCACTAGAATTTAAACATCAGAAGCGAACGCAAAGAGGATTTCTTCCTCACGGACGTTGATGATGTAACAGTCGTGAATTTAAGGATTATGGAGAGTTGAATTTTTAAGGGCGTTAAATTAAATTCCAGAACAATAAATTCACTTTCAGGTCATGCATCTTAAATTTAGTATGTAATGATTCAAAATCAGTTCTTAGTGGCACAAATCTCAGCACATATATATATACAGTATGGCTGCAGCTGCTGTGTACTGTTAGAGACTGATGCTGCATTATTATGTGTTATAAATATTCAACATTTGTCAATTTACAAGATTTCAGTCATTAATGAGTTAATGCTGTTAGATAAAGAGAGAGGAAGAGGGAAGGAAGGCATGAAGTCAAGCAAAGAAGCAAAGAGAGGTGTTAGTTTCAGTCACATGTTCCATTTATTTTCAGTACCATGGCAAAGACACTCAGACAGAAAGGATCGGAGGTGTTAATATGCACGGGAAGCGTTTCATCAAGATCCAAAGAAACCAAACAGGTAACAGTCAGAGACGCAAAAATACAAGAAAGATAAAAAAATGCATGTTAGAAGCAAGCAGTTAAAGTGTTAATAGTTTATTTACACAACAGTCAAATGAATGACCCACACACACACACACACATACACACCGTACTGTACAACACATAATCCCTCAGTGGTGTGACGCGAGTCAGTGTTTCATTTCTCAAAAACCTGCTTCCTGTTCGGAGGGAGGGTGCGTATCACACCGAGTACTGCACAAAGTAAGAGAAGGCTGTTTTTTTTTTTCAAAGTGCTGTGAATGCATCACTGAGGGGACAGGAAGAAGAGCCGATCCTTCAAAATAAAAGTATCTTGCTGCAGAGCGCTCTGCAGACCCAAGTTAGGGACCGTATGAAAATGAACTCTAAACTTTGGTTTGCGTTTAATCCCGACAGTCTACAGCGTCTCTAAAGAGGGGTGACATCTCATCACGCCTCGCAAACTAACAGTCTCATGCTCTCTGAGAGCGACTGAAGGGTCAAACAAAGTGTGCTCACGAGGCCGAACATAATTCAGAGCACTAAGGGATCAGTAAACGCTGTTTTCGGCTCCGTCCTTCATTGTCATCAAGCTTTTTGCATCAACATCATCCAGCTAATGGAAGACAGTGAGAGCAGCGTCGTTTCATGCACTGGAGTCATGATTTGGCAGTAGATAAAAATCGACATCAATACAACTAAATGTCAAATATTCACATCCACCGGGGCACAGAAGTAAAGAAAAGCAACCGCCGACCATGCATTAGAAACATCATCGTGAAACGTTACCGTAAACAAACGTACAAACTGTACAAACAGTAAAACAGCTCAGCTCGATGTGCTTTATCAAAAGTGTCCGAACGCCGTTATGATGAGTTCTGTCTGTGGGTCTCATGATGAGAATATAACGCTGTTCCTGTGTGTGTGAGAGAGAGAGAGAGTGCTCAAAATAAAGTCTAACAAAATATATCCAGCTTAAAAAAATACCCTCTGCGTCGCTGTCAAACTCAATACAAAAAATACTCTGTGCTGACTTCGTCATTCGGCACTATTGCTCTGGACGTTTAAATAAAATCAAAATCAGTTCGTTCTTTAAAAAACAAACAAAAAAGGAGGAATATAGGTAGAAAACTGAAACGATGTCACTGCTGGAGGGAAAAGTGCAAACTTTCTGCTTCTGATTGGAGATGAAAGCTTTCTTGGTCGCAGATTTCACAGCCTCACGGTTCCTGTCACGATGGACACGTCCTCTGATTATCAAACAAACACAACCTGCTCAGGTTAAACCAACCCCGTGTCAGAGGGGGGTGCTCGGCGGCTTCGCCCGGCATAGAAAACCCATGACGTCATCTCCTCGAACGTGCTTAAAAGTATTTTACAGAGTTATGAAGACGGAGGAGCTGCAGGTTCTGAAAGTTATTCCTCTTTTTGCAAAAAATAGTCATTTCTGATCAAACTTATTGCAGTGTACGTTTGTTTTGCAATTCTGGATCGCTAACAGCTTCAAATACCACAATACCCATGAGCCTTTACTGCTGTTGTCGCTTAAAAAATCAAACAAGTTCTACAAACTACCTTGGCAAAGAGTTTCCTGTCAATTTAAAAACATTTGGCACAATAATTTACCAAATTCAGTCATAATTTACAAATAAATATAATAATTATTTCACAGCTTAACTTTTTAAAATCTGACACAGCTGCTTTTTTAATTTCAAAACAAGTTTTTTTTTTTTTTGTAGTTTTTATAATACAGTTTTTCTTTACGGACCACTTTACAAACTCATCGTCCAGATTTGCACGCATTTTGGCAACAGAAACTCAGCCTGAGCTTTGAGTCAGAAGAGTTAGCGCTCTTTAGAGCCCAGCGTAGCATCGGCGCTACAACCTTAAACAACAAAAACATTACGATCCAGTCCGCGGTTGTTCACACACTCAAAAAAAATGAACCACTGACTTTACTCAAATTTATTATGTCAAAAAGTTCCATGTAAATGTTGGCTGAAAACAATAATTTTAAGCTCAATTAAGTTGAAATTGAAATTTTTTTTTTTTACCTAACCTTATATGTTTACATGGAACTGGTTGACGTAATAATTTAAGAAAAACTGATGTTTCATTTTTTTGAGTGCACATCGCTTCCTACATTTTTGAGAGATACAGCCGTGACATTTCTGTAAAAATAGGTGTAAAATTTTTTTAACTTTTATGTTTGGGTTGTCGCATTTTTTTGGCGCTTTATTCAGTAAATCTGGAAGTCTGTACGTTTTATCAAAGTTTGGGATATAAGCGGTTCATTGATGTGTAGCAAAAGTTTTACGCGAAAAAAAAAAAAAAAACGACACTACAGCCTGTAAAAATGTGGCGATCTTCTCTGGAAGATCATAAAGGGTTAATTAGCTAACTTTAACAGATTGAAAACATCCGTCCATCTGCTGATGTTTTCTATCCACTCACTGATTTCTTTCGTCCGTCAGAGTGATGCTAGCAGCTCGACAAAATATCGTACTCTGCCGTACTTCTGTTGCCAGATTGCGTGCGCAGCTGTAAGTTACTGTTTACAAACAGTGAGGAGGTTCTGGGACATATTTTTGATGTTCTTGTTTTTTAAATTTAAATCCTGTTTTTGCAGAAATTTGTAACTCAGGGCTTTAAAAAATTTTTCACAAAATGTTCATATTTTTTGTGTACTGTTTTTTTTTTGTTTTTCCTGCCTTGTTTATAAAAGTAATTCAACCGCATTATTTTCAAACTGAACCGAGCTCGATGACAGAAAAATGAATGTGGCTGTGACTTTCAAAATAAGAGATTCTTTATGTCAACTTTTCCAAAGTAAAAGCACAAAAAAAAGATGTATCCTGGTTCAAATCAGCTGCAGCAGGTTTTAAGTTCTGACCATCCTTAAAAAAAATAATGATAATAATAATAATACTCTATATAAGGGACGAAGCTGTACCCAGAATCCCTTGCTGATGACGTTACAGTTGGTCTGTTTTTTGCTTTAGCACAGTTCTTCTGGTTTATCTTTAAAAACTCGTCCCTGGCAGTGATTCCTTAACTCTGCAGGAGACGGAGCGTTTGATTGGCAGCAGTTCGATGTGACATCATTTAAGGAGGTCAACGCTGAGTGAGCCCCCGTGTGACCCCGAGCGACGGGCTGGAGTCTTCAGACTGTGATCTGATAAATCGGATGCAAAGAGGAAGTGGAAGAAGTGGATCTGGTGGGGAAGAAGCGCTCGTTTTTCTCACTGTGAGTTGTATTTCTAACGGCGCCCCCTGCAGTGTAACTTCTTAGTATTCTGCGATAGTGAGACAGATAAACTCCTGAATGCATCTCTTATATTGCTGCTCAGTGGGGCTGCTCGTCGGGTATTGACCTGGCTGTCCGAACGGCCCCTCCGACTCTCGCATCTCCTCGTTCATCCGCGCCAAACGGAGCCTGAAGAAAACAAGGAGGAAGATGTAAAACATGAATCGATGAAGGGAGCTAAAAATGTCTGTCTGATGATAAAAACTGAGCGTACAGTGTGACGATGTCTGCGTTGGCTTGTTGAACAGCAATACTCAAAGGATCCTGTCCGTCCTCGTCCTCGTCGTTCTGCGTCGCTCCTCTCTTCAGGAACAAACACACCTGCCTGAGTTCAAAAAGAAACGTACGTCAACCAGAGAGGATACTCCGACCCGACACTGTCACCGTTAAAATATTCACTCCGACGGCGCTCGTCTGTACCGACACTGAAACTCCACATGTCACAGATTGAGCCCGGAGTTCAGAGCCGCTCTCTGACTCATGACTCACCCCGTGTGTCCCAGATATGTGGCATGATGCAGCGGCCCCCTCCCTCTCGCGTCTCTTTGGTTGACGTCAGCGGCGTTCTGCAGCAGGAACTCACAGGCGATGAGGGAACCCTGAAACACAGAGAGGACTCAGGTCAGCTTCAGGAGGAAACAACCGGAGGTCGACACTTATAATCAGGACACAAAGAGGTTTTAATCATTAACAGCCACCTGACAGCATGGAGGAAACCAGGCTGAGTGCAGTCAGTAAATTATTGAGGACTTCCTCTGATTCATTTTGTTCATCTGACCACATTTTTTCACCCAGCTAAAAACTGATTCAGCTCAATAACGTAAAGACGTCATTAATTTAGTCCAATTTTTTATTCACAGCAGATGATGTGACACAAAATCCCTCATTTTACTTCCACAATTATCAGAACGTAACTCACTCTGCTGAGAGTAAAATATGATTAAACTGAGAGAATCATTCCTGCCTGGTTAAAAAAAAAAATCAAAAAGATGAGACTCTAAATAAAAATCATGACATAAAAAGTCAAAATTAAGAGATAACGTTGAAATGTATCGACAAAAAGTTAAAATTATGAGAAAAAAAGTCGACTGTCACGATTACATGAAGTGTGTAAAGTTTGAGTTAAGAAGTTGGAGTTTTGGGATAAACAGGCGGAATAAAGATAAACGGTTCAAATGATGAGATAAAATATCAAAAATTGATGAGATAAGTCAAGATTTTCAGATAAAAAGTCCAAATTTGAATAAATGTAGAAATAGTGAGATAAAATTTTTAAAGTATGAGTTAAAGAGTTGAAATAAAGAGATGGAAATTCAAAATTTTGATTTCAAAAGTTAATATTCCAAAGTCTCAAGTTTGAGATAAAAAAAAAAATCTAAAGTATTTGTTGAAACAATGAAATTGAGAGATAAAAAGTTACAAGCGTAAGATAAAAAGTTTATATTAAGAGGTAAATCGTTTAAATTGATGAAATGTCAGAATAATTGATTAAAAAGTCAGGATTAAGAGTTAAATAGTCAACACTGTGAGACAAAAAGACAATTTTAAGATTAGGTGTAGAAAGTAAGAGTTCAAAAGTTGAAATTTTGAGATAAACAGTTGAAATGATGATTTAAAAAGCCAAGATTTTAAGATAAAAAGTTTTAAATTTGAGTCAAAAAGTCCAACTCAAGATAAAAAAAACAAGATTCTGAGATAAAACGTCTGAATTCTGAATTAAATGTAAAAAATATGAAATAAAATGTGTTTAGTATGTGTTGAATAGCGGAAATTAAGAGATACAAATTCAAAATTATGAGTTAAAAAGTTAAGATTCCAAGAAAAAGTCGAAATTAAGTGAGAAAAAGTCTCAAAAAAATCTGAACTACTTGTTGAAATGTTGAAATTAGGAAATAAAAAGTTTCAAGCGTAAGTTAAAAAGTTAATATTAAGAGGTAAATTGTTGAAATTATGAGATGAATGTCAAAATAATTGGTTAAGAGTTAAATAATCAACATCATGAGACAAAAAGAAAATTTTAAGATAAAGTGTAGAAAGTTAGAGTTCAAAAGTTGAAATTTTGAGATAAACAGTTAAAACGATGAGATTAAATTGAGAAATGATGATTTAAATAGTCGAGATTGTAAGATAAAAGTCTTAAATTTGAGTTAAAAAGTCCAACTCTAGATAAAGTCAAGGATCTGAGATAAAATGTCTGAATTCTGAATTAAATGAAATAAAATGTGTTGAAAAGTGGAAATGAAGAGATAAAAATTCAAAATTATGAGTTAAAAAGTTAAGATTCGAACATGAAGATAAAATGATGAGATGAAGTCTGAAAAAGTCTGAGGTATGTAAGAAATGTTTAAGTTTAGAGGTAAAAAGTCCAAAGTAAGAGATAAATAGTTTAAACTGTGACATAAAGCATTGAAAGAATTGGTTAAAAAGTCAGAATTAAGAGATAAAAGTTGGAACTTAAGGATCAAACCTCCCGTCTTTCATGTACATACATGAAAATAATGCTACGCTCAATTTTAAATACAAAAACAATAAACAAAATTTCTCTTTTTCCCCCTAAATTTCTGAGATATGACGTATTTAAAGTAGAACATTGTGTTTTCAGGGAAAGATGAAAACAAAATATTGAAGCAGCACATGTTCAGATTTTTTTGCTCTGCAGAAAAGATGAAGGAACCCAGAATCCTACATTTCCCATAATGCTGTTCCATAAAATACCAACCAGACCTGGTGTGGCCGGTGTGGACCCAGCCCCTGTTCGTTCCACGCACTCACCCCGATCACAGCCTGAATCAGCGGCGATTTCCCTTCGTCCTCATCGGTCACCGAATTGACATCAGCGCCGTGAGCGAGTGCTTCAGCCATGACGGGCAGGTTTCGGGCTTTGGAGGCTTTGTAGAGCAGCACCCCAGGGTGAAGGTCTCTAATGTCCTCCGGGTCTGACGTCTCTGGTTCTGCCTCCAGCTCGGCTTCCCCGCTCGAGTCCTCTGACACCTCGCACTCTGAGGGCGAGGAGGAAGGCGTGAGAAACAGGAACAACCACAGATACAGAGACTGAATAAAAACCTTCACGCGCTCCTGGAGTCGTACCCACCCTCTGTGACGCTGTCCACCACCGAGCCAAACACCAGGATGTCTGTGCTGCCGTCTGTGCTGCCCCCCAACCCGCTGTCACTGCTCAGACCTGCCGGACCGGGAGACGCCAGAACAAGGACACATTAGTCACCGCTGTCAGTCTGCCTCACCGACCCAGAACTTAAACTCTGACGCAGATAAATCAGCGAGTCTCTTACTTCGAGGCCCCGATCCTGTGTCAAAGTAGGAGAAGAGCGAGTCCAGCTCATCGGGACAGAAGAGGGAGTCTCGTCTGAACTTGGCAGCTGCTGCGAGGAAAACAAAGGTGGAATTAACGAGAGATAACATCCGTTTTTCTTTGGTGTAGAATAATAATCCAGTCTGTTGCTCTTTTGTGCAGGAAATCCAAAAAATTGCAGATTGTTTTGTAAGAAAACATGACGGATTTACGTGGATTTAAGTTTTAATTTAGTGGGGAGCAGTCGGTCGTTCCTGGCCCCATCTTCCCGCTCTCTTTCCCCCTTTGGGTTTCTCAAAAATGGAAAACCGCTCAGGGCTGTGCATGCATTATTCAGACTTCAAACCGGGGCTGAAGAGGCTAAAAGTTTGGGGCAGCCTGGAACAGAAGTGACTGACCTACATCCCAAAGTCCAAACAGCGCGAGTACCTGCAGAGAGCGTGGACGGGGACGTGCTTCCGGCCTCCTGTCGGTACCTCCGTCGAGTTTTAGGAACGGTCGTGGCGCTGTTGTGTCGCCGGCATTTCTTCACGCTCCACCTCCGCTCCGACTTCCTCTCCCCGTTGATGAGGATCTCCGTAGAGCCGAGTTTCTTCAGGAACTTCTTCTCCACGTACTTGGCCTTGATCCAAGCCTCCTTCTCCTGCCTGTGAGGGAACAAAAACAACATTTTCAGAACAAAAATAAACACGTTTATGTTTTCACAGTCTGGGTGTTTTTGGTGGATCTCACCTGGAACTGGACGGTAGTGGTTTCTTCAGACCTTGTTCTTGGTAGGAGCCTTCATAGATGTGGTTGATGACGCTGTTTCCAAGCTCGCACATCAACTACAGAAGGGCAGAGGACATGATTGGAAGACGGTGATGTCGAGCGGGACATGTGACACGTGTGTGTAGCAGCTCAGCTCGAGTCGTCCGCCTGAACTAATGAATCAAAACCAGCTTCTCACCCTGTGTCCAGTCTTCAGATTTACAAGATGTGTACTGACACTTTGACATTCCAGCAGCATTATTATATAAAGACAATTAATAAAAAAGTATTTTGAACTTTGATCATCTTTAAGAAGAGACGATGTTTAAATATGTTGGGTTAAAAAAGAGACCCGAGCGTCGAAGCAGGAGTGAGTCAGCCCGAAGGACGTCCGTTCATCGTCATTTTTGGGCACCTCACTCCTGCACCGACTTACTCCTGCACCGACTTCCTCCTGCACTGACTTCCTCCTGCACCGACTTCCTCCTGCATCGACTTCCTCCTAAACTAACTTCCTCCTGCACCGACTTCCTCCTGCACCGACTTCCTCCTGCACCGACTTCCTTCTGCACTGACTTCCTCCTGCACCGACTTCCTCCTGCACTGACTTCCTCCTGCACCGACTTCCTCCTGCACCGACTTCCTCCTGCACTGACTTCCTCCTGCACTGACTTCCTCCTGCACCGACTTCCTCCCGCACCGACTTCCTCCCGCACCGACTTCCTCCCGTACCGACTTCCTCCCGCACCGACTTCCTACCGCACCGACTTCCTCCCGCACCGACTTCCTCCCGCACCGACTTCCTCCCGCACCGACTTCCTCCCGCACCGACTTCCTCCTGCACCGACTTCCTCCTGCACTGACTTCCTCCTGCACCGACTTCCTCCTGCACCGACTTCCTCCTGCACTGACTTCCTCCTGCACTGACTTCCTCCTGTACTGACTTCCTCCTGTACTGACTTCCTCCTGCACCGACTTCCTCCTGCACCGACTTCCTCCTACACTGACTTCCTCTGGCACCGACTTCCTCCTGCAATGACTTCCTCCTGCAATGACTTCCTCCTGCACTGACTTCCTCCTGCACTGACTTCCTCCTGGACTGACTTCCTCCTGTACCGACTTCCTCCTGCACCGACTTCCTCCTGCACCGACTTCCTCCCGCACCGACTTCCTCCTGCACAGACTTCCTGCTGCACAGACTTCCTGCTGCATCCTCACACCTGCAGCTCATCACCACCAGCTCTTCAGTGTTCTTGAAAGTTTTTGAGCTCATACATATCTACTTGTCTTATTATCCGTACATTATTCTTATTATTCTTATTATTTATTTATTTATTTATTTATTTAGTATTTCTGTAGGAGTTTCTTAATTTAAGTTTTAACATCTAAGGGTTTTAGCACACATTTTAATTATGTCGTGTACTTTTGATGCACTGGGGGGTGGGGGTTTGTGTTTCGGGGTGGCGGGAATCTTATTTCATTATGTTTTATTTGTTTAATAAGCACCTTGTGTTTCCATTTTGCGTATGAAAAGTGCTTTATAAATAAAGTTTGACTGATTGACTCGTCTGCCTCCAGTGTCTGCTTTTTGGCTCCAGGCTGTAATAACTGGTTCAAACTGTTGGACCTTCAGACACGGGACGACATGCACAGAAACCAGAAGCAGAATAAAAACAATGTTCAAAATGAGTTTAAATTGGACGTAGAGACCACGTCTGGATTTCAATAAGCTCCTATACAGAGGTACTGTGGACGTTCAGTAGACAGGAAAAAAAAAAGGTTGTCTGTAGTAACAGTCTGAACCTCCAGGGGACCAAAAGAAGACGTCCTCTGATCGTCTCTTTGCTCAGAGGACGGCTGCTCAGTTATCTGTACTTCCTGCTGTTAGTTTCCCAAAAATGAGATCTTCTTCATTTTTAATGCCTGATAAAATCTGCTGAGCCCAGACTGTCATAAAACTTAAATCACAGAGACTCTTTGGAAAACCAGGTGGTGAAGTGTTTGACACCTGAGCAGCAGAATTAAAGAGGTGGGCCAGAAAGTCCCAGAAAGACATAAAGACATTAAAATAAACACAAGCTGAGAAAGAAATAAAGGACTGTACCTTTAATAGCTCCGGTTCCCATGAGTCCAGAGTGAGCGAGCGGACTTTTGAACAGTGAACCCCGAGACTCCTGCAACACAAAACGACACAAACTCAAAAGTTATTAAGACTTTAAGGTGAAAAGAGTAGATCACGTCTTTAAAAATGGAAATAAAGCAGTTTTCTGAATGAATCAAACACCGATTGTTTTATTTGGCGACGTAAAATCAGACGAGGGAAACGAGAGGGCGAGCTAAAGTCATGCAAATCAGCGAGTTCCTGAAAGAAACGGTCTGGAGGCCCGGCAACTGTGACACTGTTTCTGCTCGGACACGTATGATCTCATCCAGAGAGGACATGAATATTCAACAGGTGGACACACACACACACACACACACACACACACACACACACACACACACACACACACACACACACAGAGGGGGGGGGCTGTTTTGTGATTACATAAGCAGACTGAATTGAACGTTAAAAACAGAGAGACAGGGATCTGTTCACGGCAGCACGCGGCGCTTTGATCCCCTCAGCGGTTTGCGGCGCCTTCAGCAGCTCACAGTGAAGCTGAAGTCAAAGGAAGAAACTGGCAGAAAACAACATCCACAGTGCCAGAACCGGACACAGCAGACTGTGGAGGTGCTGGACGTGTATAAAGATCATTTAAAGAGACGTTTTTTAATTTTAAATGTCATGTTTGGGCTTCATTTTCCTCAGCGAGGAGTGAACAGAGTTAGACGTAAAAGGGCTGACGTTAGACTCTCCTGATAAGAAGAGGTTAGACGTATTTGATCCTCTTTCTGTTTTTCAAATAAAACAACACTTTAGGCTTAATTTTTCCATTTCTAACCTTATTTTCAAGTTTTTTTTGGTTTACAGTGTGAGAAAAACGTCGACCGTGAGGGCAAAATTTGATGCTTTTACTGCAGACGAGCTTCAATTTGAATCAGGCTCCTTAAAGAACCACAGACCGACTGACCTCACTTTATATATTATAAATCTAAAGGAAGTAGTACCTGATATGGAAAAGGATCAGAGACACCCAAAAAGTTTCTAGGAAGTACAAAAAACACATAAATTCAGACCTTTTTTGGTAGAAATCTTTCTTTTGCTGAACTGTAAAACCTCATAATTGAGTCAAAGTTATGACTTTTTCTCAGAATTATGAGACTTAAGTTAAAATTCTGACTTAAAACTTTGAGTTTTAAGAAAAAAAAGTCAGAATTATTTTCACTGACTGGACTAATACACAGTTTGATTTGTGTTTGGGGTTCTTTGGACTGATAAACTCGGCCCTTAAAGTCAAAATACACCAGATGCATCTCAAGTCCCGCTCCATCAAGGCACCGGATCAGACAGGTTTCTGTTCAAGTTATTGTTTAAACTCACACTGGATCCGCTCTGATGCGGTCCGGCTGCATCCCTGCTCCGGCAGGTCGCAGCAGATATGAAAGACTCCTGTTGTTGCCAGATGTTTGAGCAGCGATGCATCAATTTACAGAAAGCAAACCGAGCGGGAGAGAAAGTGGTTCACAGAAACCACCGAAAAACAGCCAGTGACTTTCAAAATAAAAACTTAATTTAGATTAAAACAGCTAAGACTCCTCGGTCCCCCTGACTCCAGCCGTCTGACAGAGAGCACGCAGTCAACACTAGGGCTGCCAAGATTAGTCGACTAGTCACGATGACGTCGACGATCAAAATCGTCTGCGACTTATTTAATAATCGACGTCGTCGTTTTAATATTTTTTTAAACTTTATTTTTCCCTCAAAACTGCCGCTGTACTTTCACCTGTCTCGTCTGCCGTTCTGTCCTTGACGCATACGTGCAGAAGTGGTAACCGGGGTAACACACAAACCCATTCTTCAGCAGAGCATCAGGTTCCTCACGCTCAATATTCCAAACCTCGAGTTGTAAAATGTGATTTTGTGTGTAAACAAACATGGCCGACAGACAGGAAGAAGCAATGATGGTTGTTTTTGACCTTTCTGTCAAAAACACAAGACGCCACAAAAACACCCAAAAAAGAAAAAGGATTACTGAAAAAGTCGCGTCTTGATTGGTGCTGCTCGGCTCCTCTCGGAGCTCCACACACACCCCAGGATTCCAGGTCGTAAACATGAAACATGTTCAATATTTACGATCTCGAAACCAATGAGAAAATCAGACATGGTGTCATATGCAAACATGAGATAATCGGGCCCTCTACCTGTGGATCCCCGAGCACTCGATGCACAGCAGGATGCCCAGGTTGATGGACGCCCAGCGAGGGTCGGCCTGGCCGCAGTCGCAGCACTGCTCGTTCCCCGGCAGACACTGGATCCTCTGCAGGATGGTTTCTCCTCGGACGGAGCGCTCCCGAGGCTCGCTGGCTGAATCGATGCTGCTGGTGGACGGAGACGCTGTTCTGTCCAGGTGCTAAAAAAACAAAACCAAAAACAAGGTCGAGATCATGAAAGATAAAGATGTTAAATGTTCCTGCAGCTCCTCGTGAGACGTCCGATCCTCTCACCTCGATGTAATACGTGTCTGGACTCTCTCTGTACGCCGAGGCGATGCTGGCCTGGACGGCCTGAATCCAGGCCTGTCTTAGTTTCTCAGAGTCAGCCTGAAGCATACAGCTCCTGAAACACCAAACAGATTACAAACAGCTGATTCTGGAGGTCAGACTTGATGATTGCACGAGATGAAATGTGAGGGAATAAGCCGAAATTTGACAACTCATGCTGTGTGGGTTTGGATAATCCATCCAGAAGTCTTACTTGAAGGGAGAGACGACCTCGAAGCAGAACCTCCTCTCGATGTCCTCGCACGGTTTCACGGAGCAGAGCCGCAGGTCCTCCACCACCACCGTCAGAGAGTCCTGCAGGCACACAGACACGCTCTCATTCAAGCCTCCGAGAGGTGAGACATTAGATATTCACGACACGCCAAAGCGTGCAGGGGAACGACCCGGCCTCAGATGGAGCACTCACGGAGTCAGTCAGCGAAGATCACCATAACATCAAAGAAGAGCCCGGTTAAAGTGCACTTAACCTCTCAGAGCCCACGGGGCTGAGGGCTGAACGTATAGAGCGTGAACTTACCTTGAGCTTCTTCTGATAGACCAGCTGACTGTTCTGAATGGAGAACCACCGTCTGCACAGAGAGAGAGAGAAAACGTCGATCAGATAAAGTCTCCCATGATGCTTCAGGGTCAACACTGAGGAAACCGGGGATCAAAAAGGATAAAAGTATCGACTGGAATAAGATTAGCTCCAGGCAACACGAAATCAGACCCACATGAGACCAAAAGCCAGATGATTAGTGGTCAGTTTTCCTTCTGACTGAAGAAAATGTTCTCCACTAGGGGGCGATATGGGACAAATATGTCAGCATGTTTTTATGGGCAGGATCAGGATCTGGATTTAAGACTTTTTTTGACCTGCAAACAACATTTTTAGGCCCAAATAACTCTTTTTTTTCCTGCTCCATTTCATACCTTTAATCTCCTCTTCTTTTTTTTAAACTCTCACATTTTCTCATCCTGATAAATTCATTCATTTAAAGACGTCAGCTATAAGAGTTGAGTTTCTGCAGAGCTTTAGCTTCATACAAGCAGCCGCTGAACAGTCCAGATGGAGTTCAGCGAGACGTTAAGAGATAGACTTTGGTTTTGTTTGTGCAAAACATATAAAGTAAATTGTAAGATGAAAGCTGTGAGACTGGATTCAGACTTCAAGGAGCAGATGAAGTGAGTTCTGAGGTGATGTAAAATCTGTTTCCTCATTTTTCCAGAGGGGTATCTCTGAATTAAATATTTAACTCCCACTTCATCTATACGTATATCCAACTCTCAGTGTTATATATACTTTATTGACCTGCATTATTGATGTATAGCGGGAGCTTTCAAAGGCAGACACTATGGAGCCCTGAAGATGAAACAGAGACAAACTGACCCCTTCAACTTGACCTGTTTTTCATTTCAGGATGTAAAGTGATGTTATGGAATCAGTGAGAAGTTTTCTGAAAGCCCGAAACGTCACAAAGACCTGAAAATATATGACAACAAACCGAAATGTAACAATGACCTGATATGTAATAACTGTCAGATAATGTAACAAAAGAGCAGAGCCCCGAATGTAATAAAGACCCGAAATGTAACAACAACCCAAAATTTTACATTGACCCGAAATGTAACAACGACCTGAAATGTGACAATGACCCAAAATTTAACAATGACCTGAAATCTAACAATGACCCGAAATTTAACAATGACCTGAAATGTAACAATGACCCGAAATTTAACAATGACCCAAAATGTAACAATGACCCGAAATTTAACAATGACCCAAAATGTAACAATGACCTGAAATGTAACAATGACCCGAAATTTAACAATGACCCGAAATTTAACAATGACCCAAAATGTAACAATGACCCAAAATGTAACAATGACCTGAAATCTAACAATGACCCAAAATGTAACAATGACCTGAAATGTAACAATGACCCAAAATGTAACAATGACCTGAAATGTAACAATGACCCAAAATGTAACAATGACCCAAAATGTAACAATGACCTGAAATGTAACAATGACCCCGAAATTTAACAATGACCCAAAATGTAACAACGACCTGAAATGTAACAACGACCTGAAATTTTACAACGACCTGAAATGTTACAACGACCTGAAATTTTACAACGACCTGAAATTTTACAATGACCTGAAATATAACGACGACCTGAAATATAACGACGACCTGAAATATAACGACGACCTGAAATATAACGACGACCTGAAATGTAACAACGACCTGAAATATAACAACTACCTGAAATATAACGATGACCTGAAATGTAACAATGACCCAAAATGTAACGATGATTTAAAATGTGATATGTCCTAAAATTTGAATACTCTTAGATAAAGTCACAAAAGAGCAGAGCCCCAAATGTCATAAAACCTGTAACAAAAAAAAATGTTTTAAAAACTGTAATATAACCCAAAACCCCAAAATTTAGAGAAGCAGAGAAGAACCTGTGAACTGTTTTGGTGTTCTCAAAGTACACTGAGTTCACTTTAAGCGGTTTTAGTTTCAGATCATTTCGTTAACGTGCAGGAAAATCTCGCTGACTTCAAACTGTGATGTTCCTGACGCAGGTTCAGGAGTTATGAGTCTTGTATTTTTAAATCAGCGTGAAAAGCAGGCAACCCTTCATCTACAGCAGGAGAGCACAAACTGTAAGCTTCATCATAAGGCAGCTAAGACAGCTAAATATCTGTTTGCAGAACAAAAACCAGGCTCGTGTTTCTTTATGCTCTCGTGCAAAACAAAACATCCACATGAGGTCGAAACACAGGACAGAGAAACATGAACTTAACAACAAAAAGCTTTAAAAACAAATAAAGAGGAACTTTTTTCTAACCGTCAGCTCAGGATTCTTTAATCTAAACTGGCTAAATGTGCTGCATCAGAGTAAGAAAAGGTGCTTCAGTCGTCTTGTTTACCTGTTCCAGGTTTTGAAGGCATTGCTGGCCCTCTTGAACAAGTAGCCCTCCATCACCACACCATTCGGAGCATCTACGTTGAACTCCACCTTCGAGTCATCATATGAGAAGTCCTACAGAAGAGCGAAAAGACACGTGAATTAAAGCAGACGCTCAGAGAAATTCAGGGTTTGGATTTCGACCTTTAAATCATCGAACAGGAAGACCAACGCGCGCTCCTTCTCTGTCGCAGAGAGGATGCATGTGTGGTGTTCCTGGAGAACTGGAGGCAGCGTTCAGTGTGCGCTGTGCTGTGATGTTCTGTACATTCAGCATCACGGTGCAGCGTGTGCGTGTTTATAGAGCAGTCATGTAGAAACGGTCACATGTTGTATGTAGAGGAGTTACATGCCATCGGACTGTGTGGGACACAGAGACAATTTCATAACTCGACAGATGCGAGTGTGACGCAAAGTGTTACGCAACATGTGAGTGTGATTCATGTGAAATTAGCCTCTGAGCTTTACATGACTTACAACACAACACACAACACCTCAAGCCGCTTAAAGCCGAGTCTGGAGGATCTTTGAGGTTCAGTGATTTGCAGCACAGAGGTCAGAATAATTCACTTCGCCTTAACAAGCTGGATTTTGGGAGGAAATGTAATAATCTGCAGGGACGGAACATTGAATTATCTAGATGTGATTTAAACACTGAAGACATGAAGCTCTGAGGAGAGACCAGCAGAGCTGCATCCGACAGAACGAGCTGTTCGGCATTAGCGGAGAAGATTCGGCAAATGTTTCCTTCTGCTGCTCATCCCACGAAAACATGTCCCCTACAATCGTGGCTCCATTTAAAAGAGAAATAAACAGGCTTTCCGTTTCAACCTAGCACGAAGAGAGAAGAAGTCTGTGATTGGTAGATGGTTTCTTTGTTGTAACAATGATTCTTCGCCATGAATCTTAAAGCGTTGAATAAATTTGCCAAATCTTCTCTGCCAATGCCAAACAGCTTAGTCTGCCATTCACTCTTCTTCGGTGGAGTGGATGATTCAAGTCAGAAGAAACAAAACACACCGTCAATCTGACAATTAATTCATCTCAAAAAAACAAACAGGTTCTGTTTATCAAAAGAGTAAAAACAATAAACAACAATAAGCTGTTTGGCATCGGCAGAGGAGATTTGGAAAACGTTTCACGGAAATTAATCGTCAGCGATTGTTGATTATTTTGATTAAATGTGAAAATCTTCTGCTTTCTTTGCTCCTCTGTGACGGTCCTGAATATGAAACAAAACGAGACGTTTGATGATGTCATCTATCTGCGAAACATTGATATTTCTCACCATTTTCTGGACCAATCGGCTACACGATTAATCCAGAGAACAATGGATAGATTAATCTATAATTATTGTTTCTTACAAATATGGTGCCATTTGAAAGAGAAACAGACTTCCCAACAGTATAAGGCTTCATCTGCTTCATTCACAGCTCAGAGAACAACATTAAATACTTACTGCATGTTTGAATAATACAACGATAAACTGCTCTCACAGTGCGGCCTTTTTTTAATCCAGCTTAGAATAACTGGTGAAAAAATGGTCGAGTACAAAGAGAGGAAACAACTTTAATGCTCAGAATTTATCAGACTGTAAAATTATCACGTGACAAAAGGCAACTTAACAGGAAATACTATTAAATAATGATCATTATAATAAATTTTATTTGTATAGCACCTTTTAAAACAAAGTTAGGAAGCACAGATGGACTTGTGGTTTAGGTCGCGCTCCATATGGTGAAAGCCATTGAGCAGACAGCCGGGGTTCAAATCCAGCATGTTGTGACTCTCCCGCATGTCATTTTCCACTGTGACCTGTTTTTATATATATATATATATATATATATATATATATATATATATATATATATATATATATATATATATATATATATATGTGTGTGTGTGTGTGTGTGTGTGTGTATATGTGTAAATAAAAATATAAAAAAAATAAAAAATAAATAAATATTAAAAAATTAAAACAGTTTTGGGGCCTGAACAGCGAATGTTCGGCCTCCTTTAGAGACCAGTCTAGATTCAGGAACCTCTAGGAGGGCCTGGGCCAGGCAACATATCGATTAAATCAATTAATTTGAATTATTTTCTGCAGAAGATTTAAAATATTAAAAATCCAGACTTATTTTCTTGCCTTATTCCAATTATAAGTTGTTGCAATGTTTGAAAAAATGTCCAGTTTTCGTGTCAGGTTTTACACGGGGACTTTTAAAGGCTTGTGTTTGTTTTTCAAATGTTTCAAAAACATTTCGTCAACATAGAGGAAAAACTGATTCCTGTAATTTTTGTATCAGTGGGAGTGGTTTTTTTTTTCCTTTTTAAGAGAATGAAAAAAAATCAATTAAAATCATAAATCGAGTGTTTTGGGAAAAAATCTGGGCCCCAGCCCCAGCCGGGCCCTGGTGGAGGATCGTAGATTATTTTCATAATCAGTAGATTATTTCTGTGTTGTTAAAATTCTTCTTGCCTATAAATCTTAAACACTATGAAAAGCCTGTTTACTTCTCTTTTTAATTGATGCCACATTCATAAGAAGCTGAGTGCGTCTGTTGCACCGAATAAAAATCAGCCAAATCATCTCTGCCGATGCCGAAAATCTTAAATGATAAAATCAACATCTTTACTTTTATTATCATGGGATAATAGTTTCACTCATGTGTAAGGGTTTATTTATTAGTTTAAGATCTGCAACAGTTTCATTTGTGCACTTGTGTTTTTATTCACTCTCATTTATTTATCTTTTTATTTAAGGCTCTATTTTCCTGCATTTGACTTTGAAACCTTTTATTATCCAATTAGACGCTTGTTTTTGAGTCTTATTTTTATAATTAATACTTTATTGAACATTTGAACAAACGTTGCCACATCAAAGTCTATAAACCTAATGGTCTGTTCATCATTTTTTAAGATTTTGAAAAAGAGAAAAAAAAAATAAAGAAATCAATAATCCATTCTCAATACAAGGGTATAATAAACGGAAAAAAAGTGACAATAACAGAAATTAAATGAAAATTAAATGGAAAAAAAAATGTGTCTGTTCTTCAATAATTAAGCACCATAAATCATGAATTTATTCAAGGTAATTCATTATCGTGAACAATACATACTATATAGCTTAATCCCTTGCCTTAGTGTCAATGTATTTCAGATAGTCCCCCCACTTTACAAAATATTTCTCAGTCCTGTTGTTGCACTTAAAAGATATTTTTTCATATGCTGCCACTTTGGCCAGTTCTGTGTACCATTCCTGAAAAGGTGGTTCACCTGAGTTCCTCCAGTTTCTCATTATAATTTGTTTTCCAACCATTATGCTTGTCTGAATGAAGTCACCCGCTCTGTAGTAAGATGTCAATTGAGGATCACTGAGAACATATAATCTCGGACAAAAGTCAAAATTTATCTGAGTTATTTTTTCCAGACATTCATGAACCCTCAGCCAGTAATTCTGAATCATGTGACATTCCCATAATAAATGGAAAAAAAGTCCCTTTGGAGTTACAACATTTCCAACAATTGTCATTGTCTCAAAGCTTCATCCTATAAAGTCGAGAAGGGGTCGCTTGTTTTTGAGTCTTGTTTTGTTATCTACTTACTAACGCTTTGCATTTTAATGTCACTAAATTTATTCTGGCGAAAAAAATACTTCAGGATTAATAAAGTGGATCTTTATCTTCTTTTAAAAGTAGTTTTTTTTTCTGGATTAAGGAAAAAGACCAAACTTCACAGCTTGTTTGTAAATATTCTATAAATTAAAAGAAAAAAGTGACAAAGAAGAAAAAGATAAAGCAGAATCGAAATATGAAGTCAGGCATCCCAACGATTAAATATGCATGAAGCTTTCTGTTTTCACCCTCATAACTTCACAACAACAAATTCACCATGAAGCCATCCAGCAGTGCGGATCAGAGGATGCTGTCAAACAAATCCATTATTTAGACAAACACCTGGGAAGACACGTCAGTGTGCGGAGAAAAGGCGACTTCAACAAAGAGTTAAACGTTAGAAACCGTAGAAACAAGCTGCGTTTAATGTTAAGACACCAGAACATGAGAGTCGACCCACCAAGCTGTGGTCCCAGCGGCACAGGATCTTCATTTTCAAACGTTTGGTGCGCTCCAGCAGCATTTAAGAGCCCAAAAAATGATCAAAAAGAAAGAGAAATCCACTTTTCGGATCCAGATCCCTCAGAGCAAACACATCCTCACTCGCTCTCAGTGCCCGCTCACACACTGTGTACCGCTGCTCTGCGTAATTCCAGCACTGACATGTGTGCCACCTGCGCGCTGCCCTGTGAGAACTCCGGATTAGCACTAATTAGCATACAGCTGCCAAAGTCTCCACGCAGGGCTCCTGTGGAGGACTACAGGACGGCTCTGGATCAGTAACTGTAGCAGCTCCTGACTCGGAGTCTGAGCTTTAATTCCCCCTAAACACACACGTCCCTCCTCCCAGGAGAAGGTGGGACTTTGAGTCCACTGTTGACCCGGGAGGAATCTGCTGGCAGGCCGCCCGGATCACTGAACAAATACTCCTCTGGGATTTATTTACATCTGCTGCTGAGCATCGAAACTACCCATAATAAACTGAAGCATCTTACCTCATCCTTCCAGGCGTCCTGCACCAGAGAGTCCTCAGCACTGAACAGGAGCTGCTCAGAGCGGGACTCTCTGAGGCAGCCCACAACAAAGATCATCTATTTTTAATGATGCAACGTCAGTCAGAGAGAAACTGAACATGAGTGAATTATTGAAGGAGCCGAGGAACAGAGACTTCCAAATGCCCCCCATGTTTGTGCCAAAGAGCGCAGAGCGCGCACGTCATGACGCTTCACACACCTGCTGCAGCGTGCTGTACGTCCTGCAGGTCAGACTTTAAGAAAGATCCGACACCAAATGTCGAGCAGTTGGTCCTCAGTCTGCTGTTTCTCATAACTCAAGCTTTCTCTATGGAAGAACAGCTTTGCACCCTCATCCTGCTCTGCGTTACGCACGTACGCACGTACCTGACGGACATCTGCTGCAGCTAATCCTCAACACACCGGGTCACCTGAGGCACCAAGTCACACAAACCCGACAAATCCAGCCTTTCTAAATCAAACCCCAACAAGAAAACTGATCATAAGGTGTGATTTAAGGCTCCACTGTCTGCTGTAGTTGTCTTAGCGTGATAACAAGAAGGAGCAGGCGGCAACTAGTGATGGGAAGTTCGGCTCTTTTCAGAGAGTCGGTTCTTTTGGCTCGGCTCCCAAAGAAGAACCGACTCTTTTGGCTCCCAAACGGCTCCTGATTTGGTCTTAGTTGTAGCCTCATATTTTAGCCTAACCAGGCAAATACGAATGATTTGGGTATTAATAAACCCTTTCACATTCAGTGCTCCTATGAGAAGCCTCATAATTGTCTCATTTTGTGCATTTGTTCTGTTACAAAAACAGGGATTCTTACTTTACAAAATATTTGAATCAGACCCCTTTTTTTTTTGCACAAAAAACAACAAATGAACAAAAGATGCTGATGAAGATGCTGCTTCGTTCGTTCGTTTCACCGTGCGCTCATGCTACAACAACAAAACTCTGCTTTATTGCTGCAAAATATCTCACACATGCAAAATATAAAGCCAGAGTGTTTGGGATGAAAAGCTGTGAACTGGTTTTAAGACATGATGAAATCATGTCTTAAAACCAGAGGACAGAAGCTACTAGGAGCTATTTTTGACCAGGAAGCAAAAACTGGAAGCATCACATGTTCCTCAAACACTGCAAAAACCTGAATCCAAGCAAGTGTTTGTTTTATCTTTAGTTTAAAAAATTTGCTGCATTTAAATAATAATTTTTCAGGTTGTTGTAAAGTGTGACTCAAACCTGTTGATATTACGTCTGATTCTTTGAGAAGAAGTTAAAAATAATCTTTAATATGACCCTAAATTAAACCACACCATCTCAGAACGGACCGTATGAGCCTCCATCTTTGTTTTTGTGATTTTTTTGATGAATAAAAAGTATCACACAAAAATAACATCAGCTGTTTTTTTTTTTTTTTTATTTTCTCCCCACAGCGTGTACCTGGAGTAAAAATAGCCGCAGTGACGCACAGAGGCAGCAGGAGGAGCTGCTGTGGACAGAACTTCTCCATTAAAGCTGCGGTTAAAAATGAATGTCTCCGGCATCTCCATGCTCTCTCTGCTCCGTGTGTTCGGACAGTTATAGTGACACTCCGCCGCTCGGAGCACTTTAACTCGCTTTCTGCTCCCCTGGTTTCATCGCTCGCTCTGAGTACAGGTTCCTCTCTGCGCTCCGTGTAAGTTTACACAAGGCTTATCGCACAAGCTTGGAGAAACGGAGCAAGGGAGGAAAGATCTCTGAGACGAAGTAGGGCGCAGCGTTTTCAAAGCAGGGATACAAAACGCGATCACATCCTGCTGCTGAGAACATCTTAAACACCACGTTTTATGTTTTTTGATTCTGGAAGATTTTACAAGAAGAGAGAGAAAAAAAACAGGAAAACAAATCTGCTCAAAACAGAGGCCTGAACTACGAAACTAGATTAACACATCCAGGATCTCTCTCTGTTACCTGGGTTGACTTAGGCCCCGTTTACACGACAATGCTTCACAGCGTTTCACTAAAAAACGCAGAAAAAAAAATCTGCGTTCACACAGAAACGCTGTAGTTTGCATACCAGGCCTGTAGGTGGCGATATAGCTGTAGAGTCTTTTAGTAGTCTGCTGCTGAAGAAGAGGTGGGCTGATCGTCTGGTAATAGATGTTAAAACTTTTGTGTTTCATCCTAATGAAGCTTTGCGTGAGTTCAATCAGGAAGACTGTCTTAACGCTCTCACTCTTATGGTTCTGATCAGGAAGTCGTTTCATCGCTCTCACTCTTTTGGTTCCTTCTCTCACTCTTTCCCACTTCTCTCTCATCAGCTGATTAAGGGGCGTGTCACTTTCCTATCTATCCAATCACATCTTCTCGGCATCACTCGCAAACCAATCATCACATAGCTGTCAAAATTTAAATACTGTCCCTTCTGCTTGTCAGCTGTCTAACTACTCACACACACACACACACACACACACACACACACACACACACAGGCGCATACAAGTTTTATCTTGCATATCAAAATTTTTCTCTTCTATTATTAAAAAAAAATTAAAAATACCAAAAAAAATTTAAATGCCAAAACATAAAAGAATAAAAATCAGATGTTAAAAAATAAAATAAAATAAATAAAAACAAATAGATAAAAAATATGAGATGAGTCCCCACCTCCAAATATCCACTACCCTAACCAGGGTTTTCTTCCCATACCCCCCAGACACACACACACACACACACACACTTATATTTTCTCTATTACTTGGTGCCTTGGTCCACATGTTTTCCGCAACCACCTGAGTCCCTTGCCTCCCTTAGCCTCTGCCCTCCCCCCAAAGATGGGCAGAAAAGGGCAAAAGCCCTGAGCTGTCCCCCCAGGAACATGTATCTTCGTAGCTCGTAGCTCGTAGCTCGTCAGCTGTCTTTCAGGCTCAGGTCACAACCCTCCTCCTCCTCAGGCACCTCCAGTCTTCATTGCTTCAGTCGCAGTTCTACAGCTTCACAGTCCTCAAGTCATCCCCATACAGCCTACTCAAGACCATCTACCACCACCAGTGTCTCGACTCCATCGGGGGGATATTCATACTTTCATGTCACTGTACCCCCTATTATTATCTTATGCTTAATGGGGTCTAACCGCCAAATCTGTGATGTTAAATAATTGTTGCATTAAATCTTTTCACAAATTTGAACAGGTGTTTAAGTCCCTCCTTGATTGAAATACCGTTGTCGTATAAACGGGGCCTTAACGAGACATTCTCAGTCCTGATAAGCGGTGATAATACGAAGCTGGATATCCAGGGTTTTCCAGCCTTGATCAGAGCGCGCTCACATTAAAGGGGTGGAGTCTGCAGCGTCTGACCAATCACAAACATGAAGAGGCAGGAGAAACCCTGCAGTGCAGCCTGCTTTACCGCGGAGGAGCAGAGAATTATTCTTTAGAAATACGGAGAATTTAAACACGTCATCCAGGCTGAGAGCGACGCTGCTGCTGCAGCAAAAACCAGGAAGGAATGATGGGAGAAAACTGCTGATTCTGTTCATGTGTAATTTGTAAGATTATCAAAAATTAATTCATAGGACAATATAAACAGACAGCACTCTGATCACTCAGTTTGACTTTATTGTTGCAGAGAGGTTTGGAGCAGAGCTCCTCATCAGTGACCTTCCTTTGGTTTATATTTGCCACTGAGTTTTGAGGCTCCGCCCCTCGTCATGTGTGACCATTATTATTAACAGCATTATTACAAGAAAGCTGATTGGACGGGAGGTGTTGTTTTTCTACTCGTCGATCTCTTATCCAGATCTTAACCTGCTCCGGAGCAGGTTAGCCGTTCAGCATCCGTTACCACGGTGATTCATCCCGGTTAGAAGTGAACCTCTGGTTTATTGTTTCTGATTGTTTAGAATGAATGATTCAGGATGCTCCTGGAGTCTGACGACGATGTGAAGAGAACTTCAAACCAAACAAGCAGTTTTTCACTTTGAGATGAAGCTTCAGAGGAAAATAAATAAAGAGAACTCACCTGAAGGAGCGTCTGAGAGGAGACGGAGGCATCAGGAACATGTAGGAGGAGAAAAAAGGAGACGAGAAAGCAGCGTTAGGAAGGTTCAGGAGGAGATGACGTGATGAACACACACCTGTAGCTCAGCAGCTACATCCTGCTGTCGTTCAAACGCAGCTTTAACTCCTGAATCTGCTCCATGAAGCTTAGTGTCTCACAGCTCTGACAAAACAGATCAATAACCAGCCCCACATGTAACCCGGCCCTCTGTGGAGAGCGCAGAGCGCAGCCAGCGCCTGGAGGGAGAGCGCTGACCGGAGCGCTCTGACAGATGGTCACTGATCCCGGAGCACGGAGGAGCCAGAGTCTGGCCCCGCTGAAAAGAGGGCTTTCTGAATTATTCAGCAACAACAAGATGCCGGAGAGGAGGACACCCTACATTTAGAGACTCCATTACTGAGCAGAGAAGAAGATACAGGATCTATTCATAGAGGAGAATGAGAGCTGCAGTAACTGACCCACAAACAGACGTCAAGATTCATCCAAACAAACACGCACACGTGGTCCTGACTCTGAAAACACTTAGAGAGACTGTAACATCAGCGTTTCATCGGACTTAAAGAGAAGCTCAAGCGTCTCCAGCAGACAACAGTTGGATAAACACGTCTTAAAAACACTCGGCTGGACCTGCTCTGAGGCTTAAATCGATGCCTGGACCTGGTTAGAGGGATTAATCAAACACCTCCCAGCTGCCCGGGTCTAATCCCTCCCCAGCCACAACAGATGCACGAGGATAAGTGGCAGACCGGAGCCTGGAGGTGAGACGGGAACACGTTTACACCCCGAGAGAGCTGCAGAGGAGCTGTGTGTCGTCTCTGCAGATCTCAGAGGAAGAATCTCTGTTAACAGGAGGCAAAGCACGAGTTCATGCAAGACGCACAACTGCAAAGTCGGCATCGTTTCCACAGAAAAAAAAAAAAAACATGGATGCAGAAAAAGTTTGGGACTGCATGAGTACAATGTTGCAACTTTCTGATTTTGATTTAAAGGTTTTTTTTTAACTAAACTACAGAAGAAGATCAGGGCCACTGAAAAAAAAGAAAAAAAAAAAATCCAATAATTTTTTTTATAATCTATTCTTAAGTCAAAACTTCTGACTTTTTTTCTCAGAACAATAATAAAAATATTTAACATGTATTTAATATCATATTTACGGTAATGATTTTTTTTTCCCAGTGGCCCTAATCTTCTTCCGTACCTCACATCTAACTATGTAATATCTCATTTTTCATGTTTTGAAAGTTCAGTAAGTTCAAAGAAGAGGGATAAAAAGGTCTTTCACCAGAAAATGGCTCAATCCGCCACCACCTACACGGGGATGACTGGTTTGGAGTAACCTCAGAAATCTTTAAAATGGAAAAGTTGACCGACATTCTAACCCCTGATTCACACATACTCCGTGAGCGCCGCGGTCCGTCCGCGGTGCGCAGCTCAGCGTACTCCATAGCAGCTGGACACCCGAGATCACAGGAGAACCAGTCCGTCCCTTTTAGTGTCTGTTGGTGTCCTTATATAAAGGATGTGTTGTGTCGTATATAATTATTTGGTTTTCCGTCCTGCTGGCCCTGAACCAGTGACGTAGTTTTAATATACGAGGATAATTTTACGATCAACAGTCCTAACATGGTGCTTTATTTTGAAAAGACCAGAAACTCTGATCGTTTTTCGTGTCTGTTTTCCTGTTTGGTACGATCTGCTCTACGCAATTTGACGCATCTCTGCAGCGCACTCCGACAAAAATAGACTCACAGCGGAACATCCGTATGCAGCCGTTAGTCGCACGCGTCAGAGACGGACCGCAGCGCGGGCTGTGTGAATGCGCTGATCGACTAGAATGGCAGCGAAGTACAGCGTAGTGCGCAGCGCTCACGGACCGCGGCGCTCACGGACCACGGCGCTCACGGACCGCGGCGCTGACGGACAATTTGATCTCATCCGAAATAAGTGGATTGAATTTATTACCCCAATACGAGCACTTTTTATGATTCCACCATTAATCACCTTCCTAAGAGACACAGTTTTCATGTAAACTCACTTTGCTCTTTGTACAGAGTTACTTCTTTCTATGAGTGACTGGAAAAGGGCTCTGTCTAAGAATTGTCTGTTTGTATATCAAAGTAAAATATTTTCCAACAAAAAATAAAGAATTATGAAAAAAAAAAAAAAGTTAAATTTAAGGGTATGAAAAGCAGAGCTGCAGACTTCCTGCATGTTTCTCCCCAATCTGATGATCCAAAGATGAAATCTGGACTCACCCTCTGCTGAATGGTTGCATGTTTGTGCTCCATCTCCCTCTTCTCCATGGCTGAATCAATCACCAGCTGATCCAGCTGATCCGGTCACCCGGACAGAAAATGAGAAACAAGTTCAGGTACATGCCAGGAAGTGACATTATTCAAACATGTCAGCAGGTATTCAGAAGAGGCCGACGGCGACATTCTCCAGAGTCAGGACGGACCTCCTGGTGTCAGGTCGGGTCGGGTCAGAGCGTTTCGTCACGCAGCATCGATTCGCTCCCGCTGTGACACTCCGCTGACCCCCAAATCACACGCCTGGATTGTTTGGCTTTTTAATTTTAGATTGAAGATCTGATCCGATTCATATCCGGCAAACAAAAACACGTCACACATCCACCTCGCCTGAACCCACGTGACGAATAACACAAAAGCTCCTCATGGATAGTTCAGACGAGGATCAGACCGGTGCTCACCTCCGCAGCCAGTTTCTTCATATAGGGGTCGATCTCATCCAGGAGGTTGTAGCCCTGCTGGAAGAGAGAGTACTGGGCGTGCATGAAGGACAGCATCTGGAGCAAACAGAGAGAGAGAGAGGAGTTATTTCAGAGAGGCCACAAAAACAGACTGCTGGTCGTTTCTGTGTGGGTTCACTCACAGCGTCCAGGATCTCAAACTTCTTCTTAGCCTGGAGGACGTTAATCTGCAAAAAACAGAGAGAGGAGTTTCTGAATGAGGGAGGAAGAGTCAGGCTCACATTTTTAAGAGGAGAACATTTTCAACCCTCCAGAGGCCGAGATCACGCCCTCTATTGGCCAATTGTTTCAGTGATTATAAATAGACGGGAAAACTTTACAAACACACCGCCTCCGGCTCCTCTTCCCATTGTAAACCCTAAATGACATTTTGTGCTACATTTAAGAGGTCGCTCACACACGCCGCGCATCTCCGACCTTTTCTGACTCCAGACGCTTTCAATTAAGACTGAAAAGACGTCTGGAAGCAGAGAAAGGGGACACAGGCGTGACAGCGATCGCACCGAAATCAGCGTCTCCGTGTCCGCAGGCGGCTCGTGTAGGAGGAGACGACTTGTGGGCCAAACAAACGCACGCTGCATATGAACGGAGAGAGAGAGAGAGAGAAGGGAGAGGGGAGAGAGAGAGGAGGGAAGTGTCACACAGGAAGAGGACGAAGAGCGACGAAGCTCCGACTGTACGAGTCTGACTGATGTCTAAAATTGGTCGATTGGGGGAAGCCAAAAATTTTGCCCAAATTTTATGCAGCCATCAGACTTTTTTATACACATCGTCTTAAAAATCTCAGAAAAAAAGTTTTTTTTTCCTTTTCAAAAATTTTCTTTGAATTAATTTTACAGCAGAGCTAAAAGTTTAACATTTTAATATTTACTTGCCAACTTATATTTTTTGCTTTTAAACTAAATTTTTTATCATTATCATATTTTTTTATATTTTATTACATATTTTATATCATTTTTAACCAGATTTTTGTTTGATTTTTTAAAAATAATTTCATCTGTCAAATACCTGAATTTTTTTTTTTTTGTGTGATTTTTTTTTTTTTTTTTTTCCATCATCTGCCAGATGTCTGAATTTGCCTATTCTATTCTATTTTTTGTCTGTATTGTAAACAAACAGTTTTGATTCAATCTGTGATGTTTTTTTCCACCAAAAACACAGTAGCAAAAATATCTGATGAATCGAACTGTTTGATGATGTCACGGTCGCGGGGGGCTGTGGATAAGCTGTAGAGTCAGCATCTCGTAATCTGAAGGTTGGGGGTTTGATCCCGGTGTCCTTGAGCAAGACAATGAACCAAGAAAATGCTCCCGCTGTTATTCGGCTCTGTTTCTACCCACCCGCTGAGGCCTCGTTTACACGACAAGTTTTAGGATGAACTGCAAACGTATTGTTGTGTTTCGGCCTCTTGTTTACACGGAAACGGCGTTTTAGTCGACCTAAAATGCAAATTTTTAAAAAATGGCCTCCAGATGGAAATTTTGTGAAAAGCTGCAGCCACCGTTGACGTGTACACAGAGTTAGGTTTTAAGTAGAAACCCTGACGACACGCTCTGCTTTGTGTGTTATACTTTCATGGTGGGACCCTTTAATTTCCATGTGCGGAACCAGACAACGAGTAATGCGCATTTAATATATACACCAGATGTTCAGCCCACCTCTTCTTCGGCCGAGGGCTACCAAAAGCCTCCACAGTCATATCGCCACCTACAGGCCTGACATGCATACTACAGTGTTCCCCTGTAATCAGAATTTTTCTCTGCGTCTCTTGCGAGTGAAACGCTGTCGTGTAAACGGGGCCTTTGAGGGGAATTAACTGGGATAACTGGGACATTGACCTCAAACAAGTTTAAAGTAAAAACCACACAAAATCATCCTCAGTTATTCGGACAAGCTGCTTCAGGACTCCTTCACTTCACATGTTTCTGATTTGGGTTTTTGTATCCAGCGTTTTTAATGACTTCCTGAAACGAAGAAATCGTCACGGTCACACGCTCGACTCTCTGATTGGTCGACTGGTGCAGAGAGGAGAGAAACGCTAAGGATTTCACTCCAGCCTGTAATTTATTTTTTTTTGTCATCAAAAAAAAACATTTCAGGGATTTTTTTTATGAAGACGACCACGTGACCTCCAGGAGACGCTCATATGTGGAGCGTTATTGTGATGTTCAACCAAAACAGGACTCAAAACCCATCTGCTGCGTCCTCTCCTTAATTTTACTCATCCTTTTTAACCTGCTGTTACTTTCACTTCCTGTTTTTATTTATTTTACCGTTATTTTTTTTATTTATGGAGTTTTAATTTGAGTGATAAGAAAAGCACTTTTTAAAAATATATATATATTTGTTATTATTATTGAGTTTTTTAAATTCATATCTGTAAAACATGACATGAACTGGTCCAGTCTGAGTTTTGCTTTTTATCCAGGTCTCCTTATAAAAAGTTTCCAGTGTTTTAGAACTTGAACGGATCCGCTCACCTGCAGCACATAGTCCAGAGCCAGGTGTCTGAAGCACTTGCGCGTGATGCTGAGCGTGCCGGCGGCCTCTTCCACCTCGTGCGGTTTGTTCCTGGGAGCCTGAGCGTTCTTCACCTGTGCGATCTCCATGTCCTCTCGCACCCTGTCGAAGTGTTTCTTCGTCTCCTTGAACTTACGGACATCCCTGAGGAGGCAAAGTTCAGTTCCAGAGTCACCGAGGAGCCAACGCGGCTCCACAGGTGACCCACTTTGTCTGCATCGGTCATGATACGTCTGCGACAAAAGTGTCTGAGCGGTGAAAAGGTTTGTACTCTTTAATCTTTCAAAACACCAGAAAGGTTTTTAAAGAGGTAACAGGGGTAAGTCTGCTCTTTAAGAGGTTGTGCACTTTGGATTTTTGTCTACCTGTGTTGAATATTTCATGAAGCTGAAGTTCTGAACACTCAGGTTACTCACTCTTTGACAAAGTTGTGCAGCTGCTGCTTCACAGAGCGCTGAGCTTGATCGAACAGGATCTGAAAGACGAGAAAAAGACGACATGAGCGGCAATCAATTATATTCCTGAAATTAAGATTTCTGCACATGGCGTCTGGATTTTAAGGCCAAAGAGCAGAAATCAAACTCTATAAATTCATCAAAACTAAAGCTGAGTTGTTTTTTTGTATTTTTTATGCAAAACTGTTTTTTTTCTCGTTTCCTTTTATTTTTTTATGTTCAAAATAAAAGAAAAGAAATATTTTTTTTCTTTTTTTTTCTTTTTCATTTCTTCTTTTGAAAAAAAAAGAAAAAAGAAAAAAGAAAAAAAGAAAAAGAAAAAAGAAAAGAAGAAAAAGAAAAATTTTTTCTTTTCTTCTTTTGAAAAAAAAGAAAAAAAAGAAAAAAGAAAAAGAAAACAGAAAAAGAAAAAAGAAAAAAGAAAATAAAGATTTTTTCTTTTTTCTTTTTCTTTTCTTCTTTTGAAAAATTAAGAAAAAAGAAAAAAGAAAAAGAAAAAAGAAAAAGAAAAAAAAGATTTTTTTCTTTTTTTCTTTTTCTTTTCTTTTTCTTTCTTTGCTTTTTCTTCCTTTTTTTCTTCTTTCTTTTGAAAAAAATAGAAAAAGAAAAAATAGAAAAAGAAAAGAAAGATTTTAAGCAAAGGTAATGAAGTTCTCGAGGATTTGGACAGAAAATGTGGAATCAAGCAACTGAAGAAAATCACAAAGGATGAGAAAATAATGAAGTGATTTAATAAAAAAAGGTTATTTTCACACATGAAAAGACAAAAAAAAGGGTTGTTTCTATTTTAATAGATAAAACCCCCAAAACAGAGAAATGAAACATTTTCCTGCAAATTCTCCCTCCTGCAAATAAATGATAAAATGTATAAAGATTTTTGGAGGGAAAACATCAAAAGGCTTCTCTAACTTCCGTTTCTCACCAACAGATGGCGACAGAGCACATCTTTTTTTTCCCTCCACGAGCTTCATGCAAATGATGCAAATCAGCCTGTGGAGAAACTAAGGCTGCAGGAATGTCACCCTGACTCAAACACAATAACACCGCGACTTCGGTTAGGTGTTTTACACTGGAGAAGCTTCCTCCTCTGTCTCATCCTCTGAGCACATCATCTGTGATCACTGCTGCTAAATAGGTCACTCGGGCAGAGCGGGAGGGTAGAAGTGAGGGAGGAGAGGAGAGGAAAGGAGGGTGGCACTGCAGAGGAAACGCAGGGTGCACACAAATTGTCAGAGAACCACGCGCGCTCGCCACAACTGAGCAACCGGATCGGTTAAAGGGTTTGCATCCTCATCCTGCCTGAATAATTGGATCTACGGCTGCATGAGGGGATTAGGAGATTCTGCAGGGCTGGTTCAAACTCAGCTTACGGCTGTTTTAACTCAGGGATTACTGGCACAGAGTCGTGATGAGTAAGACACTTTTCTTTTTGACGCAGTCGTAGGCGTTGAACGCTGGCTATAAAAAATAAGTACACACCACTCTGAGCTGACCAGGCCTCAGAATAAAAAACCAGCAGACATGGAAGTGGTCACTGTGTGCTTTCAGAGAGGTGTGTTTGTCTCGCTGGAGGCTTCATTTTACGGCTCTATAAACTCACAGAGTAAGAGAGGATCAACAGGCCAGCCCTCACTTCCTGTTTGTTTGTTTGTTGTTCTGCTGTCACATCAGAAACCAGAAAGTGACCACAAGGCTGCAGGGATGACAGATTCATGACAAACGAAGCCAGAACACTTAGAGCTCCCCCTACTGGCTGGTTAATCGGTGATCCAGGCAAACAAAGTCTGTTTGACAGCAACAGTTTCCTGTTTAAATTCCGCTCTGGCTCTGACGGGGCTTCGTAGGGTCAATCTGTTTTTCTGGCTGCAGTTTAACGACCTCCTGGAAAAGCACAAGTGTGCCGTCGAGGACTCCACAAACATGCAAAGACTCCAAAAACAAGACCCACAACAATAAACACAACAGAGCCGGGCAGGCAGATGGTGACTCAGAGAAAAACCGCCATCTTTAAATGTCGTCGACAAGTCCGCGGGCAAACCTCTGTGTTTGTGAGCTGCTGTGGAGCTTCCTGACGCTGTGGGGAGAGAGCGGCCTGCGGCATTCCTGAGCTGCTTTGTGGGAAGTCGACACCCCACTTTGAAGGGACGACATGCAGCAGGTTGTTTCTCTGAATGTGAAGCAGCACGAGCAGCTAAAGGAAGCCAAACCGTAAACCATGAAACACCTGAACACCTTAACGTTCATCTCAGGTGTTTTTAATCCCCTAACCAGACAGCAGCTCCACCAACAGGTTAAAGTCTACATACAGATTAGGATAATTTCACTAACCTACTGCCAGATTAAAGCATAGTTTGAGCTCATTGAAGGAGCAACAGTGCTCCTCTGAGGCCATGTGTTGTTGTTTTGACAGATTTAGTTCTAAAAACAGCTGTAAACGTTAAACATGATGACAAAGTGACGTTTTTCACTCTCAACAAGATAGTGTGTCACCTTAATACGACACCAAATGTTCCTCTGACTCCAAGTGTTGACTGGAGCCTCAATTTATGACGCATAAAACCGTGATAGAAGCAGCATGTAGCTCTGTTCATTCAGATGAGTTCTCGTTCTTTAAACACTAAATTCAAACTGTCAGCAGCGTAAAAATATCCGGTTGTTCTGTGGTCGGTTGTCAGAAATGATACTACACCATGGAGTCAACTTCTATGGAGTTTTGACCATTATAGAACAACCGGAGTGACCGTGCTAACTGGTGACTCTCAGCTGAACGTGTCAGTGATGGTCTACTGAGAGTCTCCAGTTAACAGGGTCACACTTTCCACTGAAACACCAGCACCGTCTGCAGCTGTGTTATTAAATGTGTCTTCTTTATCCAGCCTTAGTTAAGCAGGTTTGAGCTCCAATAATCAATATTAACTGCTGATATTCTAAATCCAGTTTTTACTTTGAGTGTTTGATGAAAAAAGTTGGTTTGGAGCCGAGGTTATGACCAAATATGGACTCACTATGGAGAGGAAATAATAAGTGAAGCTATAAATGATGATGAACAGAAACAGATTTGAAGCTCAACGTTAAACTGCGGTATACTATCAAACTATGAAGCAGTCTGATTAGTAATCTGAAAATAGGATCAACAGGCCAGCCCTCACTTCCTGTTTGTTTGTTTGTTGTTCTGTTGTCACATCAGAAACCAGAAAGTTTCGTGGGGTCGATCTGTTTTTCGACATTGAATGGTATTTTCAACTTCAACCTTTGACCCGGACTTTGAATTGGAATAGAACTTTGGCTTTGAATGAAGACGCATCACAAGTCCGTAAATCCAGAAGTACGCTGATGTGCGCATACCTAGAAACAGTCACTACCGCACCTCATGCTTTGTGCTTTATCACATCCTATCACATCGTAAGGTCTCTTGTTGTATCGCATCTTATCGCATTGCCACGCATCATTTCCCATCACATCGTATGCTGCTCCTTGAGGTACCGAGGTCCAGACGGAAGCTCAGAGGGGACAGGGCCTTTTCTGTTGCTGGTCCTAAACTGTGGAACCATCTTCCGTTCCACATTAGAAAAGCCCCGTCACTGTCTGTTTTTAAAACTGGTCTTAAAACCCGTTTTTATTCCCTGGCTTTAAACCCAGCTTGAGACTCAGCTCCTGTTTTTAGCATTTATATGGGTTGTTTTTAGTTTTAAGTATTGTTTTTAATTGTTTTAAAAACAATGAAACAATTATTTTAGTTAATTTATTATTTTAGATAAAGCTGAGTTGAGTGTGATCAGATCGTATCACTTCCTACCACTTCAATCGATTTGTATCGTCATTTCGTATTGAAACATGTCATATCGTATGGAATCAGTTCAATTCGTGGTTTCTTTTTGATCGTTTCATATCGTACTGTGTTTTGGGATCACTTTGGACTGTAGTTCTGACTGCTTTGGTGTGTATCATTCTGCCTTACAGTATCAAACTCTTTCTTCTAATCCCGTCTCTTTACCGTTTTATCTTGTATCGTCTCATACACTAAAGCCACCAAACAGTCCGACCTTGGTCCGACCAAAAGCTGTGGTCTCGGTCCGGACCAAATGGGATCACGGTCTGGTGAAATCATTATTTCAAAAGGTTCGGACTTTCGTACCAATCACAGGATCACACACTTTCTCCGATAACGATAAAATTGTCGTCTAATTATATACCTCATAAGACGACCTCGCATCAGCATTGCAAGGGCCATTTCTAGGTGTGTGTGTGTGTGTGTGTGTGTAGGATGTCAGGTCATCCACGAGGTGTCACTTAGGTGTTGGGTCACATGTTTACTTAAAGTTAGAGGTTTCATCAGGTAACAGGTGCGTCTAGACGCTGGGAGCACATGCAGTTTTTTGACCACAACACCGACGCTGAGTTTGTGTGATGCATGAAATATCGTGATGTATGGATTTATGGAGATTGATGGACATTCCTGTTGATTCTGTTATGCGATACACTGAAGAAGACTGGATGGGAAATAAATTTTTCATAATTCACCAAGACGAAGTCCGATGTTCATTACTCAAGACGAAGCAGTGTAAGGCGAGCGCATCACTTCTGTTTAGCCCGTCCAGATGCCCTCAGTGGCTTTAAGTTTTAGGCTTAGCCGCTATAAGCATCATGTACAATTCTTCAAGTCGTTGCTGTTGTTGGTATGCAAACATCAATAATATGATGGCGATTTCATTCATTGTTGACTAAATTAAATTCCTGCTCAACATGTTGACGTCAGACGGCCGCCGGACAAATGACCAATTAATGTAAACTACAGAGACACGCAAAGTACACAGTCGATGACGGAATCATGAAGGTTCGTCACGTAAGTTCTGTTAGTCTGTTTGCAGTAATGACAGAATGGAACCATAACAGACTGAACCAAATGTATATATGATGTATTGTTCAAAAGTGTATTTATGGGATAAAATAAAGGATAAGAGCAGAGGGAGATAAATTTATCACTTCGTACCTTTTTGGAAATATAAACCGAGTTTGCTCCAACCAGCTGATAACTGCCTGCTTCTTTGAAACGATCGGTCGGTTGCTATGAGCAAGTTCTTTATTTATGAGCTGACTAAAAGGATGTCGTCATGTTAACCCTTTCATACCGACCTGTGGATCCTCTGCCCTGAGGGCTAACCATGCTGACTCAACAGACTTTCACTCCTGTTTTAAACGATGACCTATATTCCTGTTTGTTTGGATCATTCGTCATCTCAACGGTTATTCACCATCCCAACACTTTAATCTCAAGTTTAACTGACTCATTAACACACACACACACACACACACACACACACACACACACAACGGAGCGGGAATGTGTGGGACAAAGAAAACTCTGTTGAGGATTTTGAAGAGCTCAGTCAGAGAGCGAGTGAGAGATATCTGGCACATCATCACTGAGCTGATATCAGAGCTGAGGAATGAGACGGCTTTAAGCACCCTCACAACGAACTACTGTGAGATTACCAGTTTCCCTCCTCTTATTCCAGCATGTCGGGGCACAAACTGATGTCAGGACACCGATCAGGTCATTATCTTAAGTTTTAAATAAACACTTTAAATCCTTTCCATCAAATCAGACAGGAAGACGTCGAGCTCGGGCAAGAAGAAGATTTGTTTTAAGACTATTCAGAAAGGTTGGCTGACATTTCAAAGAGTCTGTCGGGTGTGGGTCTCAGTTCTGACCTACATATTCTCACTAAACTACATTTGGACTAGGGATGGGAATTTACAGTAATCCCTGTATCCGATTACCCGGATTACCTGACGAACGAGTACTCGAGTACTTGCAATTGTTATTTCTTTTCTGTAAACATTACAAAGGAGTCCGTCACAAACGGACCTCCCGTACCGAAATTGTAGATTTTATGCCCGTAAAATGGAAGAAACTTCCAACAACCAACAACAGAAAACAATTTAAATTTCAGATGCGTTTATTATACAGATTCTTCAACTTACGTTTTGTTTGCAGCAGCATGTATGGACTTCGTTTTGTGTTGCTCAACACTCTCAAATAAGAGCCTAAAACATACATTCAGTGTCAAAATAAATAAATAGTATCCTGTAGCGGAGCCGGCGGGGGGGGGGGGGGGGGGGGGGGGGGGGGGCAGAGGGTGCGGCTGCCCCGGGCCCACGGTCACGAAGGGGCCCACCGCAAGACCGGCGGCGAGAAAAACAAAAACAACATAAAGTCGGAAAGTCAGTCTCTTACTGCTGTATTTGTAAGGATATGTGTAAGAATAGACGTAAATATATGTGGAAAAAGCAATCCAGATCAGAGCATTTTTGAAGGAGGAGGTAGCCCTAATGTGACGTCATAGTTACCATGTCAACCTCTCTTGCGCTGTCTGTAAATCTTTCTCTCTCTCTCCCTGTGGGTCTACGCGCATTTGACAGAAAGTGACAGCTGATTGACGTACATGCGTACGCGGTCTTTTTCCCCATGGTCTCTGAGTGTGCAGTTAGCCCTAGTTACTTACTCATTGTGTGTGTGTTCGCTTAAATAGCTTTAAAATGAAAAAACACAAGTCGGGCGCACTAAAGAGTGAGGAGCAAGAGCAGAGGAAGAATCTTGATGCCTCCTACGAACTACGAAGATACATGTTCCTGGGGGGACAGCTCAGGGCTTTTGCCCTTTTCTGCCCATCTTTGGGGGGAGGGCAGAGGCAAAGGGAGGCAAGGGACTCAGGTGGTTGTAGAAAACATGTGGATCAAGGCACCAAGAAAAGAGTAGAAACCATATGTAAGCGGGTAAGTAATAGAGAAAATATGCCTGATCAAACTTGTGGGACTGTGAGGGCCTTGATGCCTCCTGCGTTCTGCTGACAAATTTCTTCTCAGCAACTCAACCCCCAACCATGGTGCTGAAATAGCCTATCGGCAGTTGTGGTGCTAGATTATCAGCAGGTCGCTGTTTGATGATAAATCCGTGGCAATGTCCATGGTGCTGAAATAGCGCACATTGTGCTGCACAACTCATCGTAATCCACACTCTCTCCATTTTGCCAATATTAACGCTACTAACTGATCAGCTGTGTCTTTAGATGCTGTCACTGCGCAGCGTCTAATGTTGGATTTACTTTGTTTTACAGAATATCTCGCCGTTTACGAAGCAAATTGAGTCTCTTTGTTGAGCTATGATTTTCTTTCATATTTTAATGGCGACAAATACAGCTCAAATCCACATCGGATCCATAATGTGAATCGTTAACAGGTAAAATGGCCAATACGCTATAAGGGCCCACTACAAGTCCCCGCCCCCTCTGCAATGTGACACTGGCTCCGCGCCTGATAGTAGGCTAATCAACTACCGCTCTGGTTTCATCACAGCGACGTGTGCTAACAGGGCTAGCAAATGATGTGATGCGGGACTGACGGTTTTCTGTCTCCGCTGTTTTTTCCTCGTGCTTTGAGCGCATGTGGTTAAGCATTGAGCTAGTATTTCTATGACAAGCAAGTTTAACGCCGCATATCTCACACTGCACATTAACTTCATCGTTTTTGTCGAAGTACTTCCAGACATCACTTTTCTTGACTGACATGTCGCAGCTGTCGCAGACGGTTGCGTGTTTGTTGTGCTCTTGCTTTCGGTTTGTTCCTAGAGAATTGCCGTAGCTGCCGTAAAACGGTTGTTTTTGCTGAAATCTGGCTCAGTGTTACCTGTTAATTATTTTCCTACCTAGTATAAACAGTTAGGCGAAAACAAAAAGCTGAGTTACACATGTAACGCTGTATGAGTTAAAGTTTTGTTGCCAAAAGAAGGGCTTTCACAGGTATGCGAGTAATGAATTGTTACTCGAATAATGGTACTCAATATTTGTACCCATCCCTAATTTGGACTGTGCAGATGCTACCGCTTTAAAGCTAAATCTCTGCACTTTCTGCAGAAACTCAAAGACTCTCACAGCTGACATCTTTAAATGAATGTTTTTATCATGATGGGAAAATGTGAGGGTTCAAAAAACACATCAGAGGAAAGAAGACGAGATTAATGTTCGGAAACGGGAAAAGATAGAAAATGATGCATAAGAAAGGAGGAAGAAATCTTTTGGGTTAAAAATGTTGTTTGCAGGTCAAAAGTGTCTGAATATGAAAAACAATCCTGATAAAATCCAGATCCTGAATCCTCTACCCCCCCATCACCCTTCACCCTTCTCTGATAGAAACTGGTTTACATAACCCTCACTTGGTATTTGTTTTGGTTGATTTTTTGTTGTTGTCGTGTCAGTAGACAAACACAAGCAAATTTTTTAAACCAGTTCAAAAATTGCACCAATGTCGTGTTTTTCTTCTGTCACATTTTTCCTCTCTGTGGTCTCATTTTTCTCTGCAGAGTGAAGTCCTGCACCTCTATAAACTCAGGACAGTCATGGCTACAGACTGATGGAACTCACTTTTGTCTTCATGCAGTGTGACAAAATTTAAAAGCTATAAATCATTAAAGAAAGGAGGTATTTCTCTGATTTTATCTTTTTATAAATTGAAAAAATAATGAATTAGTGCATACAACATATTTCCAGGTAGCCTCACGCCTAAAAGTGGCGCTACATTCAAAGGATCTACAAGCAACGTTCCCATGAGCCTCCAGGAAACACTCGCATCATGCAAACCAGACCATGACTGAGTCCTTTTTCCAAACTTTGATTTCTATTTCAGGAGGTTTTTGTTTGTTTTTTTGAACTTTGGTCTTAACTTTTTGATCTGCTTTTTGTCTCATTCCCATTTCTTCTTCTTTTTGCATTTCAAAACTGTACCTAAAACCTTTTTAAGATCCAACACAGCAAAATGTAAACTCCTGCAATTTTCAGCTGGTCTTCAGATTTGGTCAGGTGTGTATTCATTGAGAGGTATGTGAAGGGTTAACAAATGCTAGTTTATGGACAGATGTATCTGATGCCTGCTTTGAGGAAGAGAATATTTCCCTCTACTTTTCAGGAGTCTCTTCTTTATGTGGTTGAAGACGATGCCATTATTTATTTATTTTATTTTAATTAGATTTATTTTATTTTATTTATTTATTTATTTATTTATAATAATATTTATTTATTTATTTATTTATATTTCGTTATTTATTTATAATTTATTTATTTATTTATTTATTTATTTATATTTTTTTAATTTTTATTTATTTATATTTATTTATTTATTTTTAATTTATTTATTTTTATTTATTTATTTATTTATTTATTTATTTATTTGGATGTTTCCTGGACTATACATTTTTTCTTTTGTAAAATTATGACCATGTTTTAAAAACTGAGATGTGTGAATATTGACATCCATCCATCTTCTACTGCTTATCTGGGTCAGGGCGTAGGGGCAGCAATGTCATCAGTGAAGACCAGAGGCCTACTGTCCCCAGCTACTTCCACCAGCTCCTCTGGGAGGATACCGAGGTGTTCCCAGGCCAGCTGAGAGATATAATCTCTCCATCGTGTCCTGAGTCTACCCCGGGGTCTCCTCCCAGCTGGGCATGGCCGGAATACCTCCCCAGGAAGGGGTACTCACTAGATGCCCGAACCACCTCATGTGATTCCTCTCGATGCGAAGGAGCAGCGGCTCTACTCCGAGCATCTCCCGGATGTCTGAGCTCTGAACCCCACAGAGGAAGCTCATTTCGGCTGCTTTTATTCGTGATCTTGTCCTTTCGGTCACGACCCACAGCTCATGACCATAGGTGAAGGTTGGAGCGTAGATTAATTGGTAAAATGAGGGCCTTGCCTTTTGGCTCAGCTCTTTCTTCACCACAACAGTCCGACTGTCAATCTCTCGCTCCATTTTCCTCCACTTGGGGCAGAGACTCTCTCCCGACATTTTAAGATGTTAAAAAAAAAATCCAGATCCTGATCCTGCCATAGAAACAATCCTGACATATTTGTCCCATATCGCCCCCTAATGGAGAACATTTTCCTTGGTCTGAAGCAGCATGAAACACTGCAGAAAACTGACCACTGATCATCTGGTATAAAGAGACACCTGAGGGACAGGTGAGCTTTGATTCCATCAGTCTGTGAAAAAGAAAGAAGTGGTTAACAAACAGAGCACTTTGATTCAGGATGAAAGTGACGTTTCACGCACAAGCTGCAGCGTCCAGCTCCGTCACCGGTCCGTCCACTGCGCTCTGTTTAAAGAGACATTTCCACATATTTCACCTTTTCAAACAAAGGACTCAGTTACAGCCTGCGAGGAACGAGAACAACTGCAGATGCAGACAGAAAAAAAAACAAAAACTCCTCCCTGCTTTGTTTTCCAGTTTCCAAATATAACTGAGAGACACCAGCGTTAGCATTCCACAGGGGAGTACGCTCATTCAGCATGCACACAGACACAACCTCTGTTATTTCGCCTTTCTTTCATTCTATATGATTGTTGTCACTTCACTTCACTTGTTTCATTCTTATCTGTTGTATTATTGTCCTCATTTTTTTTTCTTTTCTCCTCGTTTGAGCTTCTTTTTTTGAAGCCCACCGACTCGTTCCTAATCGTCCTATAATCTGGATGTCATGCATGTTTTGGATGCATGAGGAGAAATATATTCAAAAAATCATGATGCATGCATTTAACCGTAAATGATATGAGTTTATGACCTAAATTCTGCGACCCATACATGTCCCCTCGCTCCATACGGTGAACGCCGTCATACGCTGATCCGTCTTTAAGCCAACGCTGCTCTCACTTCTTTAAGACTTGGCAGCCGAGCCGCTCGTCTCTCTTTCAGCCTCTCCTCATGTCTAATGGATGTTGAGAGAGTCAAACGTGAGTCAATAATTGATGGAGTATTCATATGGAGTTTCATGCCTGAATTAAACAGAGAGTGTTAAAAACCTTGGCCTGATTCTGTTCCTGCGTCAGCCTGACTGGAGGAGAGAGAGAGAGAGATCTCTTGTGAAATCTTTGGAAAAAGTCTCAAACGGAGTCAAACTTGGCGTGTGTTTGACGCTCACACAAACAGAGCCTGCTTGTTCCGTTGTGTGCTGGTACCGGACCGGCAAAGAGAGCCAGGATACCAGGAAATGGAGGGAAGCGAGGGCCAAGAGTCTTTTATACTTTTCTTGGATGTGAGCGTTCGCTTGTCCGAGTTCACGTCCATGTGTTCGCGCCAACACATGTGGAGCCGTCTGTGTTTATGTTTTCAGAGCTGACTGATGGATTATTATTCAGACTGATACCAAAAAGTGATTCAAGAGGAGAAGAATCCGCAGACATGCACCCGCGTGGGGACGGATGAAGTTCGCTTCTGGCCTTCAGGGAAAACGGATCGTGCAAATATTTTACATCCATGACGCTCCACATCTGAACATGATTCATAAAATACAGCTTCAGGTGGAAGACTGTGTATAAAAGATGTCACTTTGGTTTGCAGAGTGTGGCTAAAGCTAGCAGAGCTAGCACCACCAGCCTTCAGTCCACCTTGAGTGGAATCGACACTAAACTTTACACCCAAACTGAACCTGGTGCAGCTGGTACGGATATTTTACCAGCTTCAGATGTGCTTGAAACAAAGGTTACTGGCCCATTAGGACTTGGACTGAGAACCAGAGGGTTGTTGGTTCAACTCCTGGTACGGACAAAGTTTGGAAATTGAGCTAATAGCTGGAGCAAGGCACCAAATGCTCACTGCTCAGGGTGTTGGTATAAAACATCAAAATTTGATCTGAAAGACTTTTTTGTTAGGTCCCTTTCTCCTGCGCCTAAAACCGAACACTCAGTACGTTTACATGCGGCTTCAGAAATCAGACTATGAGCTCAGTCAGACTATTGAAATGCATGTTAACTGCTCAGCCAGATCGAATAGATAATGCGGTTGCATTAGGTCTCGGTACACCTCGGGGTTCAGCCAGAAGAGCTACAGCTGCATCCATCTCAGCCATCGTTGTTAGAATGTTGTTTTCTCTTCAGGTGAACAGAAAGTAGGACACAGCGCCACCTATTGAAGCGGAGTGAGATGTTCTGGATCAGAAATCCAATTCTCTTTTCTGCATGTATACACGAACAAGACCAGACCCCCCGCTGTGAGTTTATGATCGAGCTAAGAGCTCACTCAGACCGCTGTTTGCATGCTAACGTACTGAATGACTTCCTGTCTGAGCTTTGACCTGCTGCGTTCATCAAAACAAAGATTACACAACCAGGAAAGATTAAGAGATAGATGAAACAACCAAAATAAAAGCCTGGTACGTCCATCTCCTCCTTCTCCTTGACCTGCCTCTTCTTCTCCTGCTCCTCCTTTTCCTCTTCTTCTTCTTCTGGTTCTCCTTCTCTACGTCCTTCTTCTCCTGCTTTCTGTTCTTCTTCTCCTCCTTCTATTTGCAGGTTGATATTAATCGGTAAGAATCCTCATCATGCTCTCTTTCAGCGAGGTGGACATTTAAAGATGAATTTAAAGATAATTAGGCTGGATTTTCCTGCAGTGAGTTTTCTTTAAAGTCACTTTAAACTTTGTTTGAGCTGCTGTCTTCCGGTCTCTCGCTTGTTCAGTTTTTGTTGAGGTTTTAAGAATCTCTAGTTTGTACGCTGCTCTCCCTTTCGTACAGTTTCCTTTCTGATCCTGAGTGTCTGCCGTGGGCTGAGCACAGCAGCAGCTGTACGGCGGAGCGCGCTCACAGGGGGACGTCCGTCACGAGTCGCGGATATAACCATCATCATGTCTTATTCATCGCAGCACTGCTGTGGCCCCCTGAGCTACAGGAGCGCTGCACACTCGAACGCACACCGTGTCTTCTCGGATTTTAACACCAACATGTAAAAGATGTCAACGGAGAATGTTCCGGAGTCAGCTGAAAGTGTTTCATGGAAGCGAATCACGAGGCTCTTCATGCTGGTCGTTCAAAATTAAATCTGATCTCAGGAGATTTTCTCTCTGCGCTTCGGTCTCGCACTACACCCCCCACTCCTCCTCCTCCTCCTTCTCCTCTTCACATCGTCGGCGTGTTTTTACATGAATGTCACAAAGAAAACCTTTGAGAGCCAATCAAACTCATGTCCGGTCACAGTCTTGGCTCTAATGGATGGAGGGTAAAAAAAAAAAAAACAGGAGGCTGCAGCTGAGCTTTCAGAAGACGAGGCCAGCTGGTCTGAGGCCAGAGCGCGCTCTCTGGCTCTCTGGCGCTCTGGCGCTCTTTAACATGTGACATATTGAAGCTGACAAACGGAGAATCTGTCAGTCCGACAGACACACGGAGCTGAAGACGACACGGAAAGCTTGAAGCACTGATTTAAAAACAAGCATTTCAACCCGCAAAAAACCCACCGTCATTAGCGAAAAAGAGCCACAAAGAAGACAGATTTTGAAAAATTGGCTCCACTTTTACCTCCGTTTTGGTCTCCACCTCCTTGTAATTTCGATATTTTGCTGTTAGACTCCTCAATAATTCACTCTTTTAACCTAAGTTAAGCCACATAAACCTAAAATTAACAACAAAAGTCTCTGAATTTTCTGTTTTCTTACTTTGAGCTAATTTTTCATACGACTCCTCCGTTTGATTCGACCGTCAGGCGCCCCATGGACGACAGTTTGGTGCGTTGTGTTTGTTTTCTACAGTTTTTTCCACACTGGATTCAGTCTCCATCCCCCACACACACATCATACACACTATACTGTACACACTGTACACACACACACACACATCTCCTGGCCATATGTTAACACACTGCGACATGTCAAGGTTAGTACTGTCTAAAGGCTAAAGCTAATCCACGGCTGGCTGAGCGACCCCAACCATTAACCCTCCATCTGTAACCCTGACCCCTCTCTGCCAATAGACTCTGAGTGCATGTTAGTGTGTGTGTGTGTGTGTGTGTGTGTGTGTGTGTGTGTGAGGGGTGGGGGGCGATCTGCGACACATCTTTGTTGCAGCTCCAGAGAGGAATGCGATCGACACACATGCTCGGCACATTACGGCATCATTAAGCACGCACCGGGTTCTAGCTAATGGGCTTCAAAGGGCCTCTCAGGGCCAGGATGGGGGGGGTGGAGGGTGGAGGGTGGGGGGGGGTGGGGGGCAGGAGTAATGAAGATGGAGAGAGGAAGCGACAGTGACGTAAAGCAGGAGCTCGGTTTTAAGGTTTTAACGGCACAATGAGGATAAAGATCGAAATGTGACGAGTTTAAAGTTTTCACAAAAAGCACAGAAATGTGTTTGTTCGATTATTTCTTTGTTGTTTTTAAAGCTTCTCGGTAATAACCCTTAAACACTGTCGTAAAGTCTGTTTATTTCCCTTTTAATCTGTGCCACATTTGTAAGGAACATGCACTTGTGGCATGAGCAGCAGGGGTGAGTGTGTGCCGACCAAATTTGCCGAATCGTCTCTGCCAATGCCAAACAGCTCGTTCTGCTGTTGCTGGTTGTCAGTTTTCATCCTCATTCCCTCTTCTGCCCTCCTAAGACCTGCTGAAGCTCTGACTGACAGGTACACGGCGATGAACAAAGAAGATGAAATCACGTGTTAGAGAGAAAACGTCCACAGGGGACGAGTTCAAACACAGCTTGACCCCCGGCGCTGTTCTAAAGGGAATAAAAGGAACCCACGAGGACAATAAACGCTGCTTAATGTTTCATCTAACCACAGGATGAAGCCTCTTTCTTTCTCTCTCTCTCTGCTGTGTGAGGAGCGCGTGAGGACAGTCTGAAACTCTCACCATGTGGTAGTTGATGATTTCCTGAAGGCTTTCACCGCACTTCTCCAGGCACTCCTGGAACAAAAAGAAATGATCACAAATAAGTTTTAAAATCAAATACAAGTTTGTTTTTTTTGAAATCCACAAAAAACAAACTGTGAGACTTATTTAACCAAATTCTCAAAGTTTTAAGGCTCACTTGAATTTTATCTCGGAAGTGGTGCCGCAGGATGTTTTAAGTCTGCAAACACAAACAGGCTTTCTGATGTCAACTGAAAGTCGCAGAGTGTGCACTTAAACCGAGATGAGAGATTGGGTCTGAGTCTCCCAAGACCACAAGGTCCAGGAACGCTTAGTTCCTGGTAAAACATTCCCAGGAACTAAAAGATCCTGGATTAGATTATGTAAATCAGGCCAGATGGAGAAAAATAAAGGTAATTGCAAAACACCTCCAGGCCAGTAGGGGGCAGTAAGACAACAACAAAGGCCTTTCAGCAGATATGGGTCTGATGGCGCTTTGTTTCACCGCAAGTCGAAACTGCTTCAACCTGCGCCTGAAGCAAGAAGACGGCAGAGCTCGACCAGAGTTTGGGCTAAAATTAACGAGCCCGCTGACTGACGATTTTTAGCGAAAGCATCCTTTTCAAATGGTTTTAGATCATCCATACATAAACTGTTCATAAAGAGTTGAAATAAATGCTGATTGAAATGATTGATTTAAGACAATAACTGACTGAATTTGCTTGGAAACATTGTTTTGTTTACAAAACGTGAGAACAAATAACCCTAAAGTGAGCGAAACTGCTTCAAAACAACCAGAAATACTCAAAATAAAGAGACTTTGATAGATTACATGTGACATCCCAAAATATCACAGCAAAAGCAACATGGGCCTTATTATTTTTTGAACAGTGTACTTATCTGACGAGGAGATTATAAAACTAATCTAGGATGCATTCCTGAGGACTTCTTCTGTGTTTATAAACTGGATCTCCACTGACACGTTCATCTGAAGGTCACCAGTCTACAGGGTCACTCTTTAAACAGACAGAGACACATTCACACTATCAGACTCAAAGAAGACCATTGATTAGGAGGTACTAAACCAAGTCCATCACAGCTGGGGGTCATCTTATTGTGGACGGAGGGAGGCTGCTCCACCAATCAGAAATGTTCCGTTTGGCAGGCCCCGCCTCCTAAAGTTCCTGAACATCTGGAAAATATAACTCCCAGGTAGGGCTGTTTTCAGGGGTAAATTTATTACCCTGGAACTAAATTTAGAAGCTAGTTCCTATGGTTAAAAAGTCCCTTTTATCACGTGACAAACTGTAACCTGTTTAAAAACACTGGAATATCCCTTTAAGTCTTTGTATCATCATAGTTTAGCCCTGTTAGGTATTCCCTCAACTTCTCAACTCAAAACTAAACATCTTTAAAGGTGCATTTCACCATTTTCTCCTTTTATCTTCAAGCTTATATTTCCAACTAGACGGTGTAGATCGGAAAAAAGTATAAAGACATGACCCGCCAAGAAATACCAGCTTAAATTTAAGATCCCTCATAAATTAATTTTTAAAAAAGTCTTTTTCAGATATTGTATCACCTCAACTTTTAAAGATGAGACAAACTGAAGGATTTAACAGGAAAAAATCAACAAAACATCATTCTGTGCCTGAGTATTATCAACAAATACTCTCAAAACTGCTTAGGAGAGTATAAAAAAAAAAAAAAAAAAGAAAAAAAAGCTCATGAAGGCATGAAAATATAACCATCAATTATTTTAGTTACTTCAGTCAAAGCTTGGTGCATTTCTGTCCTGTGCTGGATTCTTTCCTCTGAACTTTGTCCGTGTAGAGGAACTTTAATTGCATGTTAAATCCTATTCTTCTGTTTTTTTTTTCCTTTTTTTTTACAATGGAAACTACTAAAACGAACAAGACTTTAATAAGAAACACACAATTAGTCATACAACCGGGGCCAAGAAGGCTTTTAATAGAGCTCAAAGTCAGCAGCAGTGAAAACAGTCCGAGACGTTGGTGCTGCGAGCAGAGCCAGAGGAAAGTTTCCAGACGTGATCTGATCCTGGTTCACTGATCTGTTAGTCACCAGGTTTCCTCACACTCTCTAAAACACACCTCTGGCCACCAGTATAAGGAGAAACTTACTGTAACCTCATTATATGATGGATAAATAGTTTAAAAAGAAGGGATTCAGGCCTCACCGAGATCATCTCGTCCTTCTTACACTGCTGGGACAGATCCCGGATCCCGTTCACGAAGAGCTTGTTGGCGCTGACGTACGCCTTCCCCGCCTCGATCATCCCGCTGCATAGCTTCACCAGCTGTGAGGAAAGAGGGGCGATTAATGAAGGTATCACTTTCACCACACATTAAGAGAAGCTGTTATTTTTCAATGAAGCTCCTCCGACGTCTTCAGGGGGTCTAATTACAGGGTTCAGGTTGAGCAGCATGAGGGAATTTAGACACAAGGCTTTGGTGTGCCTGAAAATGTTAAGATGAGTTAAGAACGTGTTGTCTCCTCATATTTCAGACAAAAAAAGATCATTCAAATCACAAAACTTTAATAATAAGTTATCTTTTTGAATATCAACTCCTGTGGGCCAATCAGCAAAAAGCACTACATGCTAGAGATACATTAAGGTGAGTGGTTGCTCCGCTAAAAACAACGTTTTGGAGATAAATTTCTATTCATTTCTTCTTTAAAGTTCTTAAAAGTAAAATTTATCATTCATTCTTACTCAAACCAATCAGAGCTTCACCTGAATACGATAATTGATAAAAGAAAAGATTAATCTTGTGTCTGTTAATAAATACAGTACGTTATAAAAGTACTCAAGTCTCAGAAACTACATAAACTAAAATTAACTGCCTTCTTTTATTGTGGGATTGATGAAGGTATTGTTTCAAGGCCCATCTTGAGAACAGGATGCACTCTATTTAAATTGGTAACCGTGTCTCAGACCAAATGGCTATGACCTGTGGGGTTCCACAGGGGTCAATCCTGGGACCCCTATCGTTCTATTTGTACATGCTGCCATTACGCCAGCTAATATGCAGCTTTAATGTGTCCTACCATAACTATGCAGATGACACTCAGATCTACGTGTAACTGCCTCTAACAGATCAGTGTGTGGATGCAAAACAGCTTCCTCCAGCTCAAATTATCAGGTTAGAAATCTAGGGCTATTATTTGGAGCTTTTTGTCTAAACCTGCTTTCTTGTGATTTCACGTCGCTGTAAAGCACTTTGAAATGCCTTGTGTATGAATTGCGCTCTACAGATAACCTTGCCTTACCCACTGTTAAATCTCACTAATATGTGCTTTAATTCAATGTTAAAAGGATGTTTAATCTGCTTGATAATAAAACTGATTTATGTGGTTATTTGATTTAATAGTTTCCAGTTTATTTGTCTCTAATTCTGCTTTGATATAAAATGTAGAAACAGGAAACTAAGGCCCTGTTTATACGACAACGGTATCAGGGTGAAACTCAATAGTTTGTTGTTTTTTCTGTTTTTTTTTTTTTAATTGAACTTTCAAACAAGAGTAAAGGCAAAAGCACACAAAGTTTAAAGCGCACAAAAGGTCATACACAAATAAAAACAGGTAATAAGTAACAAGGTGTACAAGACCCAAGAAGATAGGAGTTATACAATAAGACAAAACTAAGGGACAAAAGGAAAAAACGAAAGGGAAACAAAAAGACAAAAAAAAAAAAACAAAAAAAACAAGAGTCATCAGCGAATAACAGAGTAAATTGATAACATTTCCGTAAGCATAAATGTAATCATAAAGAGAAGTTGTAGAAGGTTTAAGCGCGGTCTGAGGGGATTTAAGAGGAGGATTGGTCGGAAGCCGTCTGCCATTTTTCAAAAAGCGGTTGCCATATTCTTCTGAAAGCATTTTCTCTGTTAGCCAGTCTGTATCGTAATCTTTCCAAATGTAAAACGTTTCCAAGTTCTTTAAGCCATTGTTGAAATGAAGGAGTTGCTTCAGACTTCCACATCTGTAAGATGAGGCGTTTAGCCAGCAATGTACAAAAGGAGATAGCTTGGCTGAAGTTCTCATCAATGCATGAGTCTGTGTTTACAGAACCAAATAGAGCAGAAACACAAAAGTTTTGTTGCGTTTCGGCCTCTCGTTTATATGGAAACGCCGTTTCAGTCGACCTAAAACGCAACTTTTCTAAAACGCCCTCCAGAGTGGAATTTTTCTGAAACGCTGCAACCTCCATTGTCGTATAAACGGCAAGCCGGCGTTTTCAGTGAAAAATGCTGATCCCCCAGATGATCAGCCCGCCTCTTCTTCGGCGGCAGGCTACCAAAAGACCCTACAGTTATATCGCCATCTACCGGCCGTGTATGCATACTACAGCTTTTTCAATCCCCCAGCGTTTCCGTATAAACGCAGATTTTTTTTCTCCGCGTTTTTTGCGTTTCCGGGTGAAACGCTGTGAAGCGTTGTCGTATAAACGGAGCCTAAATTAAAATCAACAAAACAGACCGTAAATAGGAAACAATGTAAGAGATAGCAGTAAAAAGTGCAAAAAAACCCCCCAACATATTAAAGTTAAGAATAAAAAACAACGGTGAAGCTAAAAAGTGACATGTTAAAAACATTAGTATAAGCCTCAAGGCATTAAGAGTTCAGTTAAGATGTAGAAGAACTTTTAAACCAATCCTGAGCGAGAAAAAGGAGGCAGCGACATGCTAGCTTAGATACGCGATGATACTTCTTCAGCTTGTTTGCCTTAAACTGATTAAAGTTATACACTGACTGCAGAGTGTCAGTTGATTTTTTTAGGGTGGTTAACATGTAAAACACTTTAGTTTTATTAAAAACAAATGTAAGTTTCATGTGTGACACTGAGGCTGTGTTTAAATGGTCAACATGTCACTGAGGTTTTGTATAATCTCCGTACGCTCAAATGCTACTGAAACGTTGACAACTTCTCATGGAGTTTCAACCACCACAATCAAACTTATTAATGTTTTAAAGCACAAACCACATAAAGACAGAGCTGCATGTCCCACAGCTGGGTGTTTGTTGTCGAATTATCACCTGTGGGAATGTCAAGAAGTGGTCACGCTCACAGATGCTGGCCATGTGTTAGCCTCTGATGTTAGCATAGCGCCTGACACACATGGAGACGTTTCAGAGGGTTAATAAAGACCACGGCACGGATGAGTCAGCATAAATAGGGTTTTTTAAAGGTTACTTGGATTTGGTGATGTGAATACATGCTGAACATGCTACATTTTTTTGAATTTTTCTGTTTCGTTCTTTGAAGCATGATTGGAAAACGATGGGGTTTTTGCTTTTTAGCGGAGAAACGTCCTTATTTTCCACAAGCAGTTTATTTCTCTAACAGTAGTACATATAAGAAAACATCTTTACAGAAAAAAGTCAGAAATAATCCCAGAACAACAGATCAAGTAGAGTCAAACTTGGTGAATCTGCCTCTCTACCTTATTTTGAACAATGAGACTATAAACAAATGTTTGAAATGACTGAAAAACAACAGTTTGCTGAAGCAGTATTGGATGTTCCTGCAAACACTGGGGTGTATTTCCTCTGCCTGGAGTCTAAAGTAAAAGCGTCTCTCCTGACTAATCCTGGCTCTCACTGTTACTCAGTGTCAGGAGGAGCAGATGCAGCGGTGACACGAGCATTACTGTCCAAGCATCTGGCCGCCTCATTACAAGAAACTGGAGGTTATAAAACCGCCGTGATGCAGTCTAATGTTTTCAGCGCTGCCACGTCACGTTCCAGCCAACCCCGGCTGAACTGTTCTCCAGGCCTGAGAAACATCCCTGCCCGAGCGCCACCAGAGGAGGTCTGCGGCGTTAGCACTTTGGGATAACGCGCTGAGGAGTATTTATGATGCTGGAAGGAGAGAGCAGCTGAGGGAAATGAGCACGCTGTGTTCAATGTCAGCTGCAACGGGATACGCTGTGACAGAAAGTGGAGAACAACATACCAGCATTCCTCAGTTTTAATCCAGGGTTACTACAGCTGCAGCCTGTCCAAGTCTGTTTCCCAGAAATGAAATACAACCTGAAAACGCCTCTAAATCATTTCAAGACCTGATAATTCAAGTCCTGGAGACTGAACGAACTGAACCGGTCCAACACTGGCTGCTGGTTTTGGAAAAGGAGGCTGAAGCTTGGAGCCCGGAGGTTGTGTGAAACGTCACACATGGGAAATAAAGACATGTTACAAATAGACATCTCTAAAGAACGATTCATTTTATCCTACGTCTCGCTGTGGGAATCTCATTTAGCTGTTCTTGATGTTTCGATGTCTAAACAATATTTTCACCGTTACAAACCATCGTTGTTACATCTGACTTCCTTTTTCTGTCTGTCAGTTCAGCTCCAGTCCTCACCATCACTATTAAATTAATCCCAGAAATCGTTTCCAGCAGAGAAAAACAAAGATCTCTTTTCTCACTACTAAACTTCATCAGCCAGCGTGCTGTTGTCATAGAAACTTCAGCGGGCCGTAAAGTATAATTTTGAGTTTGTGACTCAAATCCCAAAAAACTGTCAACAACAAAGAGAAAAGAAGACGTGAGTGAATTCCGATTTCTCTAAATCATGTTATCGGGCGCTCAACACCAGGTGTTGTCAGGTTGTCTAAGACGAAGATGATCAGCAGCAGAGCCATCAGGGGTGCAGAGATATTTCCCCATCAATATTCTTCATGTATGAATTTAGGGATATTTTCCCATAAAAGTATCCAATAACACAGCAACTTATTTGATATATAAGTCGCACCTGACTATAAGTCGCATGACCAGCTAAACTATGGAAAAAATGGCGACTCATAGTCCAGAAAATACGGTATCTGAAGCTCAGTAGCAAACTTTTTGACATCCAGTTAATTCCTTGAACCCAATTCCTCTGTTTATTCAAAGACTATTTCAAGTCTTATTTCTCTGTCGAATAAACACGTCATCATGAACTAGTTTGGAAACAATAAATAATGAAGTGCTGCTGCTGCTGCTGGGTTCAGTTTTGTAAATACAAGTTAATACATTAAATCCTTGTTCGTGCTCCATTTAAAACCATCAAAACTCAGTGAAATCATGTCCAACTTTAAATCATTTCGTTCTGCGTTTGGAGCTCATTGAACTTCAGGCCAAATGTTTGTCAGTGAGGTCAAAGCTGTAAGTAAGCCAGGCTGGTTGTAGCCGATGGGCATGGTTTCCATTCAGTTTATACAGCCAGGTGATACCTCAGCCTGATCTCACCTGACAGCTTGTAGAGAAACGTGTAGCAGCAGTGTGAGCTGGCAACAAACGGAGTGAACAAGTTATTCCGTCCTTGCCAACAGATACACAGAGACTACTTCAAATCTAAAACCGGGGCTTTTATTTTGGTAAAAAGCAAAGAAGAAAGAGACAAAACCCGCAAATTAAAAGTCGTCGGACCATCTGAGACGGGGACAGATTTGGTTTTTGCTGAGACGGCGTGATTAGAAGCCTGAAGGGATTCAGTGTAACATCTGCCGCCTGCCCTCCTCTTGAAGTGGGTTCAGCTCCGCGTACTTCAACATGTGGCGTGCACAGAAAGACGACGCAGACGTCCGCTTTGATGTCCAAATTTGAGGTGTAGAAAGAAGAACATGAAAGTTTGATCCCCTTGGAGAGCAGTGAATTTATTCCCACACAGGAAGCATTTCTGCAGTACAGGTGTCGTAAGTCTTACCTTGTCTAGCTTCGCCTCAATCTCCACCACGTCATTCTCCACCTCATCAATATTTGCCCTGGAACACAAAAAGACAGAGGAGTTATTGATGCATGTGTGGCAACTTGTTCCTGTCGCTGTAAAAAAAAAAAAAAAAACTTGTGAAAGTCGTGCATCTCGTTGGAAAGCAGCCATTCTGCAATCTGCTCCAGATTTCCCACGCTCTCAGAAAGCACCAGCTCGCTCCATAAATCTGCACGCGACAGATGGATTTCTGCAGAGCCAAACCCCGACATGTTTCAGCAGCAACACGGCGAGACGTTTGGGTGTGCTTTAACAGAGCGAGACGCCGTCCTGGGAGCGGTTCAGCTCTGTCAAAACAAAGTGACAGACTGAGTTTTTGCACGGTGAGGGAACCCAAAAACCCAAAAACCCCAAAACCCCCTACCGAATGTCAACAGCAGCACCACTAATGCCACACCCGAACGCAGCACGACGAGGGGTGTGATTTACACCCTGAGGCTAACAGCTGCAGGACGGAGCCTCTTAAGACACCAGCTTCTCCACGATCTGACGTCACTTAGAGCACGGCACTCTTCACACTCGGTTTTGTGTCTTTGATGATCAGATCACAAGATGACAACACTGAAAAACCCCAAACTCAACAACAATCAACTAAAAGCCCTGAAACCTAAAGTTACATGTCCTAAAAAGATGAGACACAACCGTTTTTTTCTCACCGTTCGACATTTAATCAGACTAAACTCTTCTTATTTTAGGTCAGTTACTGGATTACTGAAAAAAATCCCGTTTATACCACAACACTTCACAGCATTTCACTTGAAAACACAAAAAAAGCAGAGAAAAAAAATCTGTGTTTACATGGAAACGCTACAGTATGCATACCAGGCCTGTAGGTCATTTCAATTCATTTATTTGTTCCATACATGTCAAAACTCCTCCACAAAAACAGAGGAAAACAAAACCCAAACGATTCTCACTTTTTCCCACATGCGGAAAGGAGCAGGGAGAAGAAAATCTTATTTTGCCTGCCCCTTACTCTAAAACAACAAATGATTGGATGGGCAATGTCATCATGAACAAATCTAGCAGTACAGTCTACACACCCTATGAGGTCAGAAGGAAGACTTTATTCTTATACATTTTTTATTTGTACACAGCACTTCAAATCATTATTTAATGAATTCTACAGCTCTACTCCAATTACAGAAACACACCTCTGTTTTAAAGTTGTCCTCGCAAACTGATGCTTAAAATACAGCTTCCCTCTATGCTCTTCATCTTCTGAGCTAAAAACTAACATTTTTTGCAAACATGCTGGTAAATACTTTACTTTTTGCTCTGAACAGTGGGCAGTCAGCATATTCAGTAGCACAAGAAAAACCTGGTAAGTCCGCCATTGAGCCGTTGTTGTTGTCCGGTCGGCACATGGAAATTAAAAGCTCCCACATTGAAAGTGGAATGCGAACGCACAAAGCGGCGTGTCATGTCAGCGTTTTCACTGAAAACATCTGCTGCAGTGTTTAGGTTGGCTTAAACTGCGTTTCCGTGTAAACAAGAAGCGGAAATGCGACAAAACTTTGGTGTTTCATCCTAATACCGTTGTCGTGTAAACGGCCCCTAAAGAGGCTGTGAGGGCTATCTCGGCTTGAATTGTGCGCATGACTCTTAATAAGATGTTAGTTTGTTTTGGAAATGAATGGAGATCAGATCTTCTTTTTAACACTACTTTTCTTTGTTCAAGACAACTTTTTACCCGATACATGACGAGGTAAGGTATTTATCAACAGTTACAAACATGACAACAAACAAACTTTATCAGTTTGTACTGAAGTTTAGTAGCTGGCTATATTAGTGCTACTAGCAGCCACCCTGAGACGCATCTACAGCTCCATATGAGTAGAAATCTCTCCTACAGTCAGCCTTGTTATAAACATCCCAGCTCTTCAGAAGTGTCTGTTTCTCTCGGGACGGAAATGTCGGACAAGTAGGCCGTTGCAAAATCTCTTCATTCGTACATTTGTCGTCACCAGAGGATGAATCCTGCATGATTTTATTTCTCGACGCCGGCTCTGCTTTTGATTTCATCCTCAAAAAGAGCCACACCAGCAGCAGCTGTGCTCTTGCTTTCTGCTTTCCCATTTGATTTCCAGGAGGAAGTGTAAAGACCCACAGCAGCTCTGTGATGAGAGTATCTGTGGCATATATCGGCCACGGCTGGCAGGGTATAAAACTTGTATCTGTGCCTCATCTTCTCCTCTCTTGCCTTGGGTGAATTTGGCTGCTTGGCCAAGGGATGAAGGATTGCATGTGTTTTCCTCCTCCTCCTCCTCTTCCTCTTCCTGCCCCTCATCTTTCTACTCTCACCATCTCCTCTCCTCAGGATCTGAGGGAGTGTGGCAGAGAGGCGGGTGAGAATCCTCTGGAGAGGAAATATCTGTCCAAAGGCTAAATCCCATGCAAAATTAAGCACATAGTTTAAATAACCAATACCGTATTATTCCACATGTGGACGTTTGTTATTGTAACCCTAACTGATCTCCTGAGCGGCCTTCAGCCGAGCAGACACACCTCTGGGATAATCTCCCTGCTTTCACTGCTGATGTCACTCCTGAAGCTTTTTATAAGATGAGTTTTACCAAAAACCCCAAATATAGAAAATATAAATGAGTAAAAAGTGCAAAATTTCAGTTATATTGAGTCTAAAAACACAAAGTTGAGCCGTGGAGATGCAGCCGGTGTCGGTCATTATCTCCTCTGCAGCCTCTGAAGCAGCTCCACGAAGTGACAGCCGGCCCAGCCGCTCCAGATGTGCACAAACTGGGCCTCTTAGGACAGCTGCTCCCTCTGAAGCTCCTCCAGGCTCTAACCCGCTACGCCCCCATCTCGCTGCACATGACTCCGATAATGGATGCACACGTTGCCCCGGGCCTGTCGCCACAGCAACCACCTCCTAAGTGGGCCGCAGAGGTCTCCTCGATGCGCTTTGAGTTGACCCTTATTCACACCACGGGGGGCAGAGCAGAGTGGATAATAATAACATGACTCCCAGCACGGCGGCAGAGAGGGGAGAGCTCATCGAGAGACCTTTAAAGAGCAGTTAGAGCTCCTGACAGACAGAGGGGGAGACACACTGACAAAAACACACACAAACAAATCCAAAGAATGGGTCTCTGTGTGGAAATCTTTGAATTCTGAGTGGAAAGTTACAAACTGAACGGCGTAAGTACAGGCAGGCAATGAAGTCAAGCTTGGTCGACAGAACATCAGCAGCTCGGTTAACTGCATCTACACACCCAATCAGCTCATAACAAAATGTTCATTCCATTTAAACTGCTTCATCCAGCTCCTCCATTTATGCTGTGTCTGATTTCATCAGTGTCAAAATGTAATCTCACTGATGCTTGTTGTGTTCTGGACTTTGGAGGTCTTCGCTGATGCTCACCCTGCATTGTCTTTCATGTATGTGCGTGAAAGAGAGGGGATGTTTTCCAGGTATGTTTTTTTTTGGAGGTCTTTGCTGATGCTCACCCTGCCTTTGCTTTTCATGTATGCACATGGGGGAGATGAGAGGTTTGCATGGTATGGTTGTTTTGGAGGTCTTTGCTGATGCTCTCCCTGCATTGTCTTTCATGTATGTGCGTGAAAAAGAGGGGATGTTTTCCAGGTATGGTTGTTTTGGAGGTCTTTGCTGATGTTCTCCTTGCCTTGGCTTTGCATGTACGCACATAAAGGAGAGAGGAGGTTTGCATGGTATGGTTGTTTTGGAGGTCTTTGCTGATGCTCTCCCTGCCTTGGCTTTTCATATACACACATGACAAAAAGGGGAGGTGTGCTCTCCCTGCCTCAAGCTTAAGAATTCCACATAGGCATGTGGAAGGGCAGGGAGATCGCAGAACAGAGTCACACCACCAAATTTTACTTAAAGCATTAAAGTGATAAATTCTTTTGACGAGACTAAATTCCTGACTAAACTCTGACTTTTTTGAAAAAATAAATTCAAATTTGAATTTTGGGGACAAAAAAAGTCACAAGCTTAAAAAAAATCTAAAAATTAAAAACAGGACCCTTTTTTGACACATACAGCCTGAACTACTTTTCCTACAAAGCTGCAGCTGTAGACTGTTCCGGAACTGCCTTTTAATGATCAACATCTCTTGTGGCTGATTTCTCTGTTTTTATTTTGCTGGGTATTTGTGCGTCACTGCGTTTCTGCTGATTTTGTTTGTTTTTTCTACAGATGAGTAAGCGGGTCTTCTGAGGTCATGACACATTTTCATACTGCTGATTCACATTTCCTCTCCTCTAACAGTTTAAGTTTTGGGTGTATCTGAATGATTTCAGGTGAACACTCCTGACTTGAATTCTTAATTTGCAGCAGCTTTGTGTTTTCGACTGAGAGCAGAGTCTCTTTTAAAGCCTGATTAAGACTTCTCAATAACAACACCCTAAGTTTATTCCCCGTCTGGGCAAACTGCGGCCCTCGCGTCTGTTTGTGCGCAGGATTAGTCTGGGATCGTTTATCTGAATGAGAACAGAGCTGTGGTGTAAAAACATAATAAACACACAGATTTGTGCTGAGTGAGCTGCAGCTCTGGTGGTTTCTGGCTGGTGACGTGCTGACGGGGCGTCCTGGAGAACGGCTGAGGTGATGTTTACTGGACTGAAAACACAAATCGTTCAGTTTCTCTTGGTGTGATGAGACGCTTCACCTACGGGTTTCACACGATGCAGGGTTGAAGTGTTTGTAAAGCTGAGATCTTTCAATGGCAGCTTTGTTGGGACTATTTGTTTGGCATTGATGGCAGTGACACCTTTCGAGGTCGGTGTTGTTTTTCCAGAATAAAGACTCTTCTCTGGATGATTTAGCGTCATCAAAGGAACTTTCAGTCTTAATAATTTCAAGTTTAAGTAGAATTAACAGATTTTGGCTGAGGGCTGAGAGGGATGCCGTTCGGCATGGACGCCCCAGGAGGAGTCGAGACGTGGCAGCCCGGTGGTCTGTTTTTAGGGATAGCAGGTGGGACTACTGAATCCAGGTAGTGACCCCTGAAATCCAGACCCTTCACTGAAGCACCAGCTGGGACACACAGACTGAAGACAGCAGCCCGCTGAGGAGAGCGAATTATCCAATGAGTGATGCTTTGGTGTCTCTCTGCCAGCATACGAATGAGAACAGCTGTAGAGCAGACGACACGCTCACATCAAGTGATCCCCAGAAATCAGCGCCCTGTTTGATATCAGCCTCTTTCATCTCCTCTTTGAGTCTGAACTCAAAGACGGCTTCTTGCGCAGGGAGAGTCTTGGAGGCTACAGAGAGGACATGAGGTCTGGGTGGAGGAGGGGACGAGACGGGGCGGCCCTGTCTCTGTCTGTGAGTGTGAGGGGCCCTTTGTGATGAAGCCACTTCCTGTCTGGAGGGATGGCAGCATTTTGTAGAGGTATTGATTGCTTTAGTGTCCCGGTTGAGACTTGAATGGTTGATAAATGGGGGTGGGATCCCTGAGTGTGTTCCCTGCAGCTACGCTGAACAGCAGCTCGGGTTATTCTTGGCGATGAGGCTCCTAATTCACCCACCCAGCCCAGCCCTGCCCCCTTCTCCTCTAGACCATAACATGAGCTCATGCAGGGTCAAAGAGGCACGGCTGGCTGTGCAATGCCAAGAACTTAAAAACAATCCACCCTGAAGACTTCAGGAACACTCGCTGGAGACTACGTCTACCTCCTTAACCATTTATAAACACAGTTTCCCAAGAAACCCCCGCTCTGTCCAGCTTCGGACGTCACAACATGTAAATATTTTTATTGTATTTTTTTATTCTACTTGAGAAAAGCCAAAAACAAAGAAGGGTGTAAACTCAAGCGATACAGTTACACTCTGAAGACCGGGCCAGACTTTTTCTGCAGCGTTCAACATCATCATAAACTTTAAATACATTCAAATAAATGTACTTAAATATATTTTTTATAACTTTAATGTAATTTATCTGAAATAAAATGCTTTTGATTACACATTTGGGTAGAAAATTGGACATATACGCATATCTGTACAACAGCTTTATCCGACGACTTCAGTGGTTCCCAACGCCTTCAGAAATCAAAAACTATATATCTGCACATTTCATCCATTACTGTAGAAATAAAACAAAAACTAGAGGTCAGATTTGATATAAAAATCGTACAAAAAGAAAACGTTTGATCAGTTTTCCACATTTCTTTGTAGAGAAGACCCCCAAGGTGACGAAACCAGGAGAGCGACAGTTAGGGGTGTCCCGATCCGATATTGAAATTGGATATCAGCAGAAAAGGAGTATCAGATTATATCTGCCTGCATCTAAAATCTCAGATACAACCAGTCCATTCCAGACTCCGCTCCAGCATTTCTATCCAGCAGCGCCGAATCCAGCATTCAGAGCCCACATGATCATAATAACAGCATGTGCTAAGGTGCTAACAAAGTAGCAAGCAGTAGGAGGGATTTCGGCCATGTGTATTTTTTCTTAAAGTCTGAAAAAGACGTTACAGCTGAGTGCAAAACTGGTCAAGCACAAGTTGGTAGTCGGTGTCATGGAAGAGGGTCAGTTTAACACATTTAAACTTTAAACATTCCCCCAAGACGAGCTACAAATGGAGCTGAACGTCACACCACTCCTGCTGATATTGGATCTGTAGCGGCCAATCAAGGCTCCAATATCGGTATAGCAGTGGAAGCGAAAGGTTCGTTAGGGCCGCCCCTTACAACGGTATCAGAGGTGGCAGATTCATTTAGGACACACAACAATATGTGACCATAAGCAGTCTGATTTAGGTGTCTGGGGCTTTTTTGAGTCTTTTTCCACCTTCTGGTCTGGACTTTTTGTGTATTCGCGTCTCTGGTCTTCAGCAACGCTATTTTGCTGTTGTCATAGGCTGACATATTTAGGAATCCCTGGACTACTAGACATGATTTTAGCCTTTTGAAGTTAATCTGCAGCCATGACCAAAACCTTATGAATGGTTATGAAAACACACACACGGAAAAAAACAATACAAATAGATCTACATTTGGATCGGAAGCTTCAATGTTGTCAAAAGCGACATCGCCAATGGCGCTCGCTTGGCACAGTTGATCAAATCTTCAAGTGGTCCTTTCTGCATTCGTGAAAATTCATTTAAATTCGGAATCGGAGCATCCTGTGATTCGTTGTTGGTTTTTTCTGTTATAGATATTTCAACTGATCGCAAACTTGCTTCCATTTTCCTCCCATTTAAAGTTTGTTTGAGGGAGCTTTGTCCTGATTTAGATCCAGTTTTGGGGTTAAGAAGGTGAGGTATGTTGTACAAACTGTGAAGCCTTTTTAGGCACATGGAGTTTTGAGCTTTTTGACTATAAACCAAGATTCATAAAACTGTTAAATTGAAGGTTTGTTGCTGGAAATTTGACGCCTTGTTTTGTCTCAACTCAAAGTCCCATTGTAGAGTAACAAGTAAAAAGTAACAATCTAGACTTTAAAAAGGCAGAGTTAGCATTGTGAATGCTAAAACCTTGTAACAGAAGCCAAGGGGGCGTGGCTTCATGTGTAAACAGCCAGTTCTGCCATCTTTCACCTTCTGAAGAATGCTTCAGCCTCGTCCAGCTGGCATCACGTTCACATCCCCACGCTGACCATCCAAGAGCTACGATAATCTGCTGTAACACATTCCTGATGCATTTAAGGTACAAAGGGAGTTCAGATGTCTGCAGTATTACCCGTCTGACATGTGCTCAAAGCCCTGACTATTGTTTCATGAGCCCAGGCTTTCATCCCCACTTGAAAGCTTCGATGTGCTCCTCATCCTTATTAAACAGGCCTGCTCTCAGCCGCTCTATAAACAGCGCTCACATTTCTGCAGCCCACTGCGCCGCTGTCACCGCATTAACCTCAAACCCTCTCCAACGACACACGTCTGCACTAATGGCCTCCCAGAAGTGACAGGGCGGCTGCTGCAATAATTACTCATTTATGCCTCGATTACAACACCCAGCAGGCCCAACATCAAGACTAACATCAGGACCAACATCAGGTCACCGTGGAAGAGCAGATCTGGTGTCCATCACAGGGTTAATGTTTAACTCTCAGGACAGGTTCAGATTCATAAATATGGATCATTCATACTTAAAGAGCTAGCTCTAAAGACGCTAACAGATACAGAAATCATCAACCAGCTGCCTCAACAATGTTAGCGTATCCAAATCCATGTTTCATATCTTTAGGTGCCATATCAGCTGCAATCTATTGATTACCCTCTTGATTTATCGAGTAGTTGTTTGGTCCATAAAATGTCCGAAAATGGTGAAAAATGTCAATGTTTCTCAGAGTCCAAGATGACATCATCAAATGTCTTGTTTGCAAACCAGAGATATTCAGGACTGTCATAGAGAAGCAAAGAAACCAGAAAATATACACATTTAAGAAGCTGAAATCGTAGAATTTAGACTTCTTTTTCTTTAACAATTACTTAAACCGATTAATCGATTATCAAAATAGTTGTTGATTAATTTAGTAATCGATTGGTAATCAATTATTCGATTAACTGTTGCAGCTCTAATCATATCAAATCTTAACATAAATAAAAAGTATCATTTCTCACTTTATCTTAACCAATCTGTCTAAATGTAAATCAATGTTAAGTATCATATCTTACTGTATCATAACAAAACACACGCCATGATAGATGATATGATATGATATGATATGATATGATATGATATGATATGAAATGATATAATGTGATATGATTTTTATTTTTATTTATTTTTATTTATTTATTTATTTTTATTTATTTATTTCGGTCACGTCAGCACACATACAACATCACACATTGTCAATAGTTGAACAATTTGTACATGTCCGAAAGGGAAGACGGGAGAAGCAGAGCTTATCTAGTCCCGTCCCCATTCACCAATATTTAATATTTTGTCTCCTCTTTTCCACATATCATCAGATTATCATAAATTTGTATTACATTTACAGAATTTGACATATTTCTTGGTTTCCAGTTCTTTGTTCCGCTTAAGGCAAAATCCAGTCCCTTGATCCACATAAGGCATGGTTCATGAGTGTTTTTATTTTAATGATATGATATAACGTGACATGATATGATATGATATATGATATGATATATGATATGATGATATGATATGATATGATATGATATGATATGATATGATATATGATATGATATATGATATGATATAATGTGATATGATATGATATGATATGATATGATATATGATATGATATATGATATAATGTGATATGATATGATATGATATGATATGATATGATATATGATATGATATATGATATGATATATGATATGATATGATATGATATAGGATATTATATAGGATATGATATATGATATATATGATATGATATAAGATATGATATATGATATGATATATGATATGATATATGATATGATATATGATATGATATAATGTGATATGATATGGTTTCAGATCATAATATCATTTATTATGTTGTATTTTATCAAATCCTATCACATCATTTACTTACAGCACGGTGTCATACTCAATTTATGGTAACATGTCTTACTGTTTCATATTATTTTGCATCATTTCATATTAAACCCAATCGTCTCTTGTTGTGTTTTGCTTTGTTTTGGGGGACCACAGTGGCTCAAGTAAATTGGGACTTGGCTTGGCAAGCAAAGGGTTGCCGGTTCAAGTCCTGCATGGATAAAAAAAAAAATGGAAATTTGGCTGATGGTTTGAGAGGTGTCAGCACAGCTTCCTTGGCACTGTTGAGGTACCCTTGAGCAAGGCACCGAACCCCCAACTGCTGAGTGTGCGCTAACAGTGAATGTGTATGTGTGAAAAAGTGATGTTTACCCCCAACAAGATTAATAAAGTATATCTTCTTCATCCTGTTTTTATTATGTTGAAATATTTCACATCATGAAGAACTGTTCTGTCATATTATATTGGATCATTTAACTGCATTCTATCAGTTTTTCTATTATGAGCTGTTTGCTTCTCTACTGTGGACCCCCTCCACCTCCCGCCTCTGTTTGTAGCCCAACAGCTGAGTGACAGCAATTCACCACACCCCGTCTCTCCAGCAACACCATCCACCCAGCCCAGACAGACCACCCTTCCCCTTCATTCCATCTCCAGCCCACCCACTCATTCAGGACACTCAACACAGAGACCACCAACACTCCCTAAAAAAACTGTTTCCTCACAGGGGCCTCTCTGAGGGTCTGTGAAGGCATCGTCTGGGTTCAAGAGAGGACAGGGTCTTCAGATCTTCACGGTCACGTCAGAGTTTAAAGGGTTAAACAATGAAAGCTCCACAGAGAGTTTATGAAGCTGTCCTGAATCAGACTGCAAAAACAGAACAAGTCAAATCAGCTGCTTTCAAGAACAAAAATCCAAACTTCTATTTTCACTCTCTGAGCGTGAGTCTGATGGTTTACCATCCAGACCTGCCAGGATGAGTCCAGACCGCTCTGTCCTGAGGCCTCGCAATGCAGCAGGGACATAAATCCACAGAGACTCCTCTTACTGACACCTGACCGACGTCATCCTTGTGGAAAAGGCTGAAAAAAACAGATCGGGTCTATTTTGGCAGAAGGACATGTGCGCCCTCTTCATCACAGCCTCCCTCGTAAATCACAGAGAGGGACAAAGACGGAGCGGGACAACCATTCCTGAACGAAAAGGTACAAAAAGACTCGCTCAGACATATTCAGCCTTCACAGACTCATGAAACAGGATGATGCTGCCGGGTTATAATCAAGCCTGTTAAATTCATTCTGCACAGTTTTGTTTTTGCATGCAGGGAGAAGCCTCAGAAACGTGAATTTGATCAGACAGGGTGTCTGAAAATAGATAAACATGAGCCTGCTGCTGTCCGTGCTGCTATATTCAGCTCACAAAGAATCTGTTGCTAAGTGTTTAGTCTTTGTCACTGAAGTCTCTTTGGTTCTGAAACAGGTTCCGTTCTGAATTCTCAGAATCTTGGTGCTTTCCAGTAGGGCTGAACAATTAATCGCATTTAAACCGACCTTGCAAGACAGCGCAAAGGCTGTGATTAAAATATTAAGATTTTCAGGTACGCAGACGAAACCTTGCGTGACATGCATGCAGTAGGTGGCAGTAATGCACCTTTCAGCTGGTTTGCCAACGACCAAAAATCTCTGAAGAAGATCGAGACACGTGCGAGCGGGGGATGAAAAAAACAACTCAAGCCACGCTAAGTTTTGATTTGTTGTGTCTTTGTTGACGTCTTTAAAGATGGCCTCAGCAGAAGAACCGAGACAGGACGCAGAAGAGGCGACTCTGGTGTCAAAGAGGAACAGCACGCCTGGACCTATTATAGATTTCTGAAAAAAAAGATGCAACACAGAGTAAGGAATTGGGCAAAACGTGCCTGGTTACCATGGCTACAACAAGGGCCAACACTACAAACCTGTCCCAGTATTTAAGGAAGCACCACAAGGCCATGTATGACAACTGCTAGGGGTGAAAATCACCAGTTTCAACACGATACGATATCGATTCTCAGAAAAAAGATTTAATATTTACAGATATCACAAAGTCTGCCATGATACGATTTTGATTCGGTTCGATTTAGAGGCCTGCGATCGAAATCAGACGATATCATGAATCCATTTACCACATTCTGTTACTCTTCACGTAAAGGAATATATATATATATATATATATATATATATATATATATATATATATATATATATATATTGATACATTTTGCGACTTTTTTTGCTAAATGTTTACAAGGAAAAAAATATTTAACAAAGCGATCAAATGCTTGTGTTTCACTGTAAAGTTCTGCAGTCTCAGTTTTAAATGCACATTGTGTTTTTTCAGCATTCATCATTAAGGGTCCCTGCTATGGGTTAAACCATGTTAGATCCACATGGTTCTGTTGATGTACTGTTTACCTAACCCTAAAACAGAAACAGTTTGTTTGATGTAAGCAGACTCTAATTTGTCCTGTTTCCTTAAGACTTTATCTCAACACGGCTTTGTTTACATGTTCCATGTGCTCTGTCTTCTGATCCATCTTTTCTCTGGACTCTGAAACACTTCCATACTGCTGATTTACTCCAGAGAGGGGAGTGAGTGTCTTCCTTATCTCTCTCTCTGCTGCTAGCTATTATCTGCTATCTTTGCTAGCAGTGTTGTGACTCGTGGCTGAGCGGAAACTGTCATCACGAAAAAAGTGTGGGGACTTTCAAAATAAAAGCGGAAGGTAAAAATGGCGATAAATATCAATGTTTACACTGTCAATTGATTTGAGTGAATCATTGCTTGAATAAACGATGTATAGATTCAGATCAATGTGTTAATACACCCCTAACAATTGCATGGCTAAAACCCCGACCACTAAGGGACGAATTCTTTATATATTGACAGGATCCTTTGTCAATATTGGTCCAAAAAAATTAATTATTTTCCAAAAATCATTCAGCCCACGTTAATACCAGTTTAAGTGGAACTAAAGTGGAGAGCGTTACTTCAACTTCCTGCTCATTTTATCAACACAGGATACGACACGCCCACCTATGATGTCACGGTTTGCATGCTGGAACCAACTGTTTTTGGTTCCTGGCGTGAAGCAACTTTTCAGGTTCCGAACCAGTGTTTTTATTTTTGGTCTGAACACTCCAGCCGGTTCAAAATTAGGTTCTGGAACCTGAACCAGCATGGAGTCGTACAAGTATGAAAGCCCTCTGGATACTTCATGGATCACTATGATTCAAAGAGGACTTTCTCTGGACTTTGTGACCCCTCAGAGCTAAACACCAAGACTAAAACACACTCTGCAAAAACAGAGTCATCCACACGCCGCCACTCGCCTGCTGTGCCTTCTGGGAGGAGAACCAGGGTCCCAATGTGCAACTAGGGCCTGTTTCAAGAAAACCAGATGAAGCAAATGTTTTTCTGCCGACCTCATGTTCTCCCCATGATAATAAACCAAACACCCAAGATCTACAGGAGCCTGACTGGGACAGAACTCAAGGGTTTGAGAAAGTCTCAAAGGAGAACAGAGGTTTCTAGACTCTCAGTGGTACTTACTCTGATGGATTTATGTGTGGAATGGAAATACTGAATTCATTTGATGGATACTCTTGAGATTTCATGACTGTCATGTTCTCCTGAGGCTAAACCTTCAATCAATAAGAATATAAAACGGCTAGATTCAGGCTGCAGAGTCACCTCTGGAAAACTGAAGGTGTGACACTCCATCCGTCAGACCAGGTGAGAGTTTTCAGAACGTCCGTGTGACCCTGAGCTCTCTCTATGTGGACGTCATTTATCACCATGACTTAGAGGGGAGGTGGAAGAAGTGTGAAAATCTATCCTGTGTTTTTCTTTGGTTATCTAGATTTGAATTTTCGTTATCTCCATATTTTCCTCATTTTATAAGGAAAATATTTCCTGACTCTGACAGGAAACAACAGAAGAATAAGTTAGAGAGTCTATGGCTGCAGAAGAACTCCTTCAATCCATTTTCCTCCTCTCCTGGCTGCACTCGAACTCTCCAAAACCAACACCCCTCCTGTTTTTTCTCACAGAGGGAGATATCTAGCCTGGCGGCGGATTTCATCGCTCCACCTTCGATGACCAGTCTGCCAACTTTGGCTGAACTTTTGCCTGTCTCCTCCTTTCACTCCCTCCTCAGACCTGCCACACCTCCACCAGCCCTCCCTCTCTCCCTCACTTTCTCCCTCCTTCATGGATCAGCTGCAGCTGCACGCCGCAGACCACAGCACGTAAATCCTGAGGGTTTGATGCACGCACACAGAAACGACCTCAAAAAACACGCATCATGTGTTTGTGTTTCATCCAGAGAAGCCACGAACAGAAGCCGTGCATGGAAACATAACTCAAGTGTTTGAAATAACAGCTCGACGGAGGAGTTTTAAAGACTGTTACCGAAGCACTGACTGATTGATGCTGGTGTTTAATATCTTCAAATATAACCAGAAATAACAGGTTTGCAGTGTCTACTATATGATTATCACCTTTTTTTAAAGACACTAAAACTTCTCCAGACACTTAAACAGCACAGGAAAACCAAGAATAATTCAAAAAAGAGCAATAATAAAATCAAAAGACATTTAATTTATGTTTCTCTAGACCAGTTGTATAAAAAGAAGCCTTAATATCATTTAAACCGCTTAATTACAGCCACATATGTTTTGTTTTCGACCAGTTATGCACCAGTAACTAAAAAAGAAAGAAAACCAAGAAAATCCCAAAAACATCACGAGTGTCAGCAGACTTTTAGAAAGCGTTCTGCAAAGCCCTTAATGACATTATTTGGCTGTTTGCACAAGCTGAGTCGTCTTCTTGTGATGGGGAATCTGATCTTAATGTGGAAAATTGGTGGAATGTGCCTTTAAGAAAAAGCTTCTCCAGTGAAAACAAAAGAGCATCTGTCTCCTCACACTGCTGGTCACACATTGATGCCTCTGGAGCACTTCAGATATGATCTCTGCTCCTCTATCAGGCTGTTTCTGGACCTTAAACAACGCGTGTGCATGTTTCCAAACGTTCCCATTGCTCCGTTTGATGACCGGCACTTCGTAGGCAATAAAGCAGCCGGGCAGGCCGTCCCCGAGCGGAGGATAAGATTTCTGCTTGAATCCGAGCAGATGAACCTTTTCTTCACTACATGGTCATAAACGGAGAGACGTTTTCTCTGCAGAAACACTCAGAGCAAATCGAACGTGCCAAGCTTAGCTTAGCAGGAACTGCTGCCAGAGCTGTTCACTGATGAGTCCAGGAACAAGTCACTTTCATTTGAACATGAACTTTAGTCCACGATGAGGAAGGAAAAATCAAACTGTCTGCCAAAAACTAATTTAAAGACTGACACCACTTTTTATGTAGCTGGTTAGCTTCATTTAGCACACAAGCTAACCTCACAGACTGGACTAGACTCACTTTACAGCCCAAAATTCAACAAACAGCTCCACTAAAGTTACGTTTTAGAGGGCTGATTGAGAAGTTGTGAGCCTCATATTTAAGGGTTTGACTTTTGGAGGACATATTTCATTATTTTTCAACATAATCTCCTTCAGTATCTCTACACATCTGCCAGCGATGTTTAAGGGCCTCAATGCCACTTTTAAAAAAGCGTGTATGCATGTATGATGTCATCAATCAATCAATCAATCAATCCTTATTTGTATGGCGCCAATTAATGACAAGTGCTTTCTCAAGACACTTAACAATAGAGCATAAAGCTCTTTATTTTGAGGATACACATATATGCATAGATACATATATACATATAAAGATACACATATACATATATATACAAATATATACATCCAACACCCAACATGAATCCATATAGCCAATCATGAATCTGTTAAGCAGCAGGAAATCTTGAATGTGGAGCCCAGTCTCATGATGAACAGCAAATCCACACCATGCTGTGTTGGGTGTGTGGGCGAAGGAAGGGAGGTAAGAGGAGACAAGTGGACTAAAGTAAGAACTAAAGTTAGTGACAGATCCATGAACCATAGACCTGTCATCTGGTTTATTAGAGGTTAGCCTCTTGAGATGCTTCATCACGTTATTGGGTCATCATCCGACCCAAAGTGGGTACCAGAAATGGCCTTTTTCCATTTTGGAAACAGATGAAAGTCTGATGGAGTGAGATCAGGTGAATAAGGCGGATGCTCGATCAGTTCAAAGCCACAATCATTAATGGCAGCCATGGCAACAACAGACTTGTGAACAGGGGCATCGTCCTGGTGGAACAACACACCTTTACTGAGTTTTCCACGGCGCTTGAGTTTCATATTTTCTCTTAACTGCCTGATTGTTTGTCCCTTCAGCCGGAACAACATCATGGACTTCCTTCGCCCACACAACCAACACAGCATGGTGTGGATTTGCTGTTCATCACGAGACTGGGGTCCACATTCGAGATTTCCTGATGCTTAACAGAAGGTTTTTTCTTGCCCCCATGATGGAGGGATTCATGATTGGCTATATGGATTCATGTTGGGTGTTGGATGTATATATTTGTATACGTATATATATATATATATATGTATATGTGTATAAAAATATATGTATATATGTATATATGTATATGTGTATATGTAAGTATATGTATATATGTATATATGTATATATGTATATGTATGTGTGTGTGTGTATATATATATATATATATATATATATATATATATATATATATATATATATATATATATATATATATATACACACATATATACATATATATATACATACATACATATACACATATACATATATACATATATATTTATACACATATACATATATATATATGTATATATGTATATATGTATATGTATGTGTGTACATATATATATATATATATATATATATATATATATATATATATATATATATATATATATATATATATATATATATATCCACAAAATTAAGAGCTTTATGTTCTATTGTAAAGTGTCTTGAGAAAACACTTGTTGTGAATTGGCGCTATACAAATAAAGATTGATTGATTGATTGATTGATTGACTTTATTGACCATTTCTGGGGTTGAAGCAGTGACAGGCCTTCCAGGACGGGCGTCATCCCCAGGGCTCTGCCTGCCACGCTGAAATTCCACCACCCACCTTTTCACTGTAGCTTATGAAGGGGCATCATTCCCTCGTGTTGCTACCATATCAGTATGGATATCCTCAGGTGATAGACCTTTCTTATGCAAATATTGAATCACTGCTCTTCCACAAACGTCCTTTGAAGAGTTGAAAAGTGATCAGGATCAACATCCAGAACTCTCTCCAGCCGAACGTTATTTCACAAGCAGCTTCGTCACACTTTTTGCAGTCTTACAGTCGACGTCTGCTGCCAAACTCTGACTCCTGACCCCGCAGTGACCCTGTAACAGTGACCCGACCCCTGAGGAGTGAGCAGCTGCCCTGATCACACAACAGACTCTGTCCGCCTGCCAGGACCCCGCTCTTTGTTTGCTTCAGGGCCTCTGAGGAACCTGTCAGAGTAAGAGAGAGGGATGCAGACCAACTGCAGCAGCTGGAGCGGCTTCTCCCGCTCTTTTTGAAATCCTGCCCCTTCAAAGTAAAAGCCCTGATGAAGACGTAAACATCGTCGTGAGTTAAAAAGCTCGTCTGGCTATAAAAAGTCTCTGAAGTGTAAAATATGACTTTCCACGACAAGCACTGCTGCTCTCTCTCCTCACTGAAGACTTCACTTCTTTCTTCAGCATAAGAAATGAAGCACATTGTTTCCGTTTATAACTCGTCTGGCGGCGGGATTTGTGCAGCAGACAAACGGCGAAATGTCTGGATGGTTTATATTTAGCTTCCACTCAGACAGATTGATTTAAAGGGACGTGATGTTATTAGCTGAATATTAAAGCAGAGATGTGGACAGACAGACTCCATAATTATACGACATCAAAACGCTCCCGTGCTGCTGCAGCAGAGAGCTCCTCTCCTTCTCTACGTCTGAGTCGAGCATGTGACGTTTCCTCTTCCCCGCGTCAGTCTTTCCACTAATATTTCAAAGCTGTAAGTACAGGTCAGCTGTGGAACAGGCGTCTTCTGCACAATATCGTCTTTCATTCTCTCGTCAGGCAGCTGGAAAGATTTCAGTGATGAAGACGGTTTTTATGAAAGTGTCTGAAAGCAAACCGAGAAGCGAGCTTCATCCTTTTACTCATCCAATGGGAGAAAGATACGTAAAGTTGTGCTTGACCCAATTTAAGGGTTAATCCAAGTAACGCACTGACCAACGAGTCTAGAAGAGGACGTCCTCTTGGGAGAATTAAAAAATAAATCAAAAAGTCTTTAAAAAATACTCGTCACCTTCATGTAAAATTAAAGAACAAGAAATGGACTCGAAACCTGTAGAACAACCCTTCAGTGCATCTCGTCGATGAGCACGCCATCACCAAAACCTGTGAATTCACTTGAAACCCTGAAGGGTAAATTGAATGTGGTTTGTTCTTTTCCACACTCTCCATGTCTCTAAATGTCTCTGCAGCTCTGCGGTCAGAGCTCAGAGAGCTGCTGACACTCCTCCAGTCTGTTCTGAACATCACGACCGCTGATTACAGAAATCAACGGGATGACACTCAGTCCAGACACTGAGCTAAAAATACCCTGCTCCTGAACTTTCACGTGGATACAACTTTTCAAAAAGCACTTTCAGCATGCAGCTTCTTGGACTTTGAAGCTGAAAGAAAAGGAAACAATGGACGGGAATACATCCAGCCAGGAGTGCACCGCCTGCCTGGCCTTGACTTGTTTTGGGGGGTCAGCGGTGAAGTCATGCTGGAAATCCCATAAACAACTCCTCCCACTTTGATACCATCAACAGGAAGAAACAACAATCCCGCTTTCACTCTCACTGCTGCTGCGCTGTGATGGATAAAACATCAGCGGGGAAGAAAAAACACCGTGGGTGTGCTGAAACTGCCTGCAACGAGACTTGACCCAGTGTTTCATCCTGAAATGCAGCGAAGGAACCAGAACCTGTACGCACATCCAGCCGTTAGTGATGAAAACTGAAGAAAAAAAAAATAGATAATGTTTGACTTGTCCTTCATTTTAACGGACAGGGTCATAAAAATTCTGTCGTAATGAATAAAGATCCTTCAATTAAAAAAATCGATAATGTGACGTATTGATATTAATTATATATTTTACTAAGGATGAGCCGGATATTCGTTTCAAACGAGTACTCGTTACTGATAATGCATTTTTGCAGAGTCCGAGCACAACACAAGTTTTTTTTTAGGATTATTCGTATCCGTGCTAAAAGAATCCTCATTGGGTATCAACAACTACTGTCTTCACTCTTCATGCTCTGTGATTGGCCAGTCACACACAGCACACCCCCCTCCCTGCACCCACATGCTGCAGCGAGGGGGTGCCTGCTCTCCTCTTTCACACACACACAGACAGGCAGCGAGTGACAGCGACTACTTCTCTTGCTTGCTTGAGTTGACTGTAGTTTACGTTGCTCTAATCTCTGTACTACTCACTCAGTTTTCTTCTGCTCGTCTCTATTGAGGTTTGTTTGGTATTTAAAGTTACTTCTTGAACTTATTTCCTGTCATACGCGATGCAGGTGACAAGACGGGGCTGAAAACGGCTCGTGTCGCGCTGGTCAGTGCCTCTTTTTTTGTTGTGTGTTTTTTTTTTTAACTGGCTGTGTGATTTTAGTCTGGCTGGGGAGAAAGTTAGTTGGAAAGCTTTGCCCATTCTGAGCACAGTGTTTTTGAAAATAAAGTGAACAACAAGGCATATTTTTTAGTTTTTTTGCCACTGAATGTTTGAACAAATCACCTATTAAATTTACACAGATCATAAATAAAGAGACAGTCTTTCACACCACTACATACACATTTTACCAGTTGTACATAATACATAGCTGATCACACAAAAGCCTTTAAAAAAAAAAAAAAAAAAGCCAGTTTCAGACTTAAAATAAAGTTCGGGTTTAAAGCCTGCCCATTTCCGGGCAAAACACGCCCACTTCCTGTTTAGGCCCCGCCCATACGAGTACGGATACGGATACAGATAATATGGATGGGTAAACAGATACAGATACAGATACAGATACAGATAATGGTGTACTCGCTCATCCCTATATTTTACCACGTCATCGCAAAAGCGACTCAAATACAACAGGTAAAATCAATTATGCAGGGCAGAAAGACAAAATAATGGACAATAAATGAAATAATCACAGAAAAACAATAGAAAATGAAAACAATAATTACGACTCTTACAACACTTTTTAGACTTTAAATCATGTGGATTATTATTTTTTTTTTTTATCAGTATCAGGTTTTGCGTCTTTGCCTCGGTCAGCCGACTTCTCGCGGCTGTTTTGATTTTGTTCTGGAGGCTGAAGCCTCGTCCTGCTACACTAGATACTGGAACGATCAGCGCTGCTTCAGCGAGCGTTTTAAAGCCTGGAAATATTTTGCCCATGTGAAGTAGCGAACAGTCAGCACGACTCTTTGAAAGACGTGTTTCCCGATCCTGCCAAAACCTACTGCACCGGGAGGAAATCCTGGAGCATTCTGGTTCTGATATACAAGAGAGGCAGCCTCAAACCCGTGTGAGTCGTAGCGGTGCCAATCGATGCCAACGTTTAAAAGGATCAGACGAGCCGGAACCTCAGAGAACATGAGATCATTAACAGGACGGCACAATACCTCATTAAGTAGGCACGCTAACCAGCAGCTGGACAGGGACTCTGCTGCAGGTGCAACATATGATTAATGAAAGTGCCCTGGATTGCTCTCAGGGTTTCAAATCCATCAAAATGACGGGCAGCCTTCAGATTTTTCCCTCATTCCTCAAAAAATTTTGTCAGAGACGGAAAATAATCACAAAACACGACCTCTGAAGTGGTATGCATAACGTGGGTTAACGCCCCAACAGAGCGTTCGGTTTGATGGTGGTAGACTCCAACATTACAGGTGCTAACGGCAGGATTACCACACATGTTGGGCTGTTTTAAAGATGGTGGACAATGTGCTCATGCAGTATCATGAAGACAAAATGTGCAAAGAGAACAAATATTCATTTTGGAAATGTATGACGATGTCGAGATGAAGACATTGTTGATGATCAGGAGTGATCATCAGTTCACTCCTGCACAAACACATGCACTTAAGGCGCATTAGCAACTAGCTACGGTTATGCTAATAGCACCGTTACACCTTCATTACCGCTCACTGAAATAACACTGAAAACGTTTCTCATCAGAATCACAACATGTGAGAAGTTTTCGTAGTTTTTAACACTTTATATGGATTATTTAACACACAGACTGACGAAAATATATAAAGGTCAAAGGACGATTAAAGTCATTCAGATTCGTCGTCGTCTGGGGACCAGAGGAGACTTTTTCACCTGGTGTTTTTGAGTCTAGACAGAAGTGATGGACTCATAAAGTGTGGTTTTTCTCTCTGGATGAAGTCCAGATGACTCCTTGCTTTCAGTATGAACCAATCAGGAGTGAGTGGACCTCTGAGGCTACACCATCGACAAATCTGGCACACAGAAGGGAAAGGGTCTATAATATCGGCTGCAATTAGGCTTTTTGACTAACCAGCTGGGTGTAGCCACCATGCATAATAAATACAATGCCAGCTCCATCCATCCCCCCATCAGCTATTTGTGGTGGCGGTGGGGTTGGGGGGATCGCGCAATTAGGCCACCACAGCCCATGGGGAAATGGCACTTCAGACCGAGAGCCAACAAAGACTTCACGTAGAGGAAATGTGACATAGATTAACCCTTTCAGCACAACAACAGCAGCAGCGTTCACGCCACACCTCTGTTAGACGCTGAGGGCTTCCTGTGCACCATCACACGGGAAGCGGGCATGAATGGACAGTCTCAACTTGTGTGTTTTATTTCTCAGTCGGATGCAAAGGGATGTGTCGGACGCCATAACAAGTATTGTAAAAGTGGGAGGGGAGATGGATGATGTTGATGTTGAGCATTCAGCAGAAACAGAGCGGTCAGGATATGAGAGGCCTCAGCTGGTGATGCAGGTTTATATTAACTCAGGGTGGTCCGAAATGACTGCAACACACAGAAACATTGCGGTAGATATCCTAACGACAGAACACACACACACACACACACACACACACACACACACACACACAGAAGAGGTTTCAGAAGAGGCCAACGCTGTGAGAACTGGCCTGGACAATGTCCCATTGAAGGGAGCAGCACAATAAAGCCCACAGACACACGCTGCTCCTCGCAGCTTTTTCCGGGGTGCAGAAAAGAGCGCCAATCCTACATTGTCACACCCTGACATTTTGTTGAAATAGCTGATTTCCCTCACCGAACCCCCCCCCCCCCACACACACACACACACTCACAGGCGTGATGTGTCCAGCAGTGGCGGAGCTGAGCTGGGAGTCTTCCCGGCATTTTTGTGGGCTAAACATGCAGCTTGGCTCGCACTAGAAAGGCATACCAGACGTGTGAAGCATTCAGCTCCTTCCTGTCTGAAAGCTTGGGAGACGTTTGCACAAAGAAACAACAGCTCCAACCACAAGCAGCTTCAACATGAATTATGCTGATACATCCCTTTTACGCCAAACAGCCTGGAAACAGCCTGGAAACATCAAAACCCGAAAGTGGACGTGTGTTGATCTACATTTAACCCCAAAATTAATGCAACTGCCCTGGAGTTGCAACAGAGAAAAAAAAACAGATTAACGTTCCAAACCAGCTCCTGGAGGAGCGCTCGTGTTTGTTAATTCATCATCTGTCTCTCGCACAAAGACTTTGGACAGTTCCAGGAGTCTTCACTGATGGGGACTCCTTTGTAGGTTAATATGAGGTCTTCATGACGTGTCCTCCTTAATCTAAAGCAGTCTCTCGATGAAGTTCCACTGACTGAACTTTTTTCAGGAACAATGAACTTTTTGAAAAACTATCGGCGCTTTTCGACTGCAGGAAGTTTCCCCAGGAACAGGTAACTCGTTTCCCAAACTATAGGTGCTTTTCTCCAGGAACTTTCTCCAGGAACACGTAACTAGTTTGACAAACTACAGGTGCTTTTCAAGTGCATGTACTATTCCCAGGAACAAGGAACCTTTTGACAAACTATATGTTGTCTTTAAATTGCAGGAACCTTCTCAAGGAACGATGCACTTTAGGAAAAACTAGAAAGGTTTTCAACTGCAAGAACTTTCTCCAGGAACAGGTACCTTGTTTGACAAACTACAGGGGCTTTTCAAGAGCATGAACAAGGAACTTTTAAAACTAAAGGTGCTTTCCAAGTGCACATACTATTCCCAGGAACAAGGAACTTTTTTGACAAACTTTATGTTGTTTTTAACCACAGGAACCTTCTCCAGGAACAATGAACTTTATGACCAACTAAGGGTGCTTTTTTAACTTCAGAAACTTTCCCCAGGAACAAGGAACTTCTTTACAAATTTCAGGTGCTCATTAACAACATGAACTTTTTCCCAGGAACTAGGGACTTTTTGAGAAACTATGTGTTTTTCAACAGCAGAAACACCAGTCCATGTTCAGGTCTAGGGTAGCTTATTTGATCTTTGAAAAGGCCATGCCCAGGAGTTAGTACTTTCCAAAGGTCCAGGAATTATTGGGGGAAGGGTTAGGGTTAGCTACAAGCTGACATTTCTGATTGGTGTTGTACTTGCCTTTAAAAGGAGACTGACAAGAAGTCTAATATTGCTGGACCACAGGTGTTAGTTCCCTGGAAGAGTAGAACCAGAAATTTAAGTTCTTGGTACTTCTTGTTGAAAATCACCTAAATTCACCACTCATTTGGGACCAGTTAATCTAAGGGTAGCTAACAGCTAGCTTTAGCTTCATTAGACTTTGTGGAAATGATGACCTTCCCGGTATTTCCCGTACATTTTCAGGAACACAATGCACATACAGAAGTGTCACAATGTCAGGACAGCTGAGTAAGAGACAGTCGAGGAAAACAAGGGAGGTGATGGATCCTGTCACTTCCGTCCCAGGTGTTTCCTCTGCTCTGACGTCACTCTCTTGCTCTCCTCCATGACCTTCGACCTCTTTCCCGTCAGTCAGTGAACCTGAGTGTTGATGAAATTCCTGTGTCAGCAGAAAAGAAGTGACCAGACCCTGACGCTATCATTCCGGAGGCACATGTTGGAGAAATGGACGGAGAGGACTCTGGAAAACCATGGACACCAAAGCTTGACATTTCTGTTGCGTAACCTCAGATGAACGCTTTGGATGTGGGAAGAATGAAAAAGACAATAACTGCCATTCTTTACTAATTTTCCTTTGTGAAACCCACAAATTATGTAAGAGAAATCCAACATCCGAACAATCGACAGTGACAAAGTGCACCGAACAATGAAGTGAAGCATGGGATAGCTGACACATGGCACTGAAAATAACTCCCTGGAGAAGCACAGCTAGAACAGATCTGCCAAATTCAGAGCAGAGAAGAAAACAGCTAAATTATACAGTTTGGTGAGAAAGATGAAGTCCAGTCACGGCTCATCGGTCTCTTCTCTAAACCACACTCTCCAGAAAGAACCACAACAAACATCCACAGAAACAGTGAGAAAAACCCGAGTGGAGGAGAAACTAAAATCAGCCCAAAGACGACGATCAAGAGCGAAGGTCTGCAGCAGAACATGAGTTAATGTCATTAATGTGCCGATTACTTCAAAGGTAATGGATTGGTCATTTTGTCTATTGAAGTTCAGAAATAATGAGTTTCTATCACAAATTCATCCAGATGAACTGGGCCCAAAGTAATGAGAGACAGAGGAGGGAGTAAAGTCACATTAAGAACCTCGTGTTCCAGCTTCAGAGTGTTTCTTGTTCATTGATTAAATTTATGTTTTAAACAATCCTGTGTGTCATATTATCTTATTATGTCATGTGGTGTCTTATGGTATTGCATCACATTGCGCCGCATCATACCATATCCTGTTCTTTCCTGTCTCATCAGTCACCTGAGCTGACCTGAGCCTATAATTGGAAAAACTTGTGATCTTAATATCTTCTAAACCCCTGAGTTAGGAAAAATTACACCGCGTGTGTGCCAAAAGCAGAATTAGCGTTTCAGACCCAAGCCGTTTTTTGAACCTGGCTGTGAAATGTGTTTTAATGCCGTAAGAGTCCTTTTTTTAGGCTTGGTGTGTTTGTGACTTCCGCTCTTTCTTCAGCCAGCCTCTAGCGCACATGTGTCAAACTCAAGGCCCGCGGGCCAAATATGGCCCGCCACGTAATTTTATGTGGCCCGTGAGAGCTTAAAATGTTTGAGTGTTTAAAAATCAATAGGTCAAAAGTGTGCTTTGACCAAAAACTACATTTCCCACAATGCCTGTCGACTATGATACCCGCGATTTGACGGCTCACCGCCACTACACAGCAGTGTTTCTACATCAATGCCAACGAGTGGAATTGAGAAATAAATAATGATCCCAAAATGTCCAAGAAGAGAAAAGTTGATAAAGATGGAAGACTGTTTCAAGAAAGATGGGAAGGCGAATACAAGGAGAAAGACTGGTATGTCTTTTGTGTTACGAGGCGTTGTCTGTTGTCAAAGAGTACAATCTGCGGCGGCATTTTGACACCAAACACGGAGCTAAGTACGCAAAGCTAGCCTTCAAGAAAAGCAACAAATTGCCCAAGAATTAAAAGGCAAACTGCGGTTGCAGCAGAGCGTGTTTTCGAAAGCCACAGCCCAAAATAAGGAGTATTACGTTTATTTCACATTACATTCGATTACGTTTACTTACATTTATAAGTTACATCTGGCCCTTTGAGGACAGCCATTAGGCTGATGTGGCCCTCGGTGAAAATGAGTTTGACACCCCTGCTCTAGCGGATTCTCCGCACTTCCACATAGGCTTTATTTTTCTAAACCAGATGTTGCTCCTTGAGTGTAACTTGCCACGACTCAACATAACATAATGCAACATATCGTAAAACAACACAAGGAAACAATGTCTATGATCGTAACATTACATATCAGAACATAATAATACGTATGGTATTGTTACATAAGATAAAGAAACAATGTATCGTAAAATAACATAAGCTAACCAGACAACTTAACGTAACTTAACGTAACTTAACGTAACTTAACGTAACTTAGCGTAACTTAACGTAACTTAACGTAACTTAACGTAACTTAACGTAACTTAACGTAACTTAGCGTAACTTAACGTAACTTAACGTAACTTAACGTAACTTAACGTAACTTAAGATTGAATAGAATAGAATAGAATAGAATAGAATAGAATAGAATAGAATAGAATCCCACTGCAGCTAGAGATGGATGGACCCGTTTTCAGTATCGTGACTCAAACTGTTTGGGCAGTTTGGGAAAAACTGACCTACAACAAAATCCAACATTCCTACAAAGGAATCCAACATCTTGTTTGTCTTTTTACACTTTCAGAAAAGATTTCTGAAGAATTACTATCAAAATTTCACAGAAAAAAGAAATTAAGATCACTGACACCCAATAATAGAGAAGTCAAAGAAACGCAGTTCAGCCTCTGATCTCACAGTCCCAGATCTGTTTTTTTTGTTTCTTTCGATAACCAACTGACCAAGACCAATCCAAGGTTTGACGCTGATTGAAAATCCTTTTAACTGATCTTTGGCTAAAACTTCTAAATGTGATTTTATTTTAAGTTGCTGGAACAAAGAATGTGAGGAAGAAATCGACTCTTTTACTTGTGGTCAGCCGTCATTTCAGTTTCATTCATGTTGGAGCATCTCTGAGGGTGTTTGAGGTTGATGTCGTGACTCAGTACTGGGTGTCATGATGGGAGAGTCTGTGACTCCCTCACACATATCATCTCCCAGGGGTCTTACCCTTTAGCCTGAACCTGCTTTCAATATTTGTGCAGACTGACGCATTTCCTGGCCTGTCCCTGGACCCGGTTCTGGCCCAGTGTCGACCAGAAGCCTGCCCCCGCACCCAGAGGAAGAGAGAGAGGACGGAAAAGGGGAAGAGAAGTATGAGGCAGGGATGGAACTAATCAAAAACAGATGGCTGTACACGTGTGATTCAGCATTTCAAAACTGAGCCGAGACAGAGTTAAGTGCCTGTGGAGCCTGATGATTTCGACCTCTCTCTCGTCCTTTCACTTTCTTTAATCGTAAAATTAATTCTTACCCCAGAGGTGGCAACAAATACACCTATTTGTGGTTTAAACCCCCTCTTCTACCAATAAAATCATGCCATTTTATGACCCCTGGCTAGATAAAGATATGCCGACCGCTCGTGTTGACACACCTGGAAATACCGAGCCACTTCCCCCCTGGGATCACGGGTTTCCGAGCAGGCGGGTCATCAGGGGAGACGTTTCAGAGTCCCAACATTAAACAGAACAATCTGTTACTCATAACTCTTCTTTCCAGCCTTTTTCATTTGCCCTAGATTGTTTTTATTTATCCCGGAATGAGGCTAAATTGGGTCATTGTGTCTGCTGTTTGTGAGTCAACTGACAAATCACGCACAGCCACAACCCAGCAGCCAACTCAGAGAGTAGTTCCTCATGGTACCCCTTTACTGGAGGCTAAATCTCCTCATGTGAAGTGCTAAAAAAAGATCAGAGATTGGCCACAAGATGGGAAGGATGTGGTCGTTATCTGCTGAGAAAATTGGGCATTTGACACACTTTGAGCTGAAGCTAACAGGCTGTAACACCCAGTCTTACAGACTGATGTTAGAAGACGATATCTTACTGTCCAACATAAGTAGACAACAGACGCATTAAAACAAATACCTGATAGTTAATCAGGCTGGAGAGAGAGAGAGAGAGAAACCATACATCTGTCGACTATACAGTATAGATAATCCATCTGGAACATTAGTTGGACTATTTATATTTAATCAGAATTACATCCCATTTCACAAGCATCACTAGTCACGTTGCAGCTCAGCCTAAACTTAATCCACCCCCGGTCAGGGTCAGCGATGGCCGAAGGTGGACAGATGATGCTAATCGAAACGTGGCGGATTCCAGCAACCTGTTGTTAGCCAACCTTTAAATAGAGGGTATTAAGCTATTTTCGGTGCTGAAACTGTCACTCTTGTTTCCCCCCAATGGGGGGTTACCCCCCCCCCCCCGCTAAAAAAAATCCTTAGAAAACCCCTTTTCAGCCTCTTGTTTTAGTTCCTGTGTCTTTAAGGGCACGGTCACACTGGCCATCTGAACCGGGCCGTACTCAAGCACAATTGCCCCCGCAGTGCCATTACCCCCCCGGTCACTATGGCCCACAGTCAAAGTACTCCAATATAAACCAGACTTCAGGTGAAAGCATTGGCCCGCCATGAACCGTCTGTTTACAAGAAGCAGGGTCTCATGGGAGTCCGGACAACAGACAACACGGAGAACGCGGCTACATCTTTAGTGACTTTTTGGCTAATGTAAAGTCGCTTTGGTCCGACAGAGCCTTCTGACACCCCGCCACTGTTTAAAATGATTGTCAAGACGAGCGGTTGCAGCGATTATACTTCGTACACTTGTGGTCACACTGGCAAAACCAACTGGACTTGAGGATTTAAGCGTTCTATGGCACGGTACGATTGGCCGGTGCGACTGCGCCCTAAGGTTCCCTGCTCCACAAACCCTGTTCCCTCTGACTGGCCAGCTGTCTTGGGGGTGGTGCTATGGACAGGCCTCAGTGTTTGAGGCCCACTGTTACACCCCAACTAAAGGTGGCCCATGTGGGGCTAACAAAAATCCACAAATGACCCATATAAAAATACTAAAAACACCTTAACACCCCAACTCAACGCTTTTGACTCCTACCCCCTTCCCTCCCTCGTCACAGTGCAGCCCGCTGTGGGTTGATGCGCCTGCGCACCCTTCAGTGACTTTGCTGTGACACCTTCCCTTCCTGACACCCCTTCCCTCTCATATTTGTAGGTCTCTGGTGTATCGGTCATTCATGGGCTTATATGTTGAGGTGTTTTTTTCCAAATCTCACAGTCTGGTATTTGATTTTTTTTTGGCCTCTTCTTACCTTATGTATAATCTTTCCACATCTGATGCAACGGGTGCGCTGCGCTGTGCACGCTGGCTGCCCCACAGTGCTCCTGTTCCTGTCCCCCATGTTTATGACTTTGTGTTTTTATGTTTCTTGGACGGGATGTAACTGAAATGCAATTTCCCTCGGGATAAATAAAGTATTTCTGATTCTGATTAAACAATTAGAAAAATGGGATTTATTGATAAACAAGGAATCGAAGTGCACAAACCAAAACACCCCAACAAGCTCCCAGGGCAGCAGTTCCCAAACCAAAAATGACTCTTCCTGCCGCAAGCAGCAGTGAGCTTTTAAAGACTGACACCAGGTGAGCCTCATTGACTGTCTCACCTGTAACACCCACCCCTCCTAAGTTTCATGAAGCAGGAGATCCTTATGTGATGACATCATCATTTCAGAAAGTCTCATGAAGATCTCGTTAAGATCTCGTTAAGATCTCATTAAGATCTCATGCTTATTTTAGAACAGACACATTCAGGGATTCCTACAACATTTGAGTGTGTGAAGGTTTGTAAATCTACACATGTTAAGTTCTGGATGTTTCTGTCTTTGCTTTCCTGTGAGAAAACACACGGTCAGGCCGTCCTCTTCCCGGACATGTCAAGGGGAAAGTGGATTTTCTCTCCCCAACAGCGCAAGAAATCTGATATCCACAGCCAAACAGAATTGAGATCAGATGTTCCCTCTCCATTACCATAATCCAATCTGCTCGGGAAAACAAACGCTGAGTCATGTGCGTTTTATTCACCGCGCTGTGAAGTTAAAAAACGTAAAAGCTTCAGTTATCAGCGTTAAAATCTCCTCAGTGTGTTGCAGTGTGTGTGATTCTGCACTCGCTGGCCCGAGACTTGTTTTCGTACACCCCTGCTCCTCATTAGTCAATGCTGGTCTCATTCACCGTGTGTTGTGATAGGAATACTAATGCCAATTTACTCAGCTCATCCATCATTTAAGGCTCAGGATGTTGCCATAGTGCTGATTCAATGTCTGAGGCACAGCATGCGCAACCTGTGGCAACACCGGATGGCTGATTTGAAAGCCAGACAAGAGGAAATGAGCCCAGATCTCATTGGACTTAATCAACTCTGCACACTCTGGCCTGTTGTGCGCAGGCTGGTTTTGAGGTCTTTCACATCACTCAGGATGTCAGAGAAGCAGATTAGCACGGCGCTCAGGATGTAGCACCCTGCTTTTTGTGGCTCTTTGTTGGAAACGTCTGAAATGAGACGAGAGAGACAGCCAAGAGTCACGCAGGGAGACTGGATTAATCTCCTTCTACACCAATCATCAATTAACGTCCTGAGGGAAACTACCCAAACATTTCCTGCTTTTTGCAACCTATGGGGAAACTTACATCATGTGGCTGATTTGGACTTTGAGTTAGACATGACACACGATCATTTCCACCATGGTTTCTTCTCATTACACCACCTTTTGTTCCTTTGTGGAACCATCATTGCTCCTTTGGCTCTGGATTGGGTGCACCTTCGCCAAATTGGAGGACCTTCAAGTTTCTTTAATGCACCCAAAAGAGACAAGGATCTATCGGCTTTTTCGTAACACTAGAAACTTTAGGTCTACTTTGGGCCTTCAAAAAGACACAAAAACTCAATCAAAATGATGAAAGAAAAGACCCATTTCTGACATAACCATTGAGCCAATTCTGACTTGCCAGGCTTTGGCATTCCACTAAGGTACATGGAAGGGCAGGGAGCTCCCAGGACAAGGCTATACCATCAAATTCAACTTATTATGTGAAAATACTTAATTCTTTTGACAAGAGTGGACCTGACTGAAGTTTCATCATTCTTCACAACAACAAGAAGGTGCAAGGACAGACTTTCTGAGACGATGTTTACCCAGATGGCAAAGCTGGTGATTTGTCAGGAACAATTCACTGAAACCGACTTGACTGTCTACATGCTGCCATCCTGGAATAAATCCTGACTTCATCGTCTAACGCTGGGAATATAACAGATGTGTCTCCTGGCTGCACTGCTTGTTGACTGCATGCTCTCTCGTCTGTCAACTCACACCGGAGTGGAGAGACTGAGAAGCTCCCTGGATTCCCACCCCGATGATGATCCTCTCCTGGTTCATTTTGGGCCGTAAAGCCTCAAACCTGTTGACTCCTGGTCGCTGCTGCAGTCAAGTGAACTACAGTCTGGTTTGGGTGCGGTTTGTTTTGTTTGAAAGCCACTGGCTCTTTTTGGTTAGTTTCTGAACACGGCTTCCTGTCCCGCTTGATCTGCTTGATGTGATCGACACGTCACAGCTCAGACATCCGCAAAAAAACAGAACGATTACATTTCTGCTGCAGCCTGCCGGAGCAGGGATGCAGCCGAACTGCAACAGAGCAGATTCAGAGTGAGTTGACATGTTAGCTTGAATAGAAACCTGATCCTTGGCCGTAATGGTAACATCTTGCCTCTGCCAGAAAGGTTTCAACAAAATCTGAGCAAAACTCCCCAGAAAGTAAAGTTACAGCAGCACACCTCTATCGAACTGCATTGGTTTAGCATTTCTCTTTAACTCTCTACAATGATGGTCTTTATGCACCTTTTTTCTGTACGCTCTGGAGCCTGGTGATCTCTGAGGCTCCAGCCCGAAGAAAACCCTTCATCTGGTCTAGTTTGTTAAAGATGAAAGCTTTTTTTTTTCCGCTAATGGTGCCGAGCCGCCTCAGCAGGAGGGCAACATCTCTGTGATTAAGAAATCATATTGCTCTCTGCATCATTAGACCTGTTTGCAGCCCCTCACATCAGGATGACACCAATTGGGACACTAAGCCTCCAGGTGTGACACCTTGCTGTCCTGGGATCCGAGCAGGAGAATGTGGGCCAATCCCTGATTAAGACACGCTGCCGGCTGCTGTAATCCCCGTCACTTTCATTACCTGGAGCTGTGAGCGCCGTGCTGTGAGCGCTCTGGCTGTTAGTGCTCTACGAGCGCCCTTAACAAGATGGTGAAAACGCCCGCAGGCCAGCGCCACCGGGTTTTCTGGGTCATTAAATCAAGAACAAGGATGAAAATTAAAATAGCAGAATAAACTCATGAGGGTGGGGGAGACGCTCGCTCGCTCACTGGCAGAGCATGATTTTAATACATCTAGTGCATTAATGTAGAGGTCATTAAATTGATGTAAAGTACAACACAGGCTTTGTTTGGAGGAGGGTTTAGACCTCACTATAACAGCTGAGTATTACTGGCACTATAGCTGAAATATCCAACAAAAAAACACAAAAACGGAAATGTGCACAAATTTTCTAAATGTCCTAAATATTGATCGTAAGGTTATAATTTGCAAAAAGACTTAAAAAAGGGTATATCCAACCCTAAAGTGCAACTTTATGAAATTTAAAGTAAAAATCAGGCTTATATTTGGTGTTTCGCTTCCCACTGGATGACTGAATACTAAAAAGTGTACCATACTTTAAAACATTACAGGTGAAAACAAACCACAATATTTAAATCACACAGCTGAGTGTCTGCGTTTGCATGGAAAATAACTCAGATACCTTTAAATTATGCACTTAAGGAACTTAAATCTCGGAGAGTAGTTCTGTTTTAATCTAGTAAATTTGTGTTTTGACGAAAGGGAGGTTTAAAACCTTCATCGTGTTATTTCACGAGTATTTCTTGTCCATTTTTGATGTTTTTATCCAAGATTTAAGGTGGCCCTGAGAGCTCACTGCAACTTAACAAAACACATCTAAAAGACAAAAAAAAAAGCAAATTAAAAAAAATGTCTTCTTCAATTAGACGACAAATGCGTAGCATTTAAAAAATGTGCTACAAAGATCACAACGCAACACATTAGAACAATGCGCTGCAAAGACCGCAACACATTAGAAAAATGTGCTGCAAAGACCACAACACATTAGAACAATGCGCTGCAAAGACCGCAACACATTAGAAAAATGTGCTGCCAAGACCACAACACATTAGAAAAATGCGCTGCCAAGACCGCAACACTACACATTAGAAAAACACACTGCAAATAGACCGCAACACATTGGAAAAATGCACTGCAAATAGATCGCAACACAATACATTCTAAAAACGCACTGCAAATAGACCGCAACACATTGGAAAAACGCACTGCAAATAGATCGCAACACAATACATTCTAAAAACGCACTGCAAATGGACCGCAACACATTGGAAAAACGCACTGCAAATAGATCGCAACACAATACATTCTAAAAACGCACTGTAAATGGACCGCAACACATTGGAAAAACGCACTGCAAACAGATCGCAACACAATACATTCTAAAAACGCACTGCAAATAGACCGCAACACATTGGAAAAACGCGCTGCAAAAACCGCAACACTACACATTAGAAAAACATACTGCAAATAGACTGCAACACATTGGAAAAACGCACTGCAAACAGATCGCAACACAATACATTCTAAAAACGCACTGCAAATGGACCGCAACACATTGGAAAAACGCACTGCAAATAGATCGCAACACAATACATTCTAAAAACGCACTGCAAATGGACCGCAACACATTGGAAAAACGCACTGCAAATAGATCGCAACACAATACATTCTAAAAACCAATGCAAATAGACCGCAACACATTGGAAAAACGCACTGCAAATAGATCGCAACACAATACATTCTAAAAACGCACTGCAAATGGACCGCAACACATTGGAAAAACGCACTGCAAATAGATCGCAACACAATACATTCTAAAAACGCACTGCAAATGGACCGCAACACATTGGAAAAACGCACTGCAAACAGATCGCAACACAATACATTCTAAAAACGCACTGCAAATAGACCGCAACACATTGGAAAAACGCGCTGCAAAAACCGCAACACTACACATTAGAAAAACATACTGCAAATAGACTGCAACACATTGGAAAAACGCACTGCAAACAGATCGCAACACAATACATTCTAAAAACGCACTGCAAATGGACCGCAACACATTGGAAAAACGCACTGCAAATAGATCGCAACACAATACATTCTAAAAACGCACTGCAAATGGACCGCAACACATTGGAAAAACGCACTGCAAATAGATCGCAACACAATACATTCTAAAAACGCACTGCAAATAGACCGCAACACATTGGAAAAACGCACTGCAAATAGATCGCAACACAATACATTCTAAAAACGCACTGCAAATGGACCGCAACACATTGGAAAAACGCACTGCAAATAGATTGCAACACAATACATTCTAAAAACGCACTGCAAATAGACCGCAACACATTGGAAAAACGCACTGCAAATAGATCGCAACACAATACATTCTAAAACCGCACTGCAAATAGACCGCAACACATTGGAAAAACGCACTGCAAATAGATCGCAATACAATACATTCTAAATACGCACTGCAAATGGACCGCAACACATTGGAAAACGCACTGCAAATAGATCGCAACACAATACATTCTAACTACGCACTTCAAATGGACCGCAACACATTGGAAAAACGCACTGCAAATAGATCGCAACACAATACATTCTAAAAACGCACTGCAAATGGACCGCAACACATTGGAAAAACGCACTGCAAATAGATCGCAACACAATACTTTCTAAATACGCACTGCAAATAGACCGCAACACATTGGAAAAACGCACTGCAAATAGATCGCAACACAATACATTCTAAATACGCACTTCAAATGGACCGCAACACATTGGAAAACGCACTGCAAATAGATCGCAACACAATACATTCTAAATACGCACTTCAAATGGACCGCAACACATTGGAAAAACGCACTGCAAATAGATCGCAACACAATACATTCTAAAAACGCACTGCAAATGGACCGCAACACATTGGAAAAACGCACTGCAAATAGATCGCAACACAATACTTTCTAAATACGCACTGCAAATGGACCGCAACACATTGGAAAACGCACTGCAAATAGATCGCAACACAATACATTCTAAAAACGCACTGCAAATGGACCGCAACACATTGGAAAAACGCACTGCAAATAGATCGCAACAAAATACATTCTAAAAACGCACTGCAAATAGACCACAGCACAATGCATTAGAAAATTGCACTGCGAATAGACTGCAACACAACATATTCCAAGAATGCGCTGCAAAGACCGCAACACAATGCATTTGAAAAACGTACTGCAGATAGACCGCAACACAATGCATTAGTAAAAAACTACCGCAAATAGATTGCAACACAACAGAAGAGTTTTTAGAGGACACTTAAAACTGATGCACACCCCGGTTACTAGCCAATGCTAATATCTGAATCATGCGATCACAATCACATCAAATAAAATCAATCAAAGCACCTACTTTTATTTCACCACTGACGCAAAGAGAACTTTAACAGGGCTGTGACTCAAAATCCACATCAACAACTAGCATGTCGGGACACGTGCATCACTTTTAAGTGTCCTCTGGAAACACTTCCATTGTGTTGCAGCCTTTGCAGCGTGTTTTCTAAATGCTGCGCATGTGTTGTCAAAATGATGAAGGTGTTTTCTGAATTTGCTTGTGTTTTGTCTTTTTGCATGTGTTTTCTTAAGTTGCAGTGCTGTGAGCTCTCAGGGCCAGCGTACAAATTCTGTTATAACAAATGCAGCAACAACACTAGTCTGTAATCTCTCATGAGGAAAACATGTGACTGAGAACAGCTCAATATCAGTGCAAATCTTTTATTCCCCATCTCCCATCCTCAGCCGTCCAAAGTCACGGCGTCGGGAGGAGCGCTGAACAGAAGGACCGCTGACACAGATTTGAAGATGGAAGGAGGTCAGCCTGAATTAGAGCAGAAGCAACGAGACCTCACAGTCAGAAAGCAGAAGACGAAGAAGAAGAAGAAATCCCTTCTAGCTCCATGCAGCTGGAGAAGCAGATCTTCCAGAAACAGAAGAACGCCAGAGAGATGATTTCCACAATCATGAACTGAGATGAACCGGATGCTTTGAGTTCAATACGACTCCTCTGAGCATTTAAAAGACATCGGACTGGAGCCGGCTTGGACATAAAACCTGTTTGTAGTTGGCCGTCTTTGGCTCTGAGCTCTTCTGAGTGAATGTGTATAAAACATGAAGTCGTTGATGTAACCCTGCTATAAAATCCCTTCCCACAGAGAGAGAAACACATGTTAGAAAATAAAAATCCAGACGCAAAATAAGTCAGGTACTTTCCAGGTCATCCATTAATACAGGCCAGCTTCCCTCTCTGTAGTAAGAGTGGGACGAAATACTTATGCTGATGTTATTATTCCTGAACTTTTGATTGAATTTCCACCAAACAAAGTGAAACATCACACCAGATGCTCTGGATCCTCTCTGGAATTTGACACAGACCCCCCCTCATTCACCCGTCATATGACTTTGTGTCACAGATCCATTTATCCATCGGTCCCCAGGTCAGCGGCCTCGGATTCCCCGCCTGTCAGAGCTCTCTGCTCCGTGACTCAACGACAAACACGTCAGCATGAAGTCCGCCCCCAGCTGTTCACATGGGAATGAGGGAAGGATCACCGGGACTCGCTCTGCCTCGAGGTCTTTTCAGACACAGAGGACAGAGTCTGTGTGGACAATGGTCATATTCTGCTGAAGGCCTGTCAGGACACATGAACAGACCAGCAAGGACTCTGAAAATCCCCCAAACTGAGGCCGGCATTAAAGAAACATCCCCTAAAGCTCAATTTAAGTACCAGAGGAGTTCAAGGGAGCTCCTGTTGTTTATCACAAGACATCCCGAGGCTTTCAGCAGATCCAAACTCGCTCAAACTTCTACATAAATGAGTTTAAGTCATTGCTTCTGACGGTGACAGAGATTCAGAGGGTTTAACCACAAGACTTCAGAGTATGTAGCTCATAAGTCCAGGAAAAATAAGGGGTCAAAATGACTACTTCTTATTCAGCTAAGTTCCTCCTTGGCTCACTCACACACTATCTCATGTGGAAGGCTAATGCTAGCTGCAACTAATGCAGTAGTACGACAGCACGACAGAGCAGAGCGTTAGCATGATGACAACAAAAGGCTAATGTTGTACATTAGTCTATACCAGGGGTCGGCAACCCAAAATGTTCAAAGAGCCATATTGGCCCAAAAAAACAAAAACCAAACCTGTCTGGAGCCGCAAAAAATTAAAAGCCTTCTATAAGCCTAATATGAAGGCAACATAGGCTGTCAGTATATTAGCTATATAAGCCTATTATTAAAATGACTAAGTAGGCTACAAATAAAAAATGAGCATTCATGATTAAATGTTTATTTTCCTGGCAGCACATCCTGGAGAGAATGACGCACCGCGTGACTACTCTGCTGTACGATATTTGGTGCTTCAAGTTTAACTTCCATTACAATATTAATGTTTTATGTTTTGTTGCATTGATTAAATTATAGAAATACAAGTGTGGCGCCCTGAGGTATCATTGGGTTGAGCACCGCGGAATAGCAGAATAGCATCGGTGAATGGTTTCCCACGCTTTATTATCTCCCGGGCTGCAACAAAACTTGCAGCAGTCGTAGAGTTTGGAGATGCAATCCACTTCTTGAAACTATTTTTACGGTCCTCTAATTTTACTGCAATTGCACTTTTTCTCTCAGTCCCAACTGGGTGCTCGGCTGCAAATATAGCATGTTTTACCTGGAAATGTCGTTCCAAATTGCCCTTCTTGTTATTTGACAACTTCTCATTGCAAATCAAACATGCAGGCAGTCCTTCAGCACTGGCAATGAAAGCAAACGATTCTGTCCATTCTTCTTTTAATCTTCTGTTCTCAACAGCAGTCGTTCTCTTTTTCCCTTCTCATTGCCCGTGACACACCCTCGTTTGTTTACAACAGCCACCTGTACTGTGTGTCGCAGGCTATGACGCAATTCTGCTATTTGGCGCAATTCTGAAATTCAGTATTTATTGCATTAATTTTTACAGCATAAGGATATTTGTGTCAGCTTTCCCTCCTAAAGAAACCATATTAAAACAACAACAACAACAACAACAAAATATCATTTTTTTTCCATTTTCACACATTTTTGAAAAAGCTCCAGGGAGCCACAAGGGGAGTGCTAAAGAGCCGCATGCGGCTCCGGAGCCGCGGGTTGCCGACCCCTGGTCTATACCTTTTTATATCCAGAAAAAAATCACACAAAATATGAAAACCTGGGTCTAACTTTAGTTCTGGGGTAAAAACGGCCCTTTCCGGGAGGGTAGTACTTTGAAGATGCCCAAGGTTTTTTGGAGGCTGAAAGCTGAATGTTTCTGATTGGTGGAGCAGCCTCCCTCCGTCCACACTAAGACGACCCCCAGCTGGACTTGGTTTAGTTCCTCCTAATCAAGTCTTCTTTGAGTCTGATAGTGTGAATGTGTCTCTGTCAGCTCCCGGTGTTCCAGTTTAAAGAGTGACCCTGTAAACTGGTGACCTTCAGCTGAACATGTCAGTGGATATCCAGTTTACAGCAGCTGTTGAATGCATCCTAGTTCAGTTTTGCATACGTGTCATAATCTCCTCGTCAGATCAGTATTTAAGGATGATCTAAAGCTGTTGGGATGCATCCAGCTGAAAGTCCTCAATCATTGGGCTCATTCTTCAGCCAAAACACCAGTCGAAGCCGTTTGAGGCTTTTTTTAAACGTCTTCAACCAGCTTTGTACGTTTTTGTCTTTACAGCTTGTCTCCTTCCAAGTGTCAACAAATCCATCTGCAGTACAGTAAAGCACGATCAAAACCAGCACAGGCTGAATCTCCACCATGCTAACAGGCTGCCTGTCTGTCTCCTTCAACGGTGTCACTTTCAATGAAAGGCTTTTGTTGTTGTTGTTGTCTCACTGCCCTCTACTGGTCTGGAGGTATCATACAATTATCTTTATGTTTCCTCCTGAAATGCAGAAAAGCAACGGGCCACATGAATAATTTAGTTCTTGGGAATGTTTTAACAGGAACTAAAAGTTCTTGGACCCTCTGGGTGAAAGGTAGCGACACTGGACACGTGGTGCAACAGATCATCGTTGATCCATGGATGCCTCTCAAGGTTCAGAGCACATGCGGCCTAAGAATTGGTTGATAAAAAAAAGTTGGAGAACAAAGTTATTTTTGTCTTGTCTTCTTTTTCTTTTATTTCTGTTCCAAAAAATGATCCGAACCGTAATTAAAAAAACAGGATACGATGAGTTTTTTAATCAGTTGCTACCCCACTAGTTAACGTTCAGTTTTCTGTCAAAATTCGTCATTGAAAGCTATTTTTAGCTATGTGTTAAACAGATATCCTGAAGCTGGACTAATTCAGCGAGGCAAGGTCCTGAACGTTTCAGGGTTGGACCACTATGTCGCAAAGAAAAGTCCCCTAGAGAGCAATATTTTGCTTCTAGCACTTATTGTCCTGTTAGCGTACAAGCTAGGCTAGCTAGAGAGAAGGTTAGCTGATGGTTAGCTTAGAAAATTCAGTTTTTAAAGGTTTCTGATCAATCAAGTTTTATTAAGGATAAAAGTAGCAATGATGAGATTAAAAAATAAAATGAGAACAGTTGATGGAAAATATTTTTCAAAGCTAACAAAGTGTTTCCTCACAACTGTAGTTCACGGTTAGCCTCCAAGGCAAACATAAAAGTCCTCAGAATGTTTTGTGTTAAAGTTAGAAGATGCTACGAGGGAGCGGAAGAGCAAACTGGTGTCCAGGCCCCTCAGTGTGACCCTTCAGCAAAGTGTGAGTGAGACCTCAAATTAACACGTCTGTGGGGAGAAAACAGCTCAAACGTTGCGTGTCACCAGTGTTGTGCCGGAGCAAACACAAACACACGAGCTCCAGCAGCCGCGTAACCATCACAAACCGCTCGCTCAGAGCAGATGTGGAGAGACGCATCACCGAGCGGCTGCAACCTCGCATCTGTCCGAGTCTCCACAGAACCACAAAACCCAGAACAGCCTGTATGAGAGAGATCCTTACGCTGGACCTGGGATTCACGGCGGTGATGGGAGCTGCTCTCAGATCTAACGAAGAGAAGGTCTGCATTTTGTTTATGATCCAGACGTGCTCTGACACGCAGAGAGGCCTGGGACGTGTGAGATATCTGCAGAGCTGATTTCTCGCCAAAGCTAACAGAGAAAATCTTGATTTTCCTGAGCTGTGCGCCTGTCGCTGTCCTCCAGTCATCCACCTCCAGGGTTATTACATAACAGCACACACAGCGCTGCTTTTAGCCCCACAAAGGAGCCGTCTGAATGCTCTGTGAAAACTCGGTTACAGGCTTCACTGGCTGCAGGAACACACGTTTATTCTGCCTCTTTCAGTGTCTTTTCTGCTCATGTAAACAGCCTGGAAGCAGATCAAAGAGACTTAAAATGAGGAGGTGGAACATTTAGATTAACTGAATCTGATGGAGTAAAAATTAAACACAAACAGACTCAAAAAGTAACACTCATTTCTTTAAAGAGTCAAACATTTGCCTTGTTTTACAGCATCTTTTGCAACCATGGGTCAATTTAGTTGACTGAAATCTTATTTAATTATCAACTCTTTAGATAATTGATATGAACTTAACAACTTTTTGATTTAAAAATGTCAAAAATCTGCCAATTCCAGCTTTTTATGAAAAATTTGGCTGCTCTTTTTGTTGATTAATCAATTAGTTATTTAAAGTTTGAATTTATTCGAAGTATTTAGATCATCTATCAATCCTTTCACAACTTTTTTTTTTTTTTCACAAAAGCGGCGAAAAAGTTTTCTTTCATCAGCTTTGATAAAGAACTTCCTCCTTTTTCGATTAATCGGTTAATCGATCAATCGGTTAGACGTTCATGATAACAATCAAAAACTAACCAGCTGAATAACAAGTTGGTTATTTTGCTATTTTTCTAACTGTTCATTCCAGCTTCCTAAGTGTAGGATTTGCTAGTTCGATTAATCGATTAATCGGTTAATCGGTTAATCGATTAATCGGTTTATCGGTCAGACGATCATGATAACAATCAATAACTAACCACCTGAATAACAAGTTGGTTATTTTGCTATTTTTCTAACTGATCATTACGGCTTCCTAAGTGTAGGATTTGCTAGTTTGATTAATTGATTAATCGATTAATTGATTAATCGGTTAATCGATTAATCGGTTTATCGGTCAGACGATCATGATAACAATCAATAACTAACCAGCTGAATAACAAGTTGGTTATTATGCTATTTTTTTAACTGTTCATTCGAGCTTCCTAAGTGTAGGATTTGCTAGTTTGCAACAACTAATTGATTAATCATTTAATCGTTTTATGGTTTAGTTGATTTTGATGTCAATCATTTACCGACTATCTGAATCACCAACTGATTGATTCAGTAATTTCTTTTCAGCAAAACTGTAGAAAAACGCTGCTTTAAACGGCTTCTTGAGCGAGAAAAGAATCGGTGTATTTTTGGCAGGGATTCGTCGAATGTGATCTGAATTCATCACCAACTTTTTGGGTGATCCATCAAAGATTCGCCTGTTTTCTAAGAAAGAAGGTGAAACATTTTTAATTTTAAGGTTCTAAATTTTTTTTTTAATTCTTCTTGTTCAACAAAGTTCAGTTGATTATTTGTTTAGTTGACAAAAATCTGAATTAATCAGGTACAGTTTGGATCGTCAATCAATCCGTGGACAACTTGTCAAACGAAGCAAGAATCTGCTACAAATTTTGCAACAATTAATTGATTAAATGATCATTTAATAGTTCAATTGTCTTGTTGATTGTTATGTCAATCAACCAATCAGTTATTGCACGTCTCTTTTTGCAGCTTCTTAAAATGAAGACTTGGTTTTACTTCATCATTAACTTTTCATCAGTGGTTAATTTGCTCTATAGAGGAACCAGATTACAGAGAAGCTGACTACACAGAGACCTCTACATCAGAGAAACGAATCCATCGTCTGCCCACAGATTAGAAAAGTTCTTAAAATGTGAGAGAAGAGTCGATAACGAGAAGTTGAAGTGAGGTGAAGCGGTTTGAGATCGTCGTCTCATTAATCGTGTATGAGAAAAGCTCTCACAGCCTCGTTTCTCGCCTCGTTAGCACAAGTGTGAACTGAAACCGAGACATTCTGATGGTGAAGCCGTGTTTAGAGTTTAAAAAGTAACACTGTAAAGACAAGGAGAAACATCTGTACTGTACGCTAAGAGGAGGAGGAGGAGGAGGAGGAGGAGGCATGTTTTCATTCCACTCACAGCTCCAGTCTGATAAGACGTTTTAATCCAACTGTTCATGAACTCCTCCTCACAGAGAGGATCCTCAGAGCTGAGGATAAAGACACAGATGAGTCTGTACGTTCACTTTGTCTTTCTGCGTTCTGCTCTTTAGCACATGAAACAAGGAAGGAGCTGGTTAGAGGAGACACTCTCACCCAAAACTTTCTAACACGTCCCTGATGTCTGCAGACGGCTGAGACAGGAAGCCTTTGATTCAGGAGCGGGGATCTTCACCCCTTAGAGTGAAAGAAAGTTTGGATCAGTCATGAAGACTTTTAACTTTTATTTCTAAATAAAATAACTAACAAATTATTTAACTCTATTACATCCATTTCTGTTTTAATACTGATCTGAATCAAGCTTTTTTTAAGTATTACGTGCAGTATTTATGTCAAATGTTACATTTTATTGATAAATTCACCTACTCTGATGTATTATTTCAGCATACAGACAGCGCCGGAAGCAGAAAGTCGGCTAAAATATACCAGAATGGCACGTCAGAACTAGGGATAGACCGATTATCGGCGCATATATTTGTCATTTTTGACCCATATCGGCATCGGCCTTTTTTTAAATACGACGGCCGATAATAGGTCACTTCAAAACTTGGCAAAGGAAAGCTATTCTTAACTACTTTGCTTCGGTTAGCGAAAGTCCGCTAGCTTAATGCTAACATGAATGGAAAATCCCATTGACCGGCTAACGCAATTAGCATCGTGACTATCTCACTGTCTATGAACTTATTATAACTTTCACAGCTTGCTTGGCTCTTGAAAATGATATTGTTATTGTTATTGTTTGAAGTTAAAAAAAAACAGAGATAAACATTTTAGTTGTATTGAAATTTTGAAACAGTTTATATACTGTAGAAAACTTAAGGGAGCTATTTATTTGTTTAAATTTTTATTGACCTTTAGAAGACATGCTGCTGAGCCTGGAAAATGTTAAATAAACATGTGCTGAAAGGCATTTAAACAAAGTTAAGGATCAGAGTTTGTATAATTCAAAATTTTGATGTCAATATATTTACTTTTACTGAAAATGATTATCGGCTGCAAATATCGGTTATCGGCCTCCTTCACGGCTAATAATCAGTATTGGTATTGGCCCTGGAAAAAGCATATTGGTCTATCACTAGTCAGAACTGTAAGACTTCATGAAAATAAGTCAAATATATTTTAAAAAAAACAACTTAAGGTTGTTAAAATGTAATTTTTCATGGAACATGAAGATAAAAACTACAAAATGCGATGCCTGTAAGGCCTCATTTAGCATGCAAAATTTTATGTTACACTCAATGGGTGCAGTGTCATTTAAAGGGACAGTGCGTAGTTTTTAGCAGCAGTTTTTAGCAGCCACTTAGAACGCATCAGCTGGAAGATGCAGAAGAAGAACCTCTTTGAAGAATCTCACCTGCAAAGTTATTCCATTCAGTTTTGACTGCGTGAGACGTAGAGTGTGTGCAAACAGAAATCAATCAAATCTCAATGAGTCACTGTGCATGCTGCAGAAACATGTTACAGTTGATCTCATTCATTTTTGATGCTGTGCAGCTTCTTCTTCTTCTTCTTCTTTTTAATATATTAACCTAATCAAAACTCACATGTGCGCTCAGTTTCAACACTTCACATTTTCTCCCCCACCCCCCCCTCCTCCTCTCACAGCTCCAGAGGCTCTGGACTCTGTGGGAGCAGAGCACCAGGTTCAGATGTGGGTGTAGAAAATTCCTGTCTTATTTATGTAACCTTTGGTGCTGGGCGGTCAGGGGCTTCGCAGCAGGCTGTGTGGGGAAGCTTTCAGTTTCCTCTGATCCAACACTTACTGACAACGCTTCAACTCCAGAGCCGGGATCAGATTTTCACAGGCGGTGAATGAATAATTGGGTCAGTTTGAAGCAGAATGCACACAAAATGAGCAGATGCTGATGGGTTCTTTATCTTAGGGGAGAGTACAGGAAATATTTTAGGTTTTTAGACTGAACATTTTTACCTCATTTTGACATTAACTTATACGGAAAATAACCAGCCAGCTGATCAGTGTGAGGAAAATCGTTGCCTGCAGCTTAAGTTTGACCTTTATTCATTTAGAAGCATTCAAATAGAATGAAAATCAATGCATGGTCATGAGGAATGTCTTTCTAAATTTACACCCATTTCCCACCACATCATCAGTCTCCATCAGTCTCCTCCTGAGCATCCTTTTCACCATCAAACAGACGCTGATGAACTCATACATACAGATGTGCATGAAACGTGTGACTGAGCTCCCACTCAGACCATGTGACACCTCATACGGCTGCATTGCTCATCCTCATGTCTACTGTAAGACACGACCACAGGCACAAATCTGACTGCATTCAAATCCAGGAGAGACTTCAGCGCAACGTGACTCCGTTCAGTCCCCAAATGCAACACAACACAGAATGCGTTCAATGTCCGAGAGAGTTTCTGTGATTTCGACCCTGAAATCGAGCTCAAATATTGCGTCCAACAGTTCAGAAACACTGAGTTTCCAGCTCTTACCTAAATCGGGGTGAATCTTTGATGCAATCTTCAAAATCCACCGTCATCTTGGGCCGGAGTGAAGTTGTCAACGCGTTTTAAAAATCAGATTTCATGTCCCGGGTCGAGTCAAAGCAGAGATGTTCCGTTAAGTATCCGTACACAGAGTTTCCCACACTCTCCTGCTCCTGTGGTGGATCACACAGTCCCTCAGTCCCGCTCTGAGGATCCGGGGCTGCTTCACTCTGTACAGGACCATATGATGCGTTCGGGTACTCCTGCAAAGCTCGGAGTTTTTAGTTTCCAGTTCAAAACTTCAACTTGAAGCCTGAAAGAATTTCTGCTTTAGTGATAAATTATGAAGAACATCGGGTAGTAGGTACTTCAGCATAACTTTGAGGTATTTTCACATGAATATAAATGTTTTTATCAAAACAGAAGAAAAAAAAAAAATCAGCGTAATTAATTCTACAATATTTTGTAAGAATGTTGTAACCAAACTAAAGAAAGGTATTGAAAAAGGTCTTGACTAACATCAGCGTGTTTACAGAGACCACTAAATAAAAGCTGATTAAAAAAACAGGCCCAGAATATTTAAATGTCATTTTAAATTAATTCAAACGTAATTTGTTTGTTTTCCAGTCATGTACAATGTTGAACAGAAATATTACAATTCGACGCAGCGAACAGCGTTAGCTTAAAGCTATTTTTCTGTTTATTATACTACTTGCAGAAACACTTTGGTATTTTTACTGAAAAATAAAGAAAAATAAATGAAAAAAGGATGAAAGTTGAGCATCAGAGGAGACTGTGCAAATTAGCTTTTTTTTCTTGTTTAAACTTAATGCACAAACTTAATATAACAATTTGTAAAGTGGAGGCATTCATGTGCAAATCATGTTTCCTATGTTGCAGATAGGAAAGGCAGGGTTTTATTTTAATATCATTGTAATGTTTGAGACCAGTGAATATGAAGTTACAGGGCATAAGGTTAAGGTAAGTATTAATAAGTTACTTATGCATCTGAGTGTTTACATTTATAAAGATTTACAAAACAAAATCTTGCTACTTAAGACAGTAAACTAGAGGACAGATCAGTGATTTGAAGTTAAATAAAAGTAAAATAAGTGAGCTAAAAGTAGATAAATTATCATCAAATCCATGAATTCGGTGAATTAGAGCTGATTTATGATCAGTATTTGTTTTCTTTTATTCAAAGCATCTCAAGTCCGACTGCACCCGAACGCAGCACATGCCCAGCCCTCTGCATGATAATGAGTGGTGCTGACGTCACACCCTCAGCCCATTTGAATGAATACAGCCTGCTGCTCCGGATCGCTTGATCTGTTTTTCACCTAAATATAAAAAAAGTTATCAGTGACTTTAAAGAGGAAGAAGGTTTTAAAATAAAATACTTTGTTGATCCCGGAAGAGAAATTCAGTGTTTCTCCACACACACAGGCTGAAACACAAAGGATCCTGTGGACAGGAGAACAACAGGGCTCAAGAAAGTTTGCAGTGTGAATAATAATCAGGTTAATTCTGTGAAGGTGAGCTTTTTCAGTCACCAGAAAACAAAATAATCCAAAGAATTTCAGCTGAGCGGCGGGAGGTCAGCTGACACTCTGTAAACTCTGTCACAAAGATGCTCCCTGTGTTCAGCTCCCTGTAACTCTTTATCTTTCTCACACCTCTGATACAGTGAGATGTGTTTCTGTCAGATCAGCATGTTTCACAAGCTGTGAAATACGACTCAGTGAAACTAACTACCTGATTCCTAAACACACTTTAAAAGAAACTCTAATGCATTCAACACATCCCAGCGTTGCTATATCCGTCTACTTTAGCATTCAGCTGTTAAATGCAGTGCATCCGTTTCCCCAGCCGAGCTATTATTAATTCAGAGGAAATGGGAAAGCTCAGAGAAAGAACGCCTGCTTGGGATTTCACTGCAGGTTTTCATAGAGCGCCATTGTTCCTTCAAATCCCAGCTCTAAAAAGGGCTGCAGCTCGGGCCATGAATGGAGATGATCTCATCGACTCTCAGAGGAGGTGTCTGCACTGAATTCCCCCATCAGTCACTGACGGGACAGATCTTGGGAGAAACTACACACACTTTATTATCTGTAACAGTGGTGCAGCTACAAGTACGGGTTTTGACAACACATGCTAACATGCAAAACTGGAAAAGTAACTCTTAGCTGCAGGTAGTCATAAAATCAGGTGCAGCGCTGTTACAGAATCTCAATTTAAACATCCATCCAGGAGCTAAAGCAGCTATTTTTCTGCGTTTTCACTCCCCCTACTCTCTCTCTCTCCCTCACTTCTTTTCCTAATCTGAGATCAAAGCACCTCCAGCTTCTCTCTGAAGCTGTTGAGTCAGCATTTGGCTGAGCTGGAAGTGCACACTGCTGGAGAAACTTCAGAGCAAACTTGGTAGTGCGCAGTTTGCACAGCTCTGAATTTTAAAGCAGCAGCAGCAGGAGAAGAAGAAGCACATGGTCATATTGTATAGGAGGGCATCTATGCTCCCCTTTAGCATGAATTGTAATAACTTGATGATCCCTTTAGCAGCTTGGGTAGGCAACTTTGGAGGAACCAGCAGAGTAAGCTGGATTTTTAAAGTATCCTACTGAAAAAAACTCTGAGTCCTTCCCTTCAGGCTTTACTCCAGAGTGTTGAGAGAGGCGTGCAGAGCTTTGTCGTCATCACTTTCCGTCTTTAACATCATGTCCCTGCCACTCCTGCGCAGCTAACCCATACAAATCACCAGCTTTGGCTTAACATCTGTTTTGCTTCATAAAAGAATCATCTCATCATTTCATGTCAACAATATGAAAGATTTAAATAGTCTTTTTGAAGGTCTGCATCACACACACTTTTTTTTTTCCATTCTCGTCTGTACATTTGACTCAAAGTGTTCTAATACAGAGAATTTAAATGTAAATAAACCATAACATGCTTCTTTTATAAACATCTGTCTTTCTTGTTCATTTACTGAGAGATCAGACTGTGTACAGAGTCAGAAACGAGACAGAGAGAGAGAGAGAGAGAGGGGGAATGACATCCAGCAAAGGTCCAGCGGATGCTTTGAAGGTTGTAGCTGCTAAACATGTAGCGTATATTTTTACCTCAACAAAAAGGCTTCCAAACTCTCCTAAACATCCAGAAGTTCTAAAAATAAATAAATAAATAAATAAATGATTTGAATTTGGTCAATATTTCGGAGCATATTCACATCATCCTCTGTCTGCTTGTTCTTGGTGCTGTGACGCAAACGTTAGCATGCTAACATTTAACACTAGGATAACAGTAATCAGTACACGGCTGAAAAACCATCATATCAGCTGTAAGCATCTATCTAACCAGCTGTTTTAATAGCTAGCTAGTGAGCCAATTATCTATCTGTCTTAGTAGCTTGTGTGTTAGCTAATATCTAGCTAGCTAGCTATCCATCTTAGTAGCCTGCAAGTTTGCCAATTTTTCATCTATCTGTTTAGCAGTTAGACAGCTAGCTAATTATCACTCTTTGTAGCAACCTGATTAACCAGTTATCCATATATCTTGGTAGCTAGCTAGTTGGCTAATTATTGCTCTTGTTTACTAGTTTGTTAAATTCTATCTAAATAGCTCGCTAGTAAGCTAATTATCTATCCATCTTAGAGGCTAGCAAGTTATCTATCTATCTATCTATCTATCTATCTATCTATCTATCTATCTATCTATCTATCTATCTATCTATCTATCATAGTAGATAGCTAGCTAGTTAGCTTATAATCTGTGTTTATTATTAGCTTGCTAGCAGCTATTTATCTATCCATCTTAGTGGCTAACAAGTTAGCCTATCTATCTATCTATCTATCTATCTATCTATCTATCTATCTATCTATCTATCTATCTATCTATCTATCTAATTAGCTTGCTAGTAAGCTAGTTATCTATCCATCTTAGTTGCTAGCAAGTTAGCTAACTGTCTAGCTAACTATCTTAGTAGCTTACTTTTTGGCTAATTATCAAGTGATATATCTTTTTTTAGCAACATAACAAACATTTAGCTCAAAGGATGCTACTTTTTGAGTGATAACTTTTTTGTCACATTTACGTTCAGCAGTTAGCTAATTTAATGTTAGCTAATTTATTGTCATCAGTTTTATGCTAAGCCTAGCTAGCCTGCTGCTGTACGTAGCCTCATGTAAAATGGTATCAGTCAGGTGTGCATGTGTGGCTCTTTTGTAGAGAGCAAACCCTGATTACCTTACCTTTAAGAGTGGCATCACTCCATTTTTACACTTTGCAACATGTGCGTGGTGGTCAGTCGTCGATGATGTTGCGTGACACATCTTTAACTGTATGACTGATGTAGTTATATGAATTCAATGAGTCCCCTTCAGTCCTGGCTAGTTTTGATCCACGTCCTGCAGCTTCTGTTTCCACTGTGGCGTCTCTAACTGAATGGATAAACCTTCTCTGCTCCGTGCAGAGGAACTGAGTGGAAGGGAGCTGTCGACTCCTATTTCTGCTGCAGCGGCTGGCCCTGCTCATGGCAGACACAAGCGCTGCAGCAGTTTGGAATCACTGGGAGAGATGTGTGGGTCTCTGGGAGGGTGACCTACTTTTGCTCCCCCTCTTTGGTCTGCTGCTGAAGAGAGCAGCGAGTTGTGCTGCTGAGCACACAGCTTGTAATGTTATCCCTTCTGACTGCAGGTGCAATGCTTTGCAAGACGCTACCGACGAGGCGTGTGCAGATGCATGCATATGTCCTCTCTGCACTTACTTTACATGAATTCCCGAGCCTATTGTCAATTAATCTGATCTTATCACAGGACTAATGCTCTCACTCGAGGCGATGAGTGAGCGTACTCTGAAGGAGGATGGATCCAGACTTAGAATATGAGATCTGTGGAGTAAATACAAAGCTGCAAACAGCAGGTAACAGCAGTATTTAAGCTCTGTCTATAAAAATCAACACACCCCACATGGAGCACTGGTTAATTTAAAGCTACGATCTCAGCTCTGCTGTGTGTTAATCATGTAACAGCGAGCCTAATGACTCCAAGAGTCACAGATTTTACAAGCTGGCCCGGCTCCTGATCCCCCTGCAGCACGTTGTTCCCGTCAGTGAGGGAGACGGTGACAGGATCCCATAAAGAGGGTGAGCGTTGGGTCAAAGCCGGAGCAGCTGGAACAAAAACAAAGGAAAGTACTTTTCAGGAAGCCTGTTCCACTGCGTCAGCTTGGCTAGCATTAAATATTTAGATGCCCAAAAGTAGAGCAACTCCGCCAGGTGTGCAGATGTTAGAGTTCAACGGATCAAACCAAGGGTCATGTGCGGTCACAGTGTTGTCAGCAGGAAGAGAAATTGAGACGTCAAAACAGGAGAGGAGAACACTGGAGTTTGATGGATCAGATCTGTTTAAAGGTCCCAAAATGTGCTAACCAGCAACTGAAGCTTGACCGGATCGACTCTACGACGTAATCTGAGCAACTTTAATAAAAGGCTGACCCAAACATTGATGTCAACAAAAGCAAAAGTGCATGCTCATACTGCACAGGTGAGTGTGCAACACACCAAAGCATCAACCTCTGACCTCTGGTCTTAAAATATAAAGCTGATGCAGAAGTGTTAAAAACTGCAGTTCCTTGAGTGACCACTTGAGGCTGGCTGCAGAAGTACCACAAACCACATATATACCAATTCAAAAAAAGCAGCCTGAACCACTGTCCTGTCCTTTCAAAATAAAAGCAGAATCATTCAAAAAGTAACTTGATGAAACAGAAATGTTTACAGCTTGGATTAAACAACAGTTTTGGTCTGAGTAGCTCACAAAGCAGCAGGATGAATTTTCGTTGTTTTTGAAGACGTGTAAAGTTTTGCCTAAGTGGGTGCTTGGCTAACTTTATCAACAGTTGGGAACACTGTAGCTGTTAGCAAAGAAGCTAAAGGCCCGCCTCTTTTCCTGTAGCTAGACTGACTGAAACTAGCATGAGTTAGCATTTCCAGTATGGCGATGCCAACAATAGGCTTCAAATCTCCATATCAGAAATAAATGGGTGACATCACTGCTAGGGCTAACAATCTAAGACTGTCTGAAATCGCATACTTATGTACTTACACTCACTGTTTTGTCTGATTAAATGCGTTTACGCTGACAGTACGGTAAAACTTTTTGACATACGTTAAAAAAGTTGAATGCGGAACACCACACACTTCTCATCCTGTATATAGAATGGACGGTATGGCTCCGCCTTTTCCCATTGTACGATTTTGAAGCCAAACAACTTCTGTCACGGGAGCCGCCAGAGTCAGCGCAGTTGAGACTTACATGGAACTCTGGGAAAATCTGAGTGGAAGCGGGTGACAGTCCAATCTCTTCTTAACTCTCCTTCTTGACGTATTTTATTGTTCCTGAAAAAACAACACAAGAACAGCAGCTGTCAATCATCGTTAACTGAGACGTGAAACCCCGTTTTTAAACCTCTAATAACTAATGAAGAAGAATCTTTTCAGAAAAAAAGAGGACTTGAACAGAACGCAGCCCGATTATATCTAAATATCACCACAGCGTACGGATGTGAGAAACGTTTCTAGGAGGGGTTTTGATTTGTTAAAGTTTGACCACAGCCCATCTGGAATGAATAGAGAGGTGGAGTTTTTGACTTGTACTGCAGCGAGCCACCAGGGGGAGCAGTTTTTGTGGCAAAATCAGTTTGAGCCGAGCGAGACGACGTCCATTTTTTTTTTTTTTTTCAGTCTATGGTTGTTATTAATGATCGACAGAAGAACTCCTGTGAACTTTCCAGTAAGTGCTGAGCAGCAGCATGAGTGCGCCCCATGTACTGAGGCTGCAGTCCTCCTCGTTGCAGCCGCCACTGCTTTAAACTTCCTGCATGTTGTCTGGCCATCTTTGACATTAGGTCATGAATACTCAGGTTTTATAAGACCTGAACAAACTCAGCATGTTTTAAACAAATTTTCAGAGCTTTGAAGGTAAGGAGCCTGGAGATCTGTGAACAAAGAGAAGAAGCGTGCAGGCTGTGGGGATTGTTCACCATGCAAGTGTAACTCCTCTCCAGTGATCCTCAGATAATTGCCTGAGTAAGGGCAAAAAAACAAACAAGAGCCTGTGAGTGCTTTCTTGTGTTCGCTCGGTTTTACACACACAGTACAGCGTCTCTGCGTGGACACTTTGTCTCAACAGTTCTTCCTCTGCAAACACGTCGGGCCAGTGAAGGTGAACATTTGTTTTCCGGAGCGCGTTGTTTTTTGGGGGGAAAGTAGGGCAAGATGAGCTGCAGGCTGGGTGAGAGCCCGCCCACTGAATCACAATGCACACACACACACAATGGCTTTAATATGAGCTTTAATAACATGACGGTTCAGAGCTGTCAGGGATCAAAGCAGAGTGATGATCATTTAAGGATTTCTGATCTCATGCTTCACTTTCTCTTCCAAACTCAACATTTCGGGATGTCTGTTGCTGAACTAATTCCTCCTTTTGGACTTCAAAGGATGCATTTAATGCGAGCAGAGCAGAAACAACAGATCTGAGAGCGTCTGAATGAGGCAGCATCCTCTCGGGTACGGCTGGACGAGATCCTGAGGAGTGAATGAGGCTGGTGTTGCTAGGAGATCAGGCTGGGAAAAAAAAAAAAAAAAAGGCGGGATGAAGAAAATCCTTCAGACGAGCTAACTCCCCATTGAAGTCTGAGTCTTTGATGCTCAGACGCCACAGTTGACTCACACACTTCTTCTGGCTGCAGTCCAGCAGCCTCTCGTGGAGCTGCAGCAGAGTAAAAGTGATCAGGGATATTACAAGGTTTAAAAGAAAAAAAAAACACAGCATCTTCCTTTAAATTCAAAGAGGCTTTGTGCTGGCACCAGTGATCAGAATCTTAAAGGCAACAAGTATTTCATGCATTTCCATGTAGCTTTGCATGTCCAACATTCTGCAGGAGCTCAACAACTCTGAATGGATTTATCAGGATGTGAAAATGAGTTTGAAAAACACAATAAAGGTCACAAGACCAGATTAAAGTTATTAAACGGTGCAGAAAAATATTTCAGAATGAGAAATATTTGGGGTTAAAAATTTTGTTTGAGGTCAATAAAGTCTAAAATCTACAGAAGAGGATCAGAGCCACTAAATAAAAAAAAACATCCAAGAATTTTTATCATTATTTTTATTATTATTCTGAGAAAATGTCAGAATTCTGACTTTTTTCCCCACAGAATAATAAAAAATTTTTGGATGTTATTTTTTTTCAAGTGGTGGAAAACTGACCACTGATCATCACGCATGAAGAGACACCTGAGGGACAGGTGAGCTTTGAGTTCATCAGTCTGTGATGATGGGATGAGGAGGTTTGAGTATTGCTGATTTAGCATCGAGAGCTCGAACTGAACTGAGACCGTTTGAGGTAGAGGTAGAGGAAGAGGAAGTCGCACAGCGTCGAAAAGACGACATTTACATTCTTTGTTTTAGTTTCACATGTAATTTTAATGAGGGTACAAAAAAAATCAAAAAAACATTTCCTGCTTTTCTTTTTGATCCAAAAAAATACACATACAAACACTGAAGAATAAATAAAGAGCAAAGTTTCTGTCCAAGTTTACAGCTGGAACAACCGACTGCTGACACAACGCTGCCACCGTGTGGTCAGTTGTGTTCGGTGCGTCGACATCCATCCAATATCAGACGCTCAAGCTGCACGCTTCCTCCTTTTCCTTTTCTTTACTTCTGTGGAGGAAACAGAAGATCACGCTAAAAAATGATGAATTTACAGACTCAGAAAAATGTTAGGTGAAGAAATAGTTGATGAGTTACTTAGTGAAGGACTCTTAGTGTCACCGTGAGGAGCTGGACCTGCTTCATCTGTCAGGACTTCAGGCCTTGATGGCCGTAAGAGATATTTAGGAACATGCTGAGAAGAAAAGGAAAAGTTTTTATTGGTTGATTATTTTATCGTGAAGATGACAGACACCGATTCTGGTGTGATGACATCGTTTTTCTGCTGATCCTGTTTGATTGCTCCGAGTCAGAGGATCTGAATTTAATGGAGGACATCTGCACACATTTCATCACACCTCTCTCTGTGAAGCAGCTCTGACACTCAGCTGGAGGAGGATCCACAGAGTGCTTCAGATTACCATCGACACAGAGATGAGCACAGATCTCCTTCAGTAAACAAAGAAAGCCAGAATCTCCATTACCAGTGTTTATCGAGGTGAAGAGGATGGGTCACCACAAGCTGGCACTCTTAAGAGCTCAGGAGACGATGAGTCAAACTGTTCACAGGAAATGAAAGCAGGAAGCCAAGGTTACCAGGCTGCAGGGGCAGCAGTGGAATCAGAGAGAAGCCACGCAGATGAAGACGAGACGGTAACCACACACACCAGAGCTGCACCAGTGACGGAGCGCCACACTGCAGCCTCCCAGCGATTGGTTTGTCTGATACTTTATCTGCGAGAGAAATCAAACCAACGCGTCTGTTTACCGCTGGAAGGATCTTCAGAGACCCACATTTCAAAACAAGAAATGTGTCTAAAGTTAACAAACACATTCAGGGTCATCTCTCTGAGAGGATGCTTCAGATTAGAAACCCTCCAGACTTTTAAACTCTGAAATCCATCCGAATGAATCAGTCATCCTAGGGCTGCCACATACGATTATTTTGATAATCGACTAGTCACTGATTATTTTTTGTGATTAGTCGACTATTCGGATCATACATGAATTGCAGCTTATTGCACCAGCATACAGCTAACATCATTAGCTTCCAGCTTCAAGTGTTTAAGGTATGTACTAACTAAAAATGAAGACAGTTAATATCATAGTTCATTCAGCTTTTAATGAACTTTGCAGCTTGTAGCAGCATTTCTGACATTTTTTTAATGTACCAATTTTCTATTCAAACATGACATCGCTATTAAGTAGGTAGCTCCCTGTTGACGTTAATGTTAGCAGCCAACTAGCCAATTAGCTTACCGAGTTTGTCATTCTTCGTCAGAAAATAAATCAGCCACGGCGTGCTGTCTTTTCAGATGCTCGTGCATCGCCGTCGTGCTGTCATGGAAGGACATTTCTGCTTTGCAGATTTTGCATTGCACACTTTTCTCCTTTATTTTGGAAAAATGCTCCCAAACTTTCGAGCTCTGTTGCCGGCTAGCCATGATACTGTTGGGCATAACTTTTCCAGTGACATCATGGGTTACCCCGGTTACCACTTCTGCGCGTATGCGTCAAGGACAGACCGGCAGACGAGACAGGTGAAAGTACAGCGGCAGTTTAGAGGGAAAAATAAAGTTTAAAAAAATATTAAAACGACGACGTCGATTATTAAATAAGTCGCCGACGAATTTGATCGTCGACGTCATCGTGACTAGTCGACTAATCTTGGCAGCCCTAATTCATCCTATAAAGAAAAATCATAACCTCTGTAGAGCGCAGTTCTTTATATTTTTACAGCTGTGAGTCAAACTGTGAGCTGCTGTTTTAAGAGCTGAAACGTGCAGATACAGTTTTTATAAGAAACTGGTTGAAGCAGAAAAGATAAATTTGTCCTCCAGGAGGACCAAAAACTTTTAATAATTCATTAATAAATAAATAATAAAAACTCTGGCACAGTGGACAGACTTTGTTTTGTATAGAGATGTTCGATTCCATGTTTTTTCAGACCAATACCAGTTTGAGTACTCCCTGACACCGAGTACCGTCTGTACGTCTGATTCGTAAAATTTCATTTAACACAGTGACAGATAGTTTTGAACAAGCATAGTCACTCTGACATTAAGTCCAATATTAAACAGAATTTATGTTACATTCATTCATTTAGTCTGAACAGGACCTGACACACATGATGTGTAGCGCCACCTGCTGTCGAGGAGGACTCATCAAATGTGAGATTTCTTTCGGCCTGATACCGATACCTGGTATCAGAACTCGTCCATCCCTAATTCTGTACAAAGATTATTTGGTAAATACCTTCTGTTTTTATAGAAAAGCTTTTATTTTTTTGATTTCATTTTTTTTATCTTGATTTATTGGTTTTCCTTTTATTGATTTATTTCTTTTTTTGTCTTGTTTTTGTCTGCTTGTTTGTTTTTAAATGTTTTTACCGCTTATTGTGAAGCACTTTGTCACTTGTATTGAAAACTGCTACATAAATAAAGTATTATTATTATTATCATTATTATTATTATTATTATTATTATTATTATTATTATTATTATTGTCGAAAAAAGACGAGATATGATGTGTTTGTTTTATAACTTGAATGGTCTTTATTTTAATGTTTATCATCTTATTTATTTTTTAACTCTCTTTTTATCCTCTTAAAAGCATTTTTGTTTTTTAGTGCTTTTTGTTTTTGTCTTCAACCTGTGTCCATATCCTGTTTTTTTTTAATATCTATTCTAATTATTTTGATCTTATCGGTATCTTGTAGCTTAAACTTATTTTAACTGTTAAACCTATAAGTATTTTATTGCTTAGGCTGTGCAATATTCTTTATTTAAAAATTTTCCACTTATCTTTCATTATATTATTTTTATCAATCACTATAAAGCACTTTGAAGTGATTTATTTATCTGTATGAAATGTGATTGGTTGACTGATTGATGACGTTTGACAGGAGAATAAGATCATCCAGCTTGTTTTGTAATAAATAAAGTGAAATATTAAAATATTTTGATCAAACTATTGAGCCTCTTCTCACCTGTAGACATGTGATCTAATGATATGAATAAATGCAATTTGTTTATGTGGAAAAAAATGTGCATTAAGAACAAATGACTCATAGTTGAAGGCAGGAACTTTTGTGTTTTCACTGCACTGACCCAGCAGGTTGGAGGAGGAGGATTCGGGGCGACTCTGGCTCTGCTCTGGACCCTCTGGCTGCGTCTTTGTCCGATGGAGCTTCCAGGACGGTTTACAGTGGAGGGTCGAAGGCGGCTGCTAGTTGACGGCGTTTCGTCTGCTTCATTCAGGAGGTCTGTTAGCTCCCCATCACTGATCTCCTCCTCCAAGATGGAGGCGCCTGGGCAGAGACCGTCTCACACGTTACACCATAATCTGCGTTTCTACTGCGGTGCAACACTGAAACAGATGAATATGTCATCTTTGAGCAAAATACAAACACAAGAAAGAAGTTTACCTGTGTGCTGCAAACTGACTGCACACTCTGGGCATGTCCAGAAACCTTCAGGGACCGTAGTTAAAGGTGGTGTTAAGCAGTTCATGTGAAATCTAGAGTAAAAAGAACAAACGTTGTTTTACTTTAAAGGACGTGGGAGGAAATATGTCGTTTAAGGTGCATTCACACATACCCTGAATCACACTGCCTGCACACAAGCAATCTGTGTCTGCGATCACTGCGTCCACATCTCTCACAAATAACAACACTGCTCCCCTCCTCTTCATCATCATCATCATCATCGATTCTTCGAGCCTTCACTTTGATCTGCAGCAGCGCAAACAATTCATCTTCAAAAATGTTCAAATGAATTGACAAATACAGAAAGAAAAGATTTGTTAGACACAGTGAAAAAGAATAAAAAGATCACCTTCTTTTGGATGCACCCTCCAGGATACCGTCTCTGGAGGATGAAGGCAAAGCTGACCCGATCCACGGGGCAGGTGTTTGCTGTCTGGATTAGAGTACCAGATGCTAAATCAATATGATACTGATTTGGTCTGAGCAATTTCTGAAAATAAACATTATTTTTTATATAGTAAGAACAATAATAAGACGAATAAAATAAATAAAAACTTCTGAACTATTAATAAAATTGTCACACAAGTAATTCAATAAATGGCAGTGAATTCGTGCATTGCTGCATCCATTTTTGTATCGTTTTGAGTGAGACATCAGGCTGGAGGTGAAGTGTGTTTACCTGGGACCACTGCTGAATACACTGCAAACAGAAAACATGCTGGCAGCTCTCCAGAGAGCCCACAGCCTGCTTTTCAAACGGGCTCAGGCAGATGTAACATTTATCCGAACTTGATATGAGATCTGCATCATCCTGACGTGATTTGTCTTCTTTGTCACAAGATTCCTTATTCATCATTTAGATGACATTTAACACGCCCTAAGGAGATGTTCATGAGACTTCAGTGACACAACGCAAAAATATAAATTGATATAACTTCAATTATCCCAAAAAATCCACAATTATTCTCTTTATGACCCAATATTAGCAGGTTTGATTTTTCTGAACAAGAACTTTCAAAGCAGACGTTAGACGATTGAGAACAACTTAGCGAACTAGCTTGATCAACGTTTATGACTTCCGTGAACCACTTTCCGAACGGAATCAAAATCTATGTAATTTTAACCATAAAGTAAAGCTATATCTTTGTTTTAAGTCTGCTGGTGTTGAACAAATAATCGAAAAAAGGTGACAGAGTTAGGCTTGTATGTGAGCTGCGTCGAGCTAGCAGTTAGCGCCAACTGCTACTTTTAATTTCAGCGCTTCGCAAAAAGACTTCCGGGGGATTCCTTCAGAATAAAAGCGATGTCTCGATAATAATTGACGCGGTATTAATATTCCTTTGTTTCAGTGCTTGAACAAAAGAAAGATCCCTCAGCTTAAATACAGACTACTTAAGTCGTACCAGAATTTTACAGTCAGTCCCTTTTTTTATTTCACTATGAAAAACCTATTTTACAAAAAAGCTTTGATACTTTTATTTTATATTATTGTAACTTTAACTTAATTTGTTTGATTAAATGTGAAGTTATAGATTTGGCTTCTTCTTTTAAGTGATAGTATAATTATTATTTTATACAATAACCGATATTGTTACCAACTTCCGGTTTGTGGCTATCGATGAATTAGGGATTTTTGTTAAATAATAATAATAATAATAATAATAATAATAATAATAATAATAATAATAATAATAATAATAATAATAATAATTATTATTATTATTATCATTATTATTATTATTGTTATTATAAGACGCTGCAAGTCATATTTGACCAAAGAGCCCTTATGCAGGATTATGTGACATTGTCAACAACAAAACTGAATTTGAAGTCACACTGATTAGGCTCAAAACTGATGATTGATGTAATATCTTGACTGCTACAACATAACTTGCAGCAAAAAACTTTACATCAATAATTTCTTATTTCAAAAACCAAGACCAGAAGTCCAAATAATTTATGCACAACTTTAAGTCTGGTGTTTTTCCAGTTTTGAAAGCATTATTAACAGTAAGTAATGACAAAAAAACGCTTATACAGTTCAAATCAAACAACAGAAGCAGTTTTGTTGGTGGAGCAAAACAAATGATACAATAAAGAAATCAGTATATGTACATAAGCAGCTGTGACCTATTTGCTATTGTAAGAGTTGTATGAAGAATGTAACACATTTGAGGTCATGCTGTTAAGATAAACACACAGTGGTTGTGGGTAGCAGGCCACAGACAGGAGAGCACAACCTGAAGTGTTATTAACCTCTGCCTGTCTTCAAAACTGAGTCACTGTAACCTGAGACACCGAAAGCCTCCAATAAAAAGAGAAAATGACGTTAAAGTCTTCCTTCTCTTTGGAAATGAAGAACTTGAGTTTTTAAAAAATATTGTTTCATTTCATAATAAATAATATGCATGTGACATGTGATAATACTGCAGTGGGTGGGGGATAAAAGCAGAGTGTGCATGAGTAAGACTCAGACTATGGTTTCCTGCCCTCCTCCCAGCGCTGCACACCTACAGAACACCGACACAGGAAATTAAGAGGCCTGAGCAAAGAGACGCATGGTATTTACTCACTCTGAGGAGACAGGAGAGAGGAGACGCACAGAGAGACTCGGCTTTTATCTCTGGTGAATTCAACATGCAGTTTGGCTTTCTGTGTTTGAGGAACAGACAAAGAAGACGCCGCTAAGGAGCCCGGTGAGACAACTTTGTTCCTAACGTACCGTTTTTTTTAAAAAAAAAAGCTTTTAAAAATTTTACCAGTTGAAAAGTTAAATTTCAAAAACTTTTAAAAAGTAAGTAAACAAATCTTTTTCCTAAACTTTAGCTGTGAACATGTGATCAGTTCTGTCTCCAGCTTCACACCAGATGGATCAGATGTTGACTTTTGATATCAAGTAAAACCTGGCTTTTTAATTATCTTATCATCCATAAAGTTTAAGCAACTTCAGGACAATATTTTAAGTAGGGCCCGATTGATATGAATTTTTTGAGGCCGATTCCGATATTTGGCGGGGGGGAAAAGTATCCGATGACCGATTAATCGGACGAGTCATTTTAAAAATATATAATGAATAAAATAACTTATTTTTCGGTCCCTTATTTCTGAGAAAAAAAAGATATGAATTACTTTGTACTTTAGTATTTGTTTAATTTACAACAGAAAAGTATAAAAACATGAGAAAAGCATTAAAAAGGTCGATAATCGGCCAATAATTGGCCAATAATCGGCCAACAACCAGCCAATAATCGGCCAATAATCGGCCAATAATCGGCCCATAATCGGCCAATAATCGGCCCATAATCGGCTGAACTCCTGCCGATTATGATTATTTTGAAAAAGGGCTATAATCAGCCAGTTGATATATTGGTGGGGCTCTAAATTTATGTATCAAAAGCATAATTTCAGGATGGCAAAACGTGTTTTGAGTGAAGGAGACGAGGAGTGACTGTATGTTTCCGCTGCGGTGTGAAAGTAAAAGTGGAAAAACTCTGACTGGAAACTTTTTTGTGCCGCTGCAGGAACAGAAATTTATCAACCTCTGCTGCTTCACTGACTTCAATCTGCAACGATGAACGTGACGGACGACTGCAGCCCCCCTTCAGCAGAGTACCAGTACTACTTGTTCCCAGCGGTCTACATCCTGGCTTTGTTAGTGGGTCTGCCTGGAAACCTGTCCGCCTTCTTCGTCTTCACCTTCAGGACGACTCCCCGCACCGCCTTCAGCATCTTCATCAGCAATTTGGCGCTGGCTGACATCGTCATCCTCCTCACTCTGCCCTTCAGGATCCACTACCACCTCAACAGGAACCACTGGGTGTTTGGGGACCTGGCCTGTCGAGTCACCGGTATCCTGTTCTACGCCAACATCCACATGAGCATCTGTTTCATGACCTGCATCTGCGTGGACCGATACATGGCCACGGTGCGTCCTCACACGTATCTGCGGTTGAAGAGCCCCTGCTGCTCTCTGGTTGCGAGCGTGGCGCTGTGGTGTGTGGTCGGCGTAGCGATGCTGGTCTTCGTCCTCATGGGGCCTCTGGAAGGAAACTCTGGGAGCCACAGCTGCTTTGAGAACTTCACCGAAGCTGAGTGGAACACGCGTTTGGGAGCGTACAGCCTGCTGGGTCTGATTTTTGGCTCCCTGGTGCCGTCCATCGTCATCCTGGTGTGCTACCCGCTGGCTGTGAGGCGGATCTCCAGGATCAGGACCAGAACGGCTCAGAAAGCAGTGAGAGTCATTTACACCATCCTCGCCATCACGCTGCTCTGCTTTCTGCCCAATCACGTCGTGTACCTGCTGCACTTTCTGCGCCGCAGGAATGTCATCCAGAGCTGCTCGGCTAAAAACGCCATCCACGACGCCAGGCGGGTCACCATGGCTCTGGTTATCCTCAACACCTGTATGGACCCGGTGCTGTACTACGCCACCACCAGCCACTGCAGATGGAAGCAGATGATGACCTGTTTGTGGGGGAGACTGAGGAGGCACAGAGGGGTTTACACCATCACAGAGAGGTAACAGAATCAGATCTGCCATCGCTTCATTACTCCAAATCCAAACTTTTCTACAAAGAGGTTTATTCAGATCAGCTGTGCATCAAAACAAAACAATGAAGCCTCTTCACGTTACACAGTTCAGTAAACGCTGCTCATGAGTCTGCAAAGTTTACAGCAACTTTTCTGCACGTTAAGAATCTTCAGCCTCCGTAAATCCACGCTCAGGAGAGAGAGAGAGAGAGAGATGTACGAGTCATTTCAGTGCGAAGTTTTCCTTCAAATGTTCAAAGTTTGGGCTCAGAGAGGTTTCAGCCGAGTCCAGAAGGAAGACCCTTTTTCAGGAGAGATGAAAGGAAGCTCCCCAAATCCTCATCCTGGTGAGAGAAAACGGAAACACAGAGTCAAAACTGACGAAGAAACACGTCTTTACTTCAACATATCGAAAGAAATAAGCAAGTGTTTGTTTTTAAGAACGATTGATCAGTTTGATGACAGGTAAGCAGGAGGATTTTTAAACTCTGTGTCTTTAAGTTCAGGGCTCCTCTAGAAATTAACCCGACACGAATAAAAAAAAAAAGGATGCCAGACGTGGTCGCTCATCGAGAAACCACGAAAAAAAAAGAAAAAAAAAAGAAAGTTTTTAACGCTGAGAGGAAGCGACAGACTGAACAAACTGTTAATGTGGGAGAATAAAGAGTGTGTGTACATGTGTGCGTGGGCTGGAAAAAAAGGTGTAAAAAAAGAAAAAAAAGAGATGATTTAAAAGCGTTTTTTTTTTTTTTTTTTTTTTTTTTAAACCATGGAATATTTGACTTACAGCTGTAAATGTATGATTTGTTATTTTCTACTTCTGAGCTCCTGTGTTGTTTTTGTAACATCTGTTTTGTTCGACTACACTGACGTTCTTCTCTGCGTTGGTTCTCTTGCTGGTCTCAGGCTTATCACACAGATCACCTTTGTGACTTGTATATCAGAAAATAAATAAAGATATTTTGTAAAAAAAAAAGTTTTTTGTAAGGTGTGAAATGTGGAACGGTTGAATGAATGAATGTGTTGGAGACAGATTTGTATAAACAAACAGTTTGTAAACATCTTCAGCTGTTCAACCCGGAATATTCCCTCAGGCTCCGTCCGCTTCACTTGATTTTATGTTGATGTTCTGTTTTAATGTTTCTGATCATCAAGTTTTTATTTTCTGTTTTGTTTTTTCCAAGCCTTCAAATAACATTTAATTATTATTATTATAATTATCATCACATTGTTCGTAAATATGAATGTTAAACTGAATAAAATGCAGAAGGAAGCCAGAGTTGGTACTTTCTTTGTAAACAACAACACATTGTAACAATTTTAAAGTTAAAGAATAAAAAATAGTTTAAAGAATTAAAAAAAAAATGAAATACACTGAGTAATGTTTGGAGAAACTTTTCAAAGAGAGGAAACTTCATTCATTCACACATTAACAAAGTGTGGGTTTGTTTTTGTGTTTTTTTTATAATAAAACATTTCTTGTGTATTTTTCTGCTTCGTATTTCATTTATTTTAAAGAAAAACTATATCATAGGTGTATTTTACATTCTTCTAGAAAGGAAATGAGGCTGTATTGACCAAGCGTCAACCTCTGGTCTAAAACTATGAGACAATGCGGAAGTGCTAAAGTCTGCTGTTCCTCGAGTGTCCGATTGAGGCTGGCTCCGGAAGTACAGGAAGTCACAAACACACCGAGCCAAAAAAAAAAAAAAAAAGCTGTTTTCACGGCCAAAATAAGCACATTTACAGCCTGGTAATAAAAAAAGTCTCCCGTCTGAATCACTAATTTCACTTACGACAAGCACTGTACGGGGGTGAATTTTTTTCTAACTCTGCAGTTTAGACAATATTAAGATCACCAGTTCGTCCAATCAGAGGCACAGCTCAGATCACGTGACTGTGGAGCGTCCTATGGTTGTTACTGTGGAGACTCACAGCCTGCCTCATTTCCAATATGGCCGTTCAGGTTGTTGTGCTTCATAAATCTGTTCTAGAAACAGACGGGTGACGTCGCAGAGACTACGTACATTAATTATACAGTCTATGGTGTTGAGGCAGCCTGCTGCTACCCTCACAGTCCTGAGACGGACAGCTGAGGCTGGTGAGGCCCTGTGGGACTGCTCTGAGAGCAGCACTGGCATCAGCACTTGTATATTTAATATTTCTTGTGATGTCTTGTGTTGTTAGCATTTTAATTCAGGTATAATATTTTGTGTGTGGTTTTTACATAAGCCTTTACAGGTTTCTAACCACACCTCACACGTATGTTATTTCTTCTTTTTTTTTCCCCTTTGTCTTCTATTTTCATTATATGTATGTATATGTATGCGTATGTATATATGTGCATATATATATATATATATATATATATATATATATATATATATATATATATATATATATATATATATACAGATATAGATAGATAGATAGATATACGCTTTATGCGATTTTTCCTTTTCCCCTGTATATATGTATGTATGTGTGTGTATGTATGTATATATATATATATATATATATATATATATATATATATATATATATATATATATATATATACACTTTATGCGATTTTCCCCTCTTATTTTATGCTAATGTGTGAAATAAATAAAATATAAAACAAACTGAAAAAAATCAGCAGATTTAATTTCATGTTTTTTATGTTTGACGCCTGAATTGCCCTTCAGGGATGAATAAAGTAAATTCTGTTTTCTGACAGCCCACAGCTTTCATCTTACAGAGTGTTTATTATAAAACTGAAGCTTCTTATGTTCTAAATTTTGTCTACATTTACATTTTCTGCAAAGGTCACAAAGTTTTTCCTGTAACGTCTCACTAAACTCCACCTGGACCGTTCACAGTCTGGTTGTATGAAGCTAAAGTTCTGCACGTTCTGCAGAAACTCAACGAGATCAAAAAACACACGAGAGGAAACAAGACCGGATTAAAGGGACGAAACGGAGCAGAAAAATGGTTCAGGATGAGAGAAATATCTGGGGCTAAAAATGTTGTTTTTAAGGTCAAAATCCAGATCCTGATCCTGACATAAAAACCTCCTATTTGTCCCATATTGCCCCCTAATGGAGAACATTTTCCTCGGTCAGAAGCAGAGTTTGCTGATATTTACGCAGCAACTGACCAGTGATCATCAGGTATAAAGACACACCTGAGGGACAGGTGGGCTGAGCACATTTAGAGATGAGAAATCACTAAAAGGAGCAGTACCCAGTCAGAGCTGCTGGCTCTTTGTCGTTCTCACCAGATCAAGCGTGGCCTCTTCGAAAACAGTTTTCAGGCTGTAAATCGTGAGGTTAACTTGTTTCTTCCTCCACCAAACTCTCCTGCATGTTTAAGTTAAGAGACCATCACAGAAAAACTAAAATGTTTGTGCTTTCCTTTCGACCTTTGTGGTCTGCATGAACCCAGAATGCACTGCTGTCCTTCCACCGCCCACACGTTTTCACTTACAGTGTGGCCTTTCACTTCACACCCCTCCTGAAGCGTTTAGGTGTGAAGTGTTTGCGCCCTCGAGGCGACGCGGTGAGGATGAATTTAAAAAAAGAATAATAAACTTGCGTGCTGTGGCTTTGAGAATCTGGGACAGGAAATATCCCATTTTGTTCCATCAGGAAACTGACTTGAAAGCTCAGGTGGTTAAAACGTTTCTTACCTGATAACTCCAGGACAGCAGCAGGACTTTGCTGTTGGCGTCCTCGGCGGAGGAGGAGACTTTGATGACGATGGACTCCACCATGACTGTGCCGTCAGGAAGATGCTGGATGGCGTAACCTTTCAAAACGCTGAAACAGAGGAATGCAAAAACCAAGGTGCTGTGACACATTTCATCCAACATCCTGAACGCAGCACACGAGTGTGAACAAATGTGACGCATAAATCCTTCACACCATCCGTTTGTTATGAAAACGATCATCTCTGAAATCTCTGACACACACACACTCGTCTTCGTGCTCCTCTCACCTCTTCAGGTGTGTGTAGACTCTGTGCAGCGTGTCCGTGTCGCTGTGCGGGTCCTGCAGCTGCACGCGGCAGGTGAAGCGTAACTGGTGTTCGTTGAGGCCGAGCTCCTTCAGGGCCTGCTCCGAGGAGACCAGCTTCAGACTCTGAAGACCACAAAGACACAGACGCAGCGTCTTTAGATCAGATCTGTCAGATTAGAACTCAAACGACAGACTCGTTGAGGTTTAGTGGGACTGAACTTACGTTTTCTTTCATGATCATGGTTCCATGCATGGTGCGAGGCTTTTTGGGATCAGGGAGAGGTCCTTCAACACAAGAACAAGTCAGAACATTAAAGCTCCTGTGGGCAATTTTCTGTTTATGTTGACTTTGGTGCCCCCATGTGGACAAAATGAGACCTTAAAACTTTCTTGTTCTACACGCGTAAAGGTTGGATTATGCTTTCTGCACAAACGTGACGCACGGAAATGAGAATCGCGTGTGGTTTTGATACTTTTAAACACTCCGCACGGCGCCCCTTCCCTAACGGCAGGGGGCGCTGTATCGCACAAAACTAGAGGAGAAGAAGTTGTTTACACTGTTACAACATTTTTTTGCACCAATTCCTCTTTTCTGCCAGGATTGGCCACAAAACGAGGAGTTCCCCTTCGTCGGTGTGGCTCTGTGCAAAAGTTCTGAATTTCCAGAGCTGCGTGACGCAGAAATTGTTCCTAAATGGTGGAATAAATTACCCAACTTTTACCCAAGGCAGCGATTCAAAATTTAATAATAAGCAAATGAAAAAAAATAACAAAATGGACATAAAAACATCCTTGAGTAGCTGGACCTGATCTGCAAAAATTAACTGATAAAACCTTTTCCTTTTATATTTTGTTCTCAATACGAGACTTTTAAGTTGCTTGCTTTAACTCTTTCTCTGAGACATCTTCAAAGCCGATCTGTTGATGCTGAAAGTGGGGAGAGAGATGTGCTAGAAAGACAACGAAACATCCGCTGTACTCGGGGGTTTACAGTCCTAAGATCCAACAAACATGACATTTCTCTTTCTGACTAACTTGTGTCATGACATTTAGGCGACATCGTCGTAAAGCCCTGAAACTCTGTGGGCACTTATCTCTAACACCTACCAGCTGACACCACCCTGCTCTTTAGGCTGTGGAGAAATCAAACAAACCTTAACAAACATTTCATGAAGCCTACCTCCGAGTGCCATCTCCCTCTTCAGCAGGTTGAGCGAGATGTCCACGGGGACGCTGGGGTTTGTCGTCACAGTCGCCGTCTCTCCGTTAGCTGGCATGTAGCAGTCTATGCCTGAAATGTTCAAACAGCAGCTTAGAGAAGCGAGGTCAGCAGCTCCCTGCGAACATCCCATTCTGGGGATGCACTTACTGAACTCCTGCTCGATCTTGCCCTTTAGGAATTCCATCTTGGCGGCCTCGCCGTGCACCAGCAGCATGTTTCGAGGCTCGGCCATGCGGATGAGCTGCATGATGCCTTTAGCGTCTGCGTGGGCGCTGAAGGACATGTACTCCACCTGAAGCTTCACGTCCAACTGTGGGAGAAACACGAAGCCACATGAGAAACCGCACGTCTTCATCTTCGACACAGACGAGCAGAAAATGAACTCCGCCTTACTGTTGCTCTTCCTTCCATCTCCAGTTTTCTCTGTCCGTTGAGGATTTTGTGCCCGATCGTTCCTTGAACACAATACCCGGGCATGATTACCTGAAAGGAGAGAAAGGAAGTGCTTTCACCAAGCACTCTCCATCGTTAAAAAGCACATTTTTCATCCTGGAACTCACCATGTTCTTCTCATTGCCGGCCCATTTCTTAAAGATCTGTAACGACTGACCGGCATGAAGCATACCTGGAGTGGCAAACACCACCTGAGGGGGACACACACTGTTGTTAGCACAGTTTCTCATCCTTCCTAAAATCCAATCAGAGCGAGATCCATCCTCACCATAGGTCCAGGATTATCAGCGTAGGAGCGATCGAACGCCTTGATGTGCTTAAACTCAAACATGTTCCTCTGTACGAAGGTTTTGCGGATCTTCTGATTGGTCCAGGTGATGAAGAGCTTGTAGTAATGATTTGCTTTCTCCGTGAGCCCGGTGGAGAAGTAGATGGGGGCTTTCAGGTTCATCCTCTCCCTGATGGGTGAGAGGAGTTCGTTAGTGCCTCTTCCTGAGGTGCTAATTAACACCAACAAGTCCAAACACAACGGCTACTCTAGAAATGAACACGGCCGACCTCTGTGTCTGTACTAATTCATCTTAATCGCACCACATGATTTGTAAACATTCATTAACTCTAATTGAACCTTTTATGGATATTAGTCAGACAGAGAATAGTTATTATCTGACCACAGCACCATTCTGTGCTCTTATTTTCTTATTCACAAACTAAACCAGGGGCCTGTCGTCACTTCATTCTTTGAAAAATCTTTAAAAAATCTTTGAATTCTAAAATTTTCTAAGATTTTTCTCCTGGCAAGATAAAATTTATTCATTTAAGAGAGCTCCTGAGGTGAACAACTGTTGGGAGGAGGGCAGAGGAGTCACATATTTAAGCTGCCCCTTTATTTCAGAGACTCCAGATTTTTACCACATTAATGTTTTAATCTGAGGGGAGAGTTTAATTTAAAACAACAGTGGGCTCGTACAACATTAAAAAGTTTTTGTGTTTCTGTTTGTGGAGTGAGGCTGTGGAACAGATTGGGTGTGGAGTAGTGATAGACTGATATGCTTTTTCAGGGCCGATACCGATACCGATTATTAGGTGTGAAGGAGGTCGATAACCGATATTTGCAGTTAAAGTGAATATATTGACATCAAAATTTTGAATAATACAAACTCTGATACTTAACTTTGTTTAAATGCCTTTCAGCACATGTTTATTTAACATTTTCCAGGCTCAGCAGCATGTCTTCTAAAGGTAAAAAAAAATTTAAACAAACAAATAGCTCCCTTAAGTTTTCTACAGTATATAAACTGTTTCAAAATTTCAATACAAATAAAATGTTTATCTCTTTTTTTTTACTTCAAACAATAACAATAACAATATCATTTTCAAGAGCCAAGCAAGCTGTGAAAGTTATAATAAGTTCATAGACTGTGAGATAGTCACGATGCTAATTGCGTTAGCCGGTCAATGGGATTTTCCATTCATGTTAGCATTAAGCTAGCGGACTTTCGCTTACCGAAGCAAAGTAGTTAAGAATAGCTTTCCTTTGCCAAGTTTGAAGTGACCTATTATCGGCCGTCGTATTTAAAGGAAAGGTTGATGCCGATATGGGTCAAAATGACAAATATGTCCGCCGATAATCGGCCCAAACTTTCTGTCCCCTCCTCGCTCAGAGTCGCTCTCAGAAACTTCCTGAATCGCTCCTACGCTCAGACTCCTTGCTAGGAATTTTTAGGCTGATTTAGGAGCTCTCTGTGAGGGCTCGAAGAAACACAGTGAATACGGGCCAGGGATTTTAAAACCATTAGAATGTTTTTTCTTACCAAAATGTCTCCAGCAGGATGCAAAGCTCTTGTGCTCTTCCGAGGGCAAAAACTGGAATGAGAACCTGCAGGGATGAGAAGGAAATGAAGAAGGGGGCGTTAAAAGAAGAAGCTGAAACCACTTCACAGTTGACGTGTTAGTTTTTTTTTTGCTAGTTTCCTGATAAGTTTAAAGTCTTGATCAGGAGTTTCTGGTATTTTCAGATCAGGCATGATGGTCGTTTTAAAACGTGTGTACCAGGTTGCATCGAGCTGTTTGATCACTTCTGGTTCCTGACTGTCAAAATGTGAAAAGACACACTGTAAACAAACCACCAGCTGACATAACTGTGGCTAACTCACTTCTTATAGACGATCCGTTTGTATTTGAACCTCCACAAGAGGAGACAGAGTTTAACCAACAGCAGAAATACCTTTCCTCCTCTCTCTATGCTCTCATGAACTTTCTTCAGGAAGTCTCGCTCTCTGCATCTCTTTGAGTCCCGGATGGTGGTGGCGTACGTCGACTCTGAGATGAGGATGTCTGGACGGCATTTATCGATCCACGCAGCTCTGCAAACACAACACGAGCGTGAAGAAACTGGACTGAGAGTGGAAATAAACTTCACACCAAAGTACCAAAGGACAGCGAACTCACCCCAGATGTCTGTCAGGCGTCATGTTATAATCTCCCTGTGGTGAATAAATAAAATCATTATTCAGAGATCTGAGCTGAGACTCTGAGACAGTGCAGACTTGTTCACTCACAGTGTAGACCACAGACTCTGATCCCACTTTGATGTGCACCATGGCAGCTCCCAGGACATGGCCCGCATAGTACGCCTTGATCTCCAGCTCATCATCCACCTGCCAGCAGCACGACAGAAACAGCTTGATTTGCCATCAAAAGAGACGAGCAGCTGGCGCTCAGGTGATTAAGAGACAGATACCTGGAAACAGCAGACATGACAGGAGTACCGCACCTGGACAGTTTGGTGGAGGTTCAGAGGCACCACTTTCTTCATGCAGTCCTTGATCATCTGAGAGGTGAAGAAGTTTGTCTCTCCCTTTTTGTCCACGGTGATCTTGCGGAAATCTTCCAGCAGAATGGGGCAGATGGCTTTGGTAGGGTGGGTCATGTAAATCGGTCCGTCGTAGCCCACCATCTCACTCATGTAGGGCAGAGCGCCGCAGTGATCCAGGTGGAAATGGCTGAGGAGAAAACAGGTAGAGAGATATGTTAAAGAAAAGAGATAAAATTAAAACAGCAAAAAAAAAAACAAAGTAAATTTTAAAACTTCAAACCTGATGATCACGCAGTCCAAGAACTCTGTCAGACGCCCGTTTTGGGTTATGTAAGAAAAGTCTGGGAACCGTCTCTGCGATGAAAACACAGACACATTTTCAGCACAAATCTGACCTGCATGTCATCCCTCTTTCTCTCTTCACAGTTTTTCACTCTATCCAGCATCCAATCCTCTCAGCAAAGTCGCAGAGAGCCAAAAAAAACCCAACAATAACAAGAAGAAAAACACGGGAAGCATTAGACTGAGTCTCCAGAGCTGCAGTTAAGGACTTAAGATACTTTAACCAACAAGTGTTTTTTTTATCAGTGATTCATCTCTTAATCCATCCACCTCAGCGCACCGAGGAACAGCTTAGCACATCGAGCTGCTGCAACTACTGAATCTGTTGGAGATGGAAAAGCTCCCTTTTCAAACCTGTTTTTAAAAACTTTCAAGGATTTCCTAAACTTTTAAGAAATGATTGTTGTTTCTTTTATCAGGGATGTTCAATACCACGGTTTTTTCAGACCGATACCAGTACGAATACTCCCCATAAAATGTCAGAAAATGGTGAAAAATGTTGATGTTTCTCAGAGTCCAAGATGACATCATCAAATGTCTCATTCTGTCCGCAAACCACAGATATTCAAAACTGTCATAGAGCAACAAAGAAATCAGAAAATATTCACATTTCTGAAACTAAAATCATAGAATTTTGACTTTTTTTTTCTTAACTAATTACTTAAACTGATTAATCACTTATCAAAACAGTTGACAATTAATTCAGTAATCGATTAACAACCGATTAGTTGTTGCAGCTCTAAAAAACGAGTACTGATACGAGTGCTTTTGATAGATAAAACTTCAATTAACACAAGAACAGTTACTCTGCCACTAAGTCCAAAATAAAATACAAACTTAAATGTATCGATACTTGAGCAGCCAGTCTTACCTAATTGAAGACATAAATTTTCATTGGCTTTTGAAGAAAGATGGGGTTAAAATGTTATAAGGGATGCACAATATGAACTGCATAGTGTTCCAATCGTTGTGTAAAAGCCTGTGGAGTGAAATATCAGCACTGGTAGGTATGAAAATGTCTGACTGTGAAGATTATGAGCAATATTTCTGAAGGTCTGTATTTGGAAAAAGAATTCCTTATGGTAGATTAATGGGTTCGTTCTTGTTTTGAATATGTTTCTAAGACAAAGAGACCAACAAAATAATTATAAAAAGTAAATTTTATCATTGGACAGACACTCTGACATCCCAACTTGTAGTGAGAATTTTGTTTAATGATTTTTCCCTTCAATGGCATTATCTTTTCGGTGTGAGAGTGTTTTTTTTTTTATTTGCTTTAGTCGGGTTTTTTGTGTCTGTATGAAAAGCATGTTAGATTTATAACAGTCTAGGTGTTGCGTAAAATTTATTAGATACAGAAGCAAAGCCAAAACAAGCCAAAGTAAAAGCGAAAATCAACAATCGAAAGTACTTTTTGTTTTATCTTGAGATAAAAACGTATTACTTACATCATCATTGTACCCCATGTGCATCCCACAGTCCAGCATGATGTTTTTGCCTCCGATGGAGACGAGGATGCAGCTGCGGCCGACATCCTGTCCAGCACCTTGGAGAGGGAACAGCGGAGAGGAGGAAAACTTTAGGAGTCAGTGAACGCACCACCGTGTCACAAAGTTAGCATTTCCAGCTAACGGGTTTTTATCAACAATACTCGAGCTATTTAACATATAATTGGATAATTCCAACCTAAAAGTCAGATAAAATATTAATTAGTCTTCTGAAGAGAACTTATTAATCAGTGAATTAAAGTATCTTAGCTGCAGGCCGGTGTGTTGTTGACGGAACTAGCTTTCAGATGCTAAGTTGGTAACACTGCTATGGTACTCACCCAGCGGAGTAACTTTTATTTCAGGCATATTTACTCATTTAAAAAATCCTGTTTTAAAGAAAATTAACCGACAGCTAGTTTACTGTGGCAGTCTGACGAGTTCCAACGGTAATTTATTGTCTATTGTCACAGAGACACATTCATTGTCCTCAGTAGGGTACATGCTGGTCCTCTTTCACACCGCTGTCAAACTATACCGGGTAAATGTAAAACTTCCGGTAGAAATTTCAAAATAATAATTCACAAAATTATTTGATCTTCTCAAAAAATGCCAACGGTTTCCCCGAGATTATGATCAGTTTTATTTATTTATTTATTTCTCAAGGTTTAACTTTAACTAACTTTTTTTTTCAGAGACTAATGATGGTTTATAATAATAAATTTATACATTAATTATATTAATAACTTTATACATATTTCACCCTTAAATTAGTGCACATAGTGATTAACAACTTAAGTATGAGAACAAAATAAACATAAAATTAAAAGACAGCAATTAACAAGTGCAATGGTAAAACCTAAAATTAGAAAGTAATTAAAAGTTTTGTCGGTTGTGACAAAAGGATTTTTTTTCGGTCAGTTTACAAAACGTTAGGATGGTCAGTGTGATTGGCAAAATCATGACCATGCTGCCATTGCTAACACTAATGAGGTATATTAAGCACTATTCTTTGTTTGTTTTGGCCTTTGCAATGCGGGACATGAGATTTATGATCATGTAGGCTGACAAGTCAAGAATTAAACAGAAAATGACTTGTTATCAAAGGCCAAAAGTTATGTTTTACCAATACACTTTGTAACACACTGATGCCTTTGTTTTTTGTTCTTTTGTTTGTTTTTTTTTTTTTTTTTTTTTTTTGTTACTCTGTTTGTTCTCCGGTTTGTTTTTTCCTTTGTTCCTTAGTTTTGTCTTCATGTGTAACTCCTATCTACATGGGTCCTTTCGTTACTGCAGTTTTTTTTTTTTTTCATTTTGAAATAAATATTTGAAATTATAACACTAAAGTAATGCATCTAACTTCCAATTTTTTTTAAACCTGAAAAAAAAAAAGTTTTTGTAGTTTTTACTGCCAGGTTTTATTTCGATGGCAGCGTTTTCCAATTTCCGGTTTTCTCTGCTCGAGTCTGCGCAGTCGAAGCGGATTAGGCTAGGAGTGACCAGTCGATCTATGTGGAAAGAAATGCTTAAAAACTAAAGCTTAACTGCAGGTGAGGTGTCCTGTCTTTGTCAGTTTAATTAATATATTGTAATATTCTCTTTTCTTACGCTGTCTGTCGCATAAAGTCATTCGTTTGTTTCCTGTCCGTCTCTTTTTATCGTCAGCACTTCCGCATAGAGACACCATGGCTGATTCAGTGGCTGCAGATGATCAGAAATTCTGCCTAAAGGAGGTGCTCGACACTTTCAAACTGTGTTTGTCGGAAAATAAAGAAGTTTATCTTGAGCATTACGTGGCTGGGTGGCGTGGTCTCGTGAAGTAAGTGGAAATATTTTTGTCTTTTTTACGCACACATGCAGGTGGATTACGGAGCATCTGCTGCTGACTCAATGAATGAAGCCACAAAAGCAAACTTCAGACACATAAATCAGGGAAGTATTACTAAAGTATTCACTGTTTTGTTTATATCTTTCAAAAGGTTTCTGAACAGCTTGGGCAGCGTCTTTGGATTCATCTCAAAGGATGCTGTCAACAAGATCAAGATCCTCGTCAGTCACCTGGAGGGAGAGAATGGTTCCCAGTATGTCACTTTCCAGTCGATGGTGAAGTACGAGCTGGAGAATGAACTTGTGGACCTGACTAAGAGAGGCACCCACCCCGAGTCAGGCTGTCGTACTCTCCTGAGGCTGCACCGTGCACTCAGGTGGCTGGAGCTCTTCCTGGAGCGCCTCCGCACCAGCAGTGAGGACGGCAAGACTTCAGTCATGTGTGCAGAGTCTTACAACGAGTCCCTCGCCCAGCATCACCCTTGGGTGATCCGGAAAGCTGCAGGGATGGCGTTCTGCGTGCTCCCGGGGCGCGCATCTTTCTTCGAAGTGATGAATGTAGGCACACCTGAGCAGGTGGTGGCCATGCTGGGGGAAGCCCTGCCTCTTATTTCTGAAGTGTACCAGATCACGGAGGAACTTTACGCTCAGAACAACATGCTCGACTTACCGTAGACGGAAAGAAGAGCTGTTACTTGAATATTTACACGAGTCAATATTTACTTCTGGTCTCTGCTGAATGTCCCTACAGCTGGCTGCTGATCCTGTTTGCTGGTTCAAGTGTTAAACATTCTCAGAGCAGTGTTAGATAAATAATCATAATCACTGACACTAATCTGTTACTACTGCATTACAAGTGTTTAATTAAAAAAAACTAGTGATATTTATAATGTTGCATGTTTATATTTACTCTTTCTAATGCACCTTTAAATAAACTTTTTAACTTAAAAACACGAAGGGAACACCAGTGGAGACCTTAATTCTCAGTTACCTGCTAAAAACTGTTGTGTTTTTGTTTTGTTTTTTTAATTACCAGTTTTGTAAGCTGATGAAAGAAAAAACTTAGCTGACAACAATTTGTTTAAATGACAAATAATTGATATTATTTTCAAGCAAAACAACCACATGTTTGATTTCTTTGTAGTTTTTTGTTGTATTTATGACACGTTTCAATCAGGATTCAATGCTTTACAGACACACTTTGATTTTTTTGTGCTGATCTCATTTTGGATGGAACAAAATGTTGTGTTTTGTTACTTGGGTTCAAAAAATACAACCTAAAAAGAAGAAGCAAACTGCAGTCCAAAAGTGTTTTTTTTTTTTTTTTTTTTTTTTTTTTTTTTAAGATATTGCCAATCAGACATTAGAAAGTCTTCGTAAATAAAACTACAAATCATTAAAAAAAAAAAAAAAAGTCTTCGTAAAGAAGTGCCAACATTATCCAAAAATCACAAATTCTGGGAAAATGTGGATTCAGAAATGTCTATGAAGAATTTTCAGTATTTTATCTCAGTCCAAAGATTATCAAAAATACAAAACAAAAAAAAAGATGAAAAGTTAAAATAATTCCAGACACCGTAATTAAAAACAGTTTTTAGAAGTGGACTCAGAGATGTTGACTTCACTGACACATCGTCGATGCAGCCTTTAATCTAAAGTATACATGGAAAAACATGCTGTTTACATGAATGTACTGTACTGTATAGACTCTGTACTATGAACACATATGTTAGCAAAAACAATTTATAATGACGAAACGTAATAAAACAAATCCCGCATGTTGATGGTTCTGTGATGATTAACAAAGCAGATGAAGTCTCCGCCCATGTTTCAGAGCTGGTGTTTGCTGCTGAGAACTATGGAAGCCCATACAGGTCATGATTAAATTTATTTAATTTAATCAGTTTTCTCGAGATCTTGACTTAATTTTCTCAAGAGAAAAAAAAACTTGTGCAACTTTACACAAAGAAACAGAAACAGGCTTCACTTTCTTCAGTCGTGTGGGCAGCAGCAGCTAGACAACTAGGCTGCCGTCTCGGACTAATGATAGCCATCAAGCTCCTGATTTGATTTTTGGATCACCTGAAAATTATCTTTTCATCTTAGGAAAACAAGATTAGTTTCCTTCAAGGTAACAAGATAAAATATCCCATTATCTCAAGAAAGAGAGAAAATTAAATATTGTGGCATTTCAGGGCTTCCGTAGAGATCGGTGCATGAGTTGGAGAGGATAGAGAAGAAAGGATTCTGGGATTTTTTTTTACATTTTTTATTCTGTTTGTACTGATCTGATATGTTTTCAGGTACAAAACGTTATTTGGTACAAAATCATTCAAGCATTTATATCTACGGTTTTATGGAGATTTGATTTTCTAATTACTTTTTCCAAGAAGACTCCCCCCTCTATTCTTTAAAATTATGCTGTTGCAATATTTATATGATGTTAAGCTCAGTAGTTTGAAAGATAGTACCATAAAATATGATACATAACCTATTCACTACCTGCGAACCACATCTGTTGAAAATACTAAAAAAACAAATTGTTGTTGGTATTTCTGAGGCTCCTCCCTCTCAGGTAGCAGGAAAGCAGGTAAGAGAAAGTCAGAAGAGGGCTTTCATGTGTATAAGAATTAAACTTCAGATGTTGCAGAGGAATTTAGCTGTTTTCTCTTATTATTAATCCTCAGTTTCAGGGTTTCTAACACACTTGTAATTCTTTAAAGACTTTAAGGATCATCTTTATGGTGTCAAGGCCCAGGAACTCCTGTGACGTACCTGAATATGTGGTAAAACCAGATCTGGAAACCTCACCACATCAGGCCAGTCTGTTTGACTGGCTGCAGTACCGCACTCCGAACACCAGGTGTCGCTTTTCTTCCTCTAAACAACAGCCTGTCGTCAGGGCAACCAGACTGTTATAGCAACCGCGCTGACGCTCAAGAAACTGCACTTCTTGTCGAAACTGGTAAAAAAAAAAATGACCACAAATGAACAAATTTAAACATTTCTAACGTTTAACTTGTGATACAGCTTCAGTTTAGGTCTTATGCAGAAAACAGCTCGTAAAACTGTCTTAACTGAGGCAAAGGAAGGTCGATGTTAACTTTCTCTACTCCTTTATCGAAGGACGGAAAGAAACAAGTCAAGAATAGACTGTACAAAAAATCCGCTTTGAAATGCATTTAGGCCGACCTAAGTCCTCCAAAGGTCGAAGCAGACCCCCTGTTAGCAGCTCCCTATTCTCAGATGATATGAACTACAGCACCCAGAAGCTTCCTGCGCACCCCAGCAGACCGGACAGGAACCTCCGCTCCCAGTCCCAACCCGTGATGTGGCAGACCGGCAAGCTGAGCCAGGATGAGGTCCTACAGATGCTGCAACACATCCCAGCAGCCCCAGCACAGTCCTTAAACAAGTACAAAGTCCTTCCATCCATAGAGAGCAGGCCGACAGATCTGAGGAGCCTGGATGAACACATGTCAGAGCTGCACCTGTGTGATGATGCCACCCTGCAGCAGAGGTACCAGGGGTCAAGTCCTCCTACAGTGAAAACCTGTATCCCTGAGAGGGATCTAAAGGGGACTCTCTGGCCAATGCACCCCCCAGATCCAGGACCAGGCGCCAAAGAGGGTTTACTCCTGGCAATCCGAGCACCATGTGGAGAGAGGTTTCAGCACCACTTTGACCCAACAGACACTCTGCTGAGTGTAAAATCCACAGCTGAGCTTCAGTACGGAGTCCAGTATGGAGCGGTTTCCATCGAGACCATGGACATGCCTCGCAGGACCTTCACAGACCTGAGGATGACTTTAGCTCAGTGTGGCGTTGTAAACAGATCAGTGCTGTGCATCTCTCAGAGTGATGGAGAGATGGAGAAAGTCTGAAATATGGATTATTTACGGCCCTACTGCAATCAGAAAGAAGATTTTTTTTTTTTTACCAAGAAGATTGGATTTCACTTTGCAGAAATTAATTTAAAACTCAGATCGTGGTGAGAAAATGATGAACATTTGGACTAATCTCACTGGTGGTTTGAGCTAATCCCAGTATAATCTGCAGCTAAACACAAATGCTCCTACAGCACAAAGATCACCAACTTCAGAGATATTTCCGAAATCAAATAACTTGTGTATTCAAAGTTAACACATTTGTCACCATGGACTAGACTTACAGGGTCAGATGTGTTATTTTATTTTAGTTTTTTCCTTTTCTGGTTTTGGGAGCATTTGCATAAATATTGATTTATTATAATCAAAAGCTGTTTTCTTGAAAAGTATCTTTCGCACACGTCTTTGGTTTCACTTATGCAGAAAATCAACAATTTTTTACCAAAATACCACAGAATGATGGAATGTTTAAAATGGTTTTACGTCATAAATACTAGATTTTTGATTTTTATTAAATACTTTTTTGATTTGTAAAAATAATGGAGGATTTTTTTTTAACTATAAAAGTTTATTTTTGTCACTTTGAATGGCTTAAAAAAGGCAAAACAATAAAATCTACTAATTTTACACTTTGTTTTTTGTTGATATTGCACAGATTACACTGCAGGTAGAGCCACCTCAATACTTCCTTTATGGCTAAAGCTGCATCTGTGGGTTTAACCACACAAACTTACACTCACCGGCCACTTTATAAGGCACACCTGTCCAACTGCTTGGTAACACGAATTTCTAATCAGCCAGTCACATGGCAGGAACTCAATGCACTTAGGCGATTTAAGTGACTTTGAACGTGGCATGGTTGTTGGTGCCAGACGGGCTGGTCTGAGTATTTCAGAAACTGCTGATCTACTGGGATTTTCATCCACAACCATCTCTAGGGTTTACAGAGAATGGTCCCAAAAAGAGAGAATATCCAGTGAGCAGCAGTTCTGTGGGAGAAAATGCCTTGTTGATGCCAGAGGTCAGAGGAGAATGGCAGGACTGGTTCCAGCTGATAGAAAGGCAACAGTAACTCAAATAAGTGCTCGTTACAACCGAGGTCTGCAGAAGAGCATCTCTGAATACACAACACGTTGAACCTTGAGGCAGATGGACTACAGCAGCAGAAGACCACACCGGGTGCCACTCCTGTCAGCTAAGAACAAGAAACTGAGGCTACAATTCACACAGGCTCACCAAAACTGGACAATAGAAGATTGGAAAAACATTGCCTGGTCTGATGAGTCTCGATTTCTGCTGCGACATTCAGATGGTAGGGTCAGAATGTGGCGTCAACAACATGAAAGCATGGATCCATCCTGCTTTGTATCAACGGTTCAGGCTGGTGGTGGTGGTGTAATGGTGTGGGGGATATTTTCTTGGCACACTTTGGGCCCCTTAGTACCAACTGAGCATTGTTTCAACGCCACAGCCTACCTGAGTATTGTTGCTGACCATGTCCATCCCTTTATGACCACAGTGTACCCATCTTCTGATGGCTACTTCCAGCAGGATAACGCTCCATGTCATACAGCTGGAATCATCTCAGACTGGTTTCTTGAACATGGCAATGAGCTCACTGTACTCAAATGCTCTCCACAGTCACCAGATCTCAATCCAATAGAGCACCTTTGGGATGTGGTGGAACGGGAGATTTGCATCATGGATGTGCAGCAGACAAATCTGCAGCAACTGTGTGATGCTATCATGTCAATATGGACCAAACTCTCTGAGGAATGTTTCCAGTACCTTGTTGAATCTATACCACCAAGGATTAAGGCAGTTCTGAAGGCAAAAGGGGGTCCAACCTGATACTAGCAAGGTGTACCTAATAAAGTGGCCGGTGAGTGTATATTGTGTCTAATAATAATCAAAACAAGAACCAGTGATAGTTATAGATTACCAAAACAAATGTAATCTCAGAGGTGCAGAGACGCTGCCGCTGCACGATGCACCTTCATTCTCAGTCTGCTGTTGACATTTCCTCTATTTCTGCTCTGATTAAAGTTCCCGTGTGCCAAGTTGAATCTTCCTGGTTGTCACATCAGAATGCAGAGGCACAGACGGACGTTATTAGGTTGTCTTTTTGGCAATCACAACACAAGTAACTTTAACACGATTAGGTTTTCAAAAGACTGTAAACACAAACATCCCCTGTCTGAGTCGTTCTCATTCAGCATCTTCTCTTTCACGACACATGAAGAAGACCTTCAGGAGGTTTTCTCATGATGTTATATGTTTTCATCCACATTTAATGTCCGGTGGGGTAAGGTCTGAAAAGATCTGAACTACTTGGACTGAATTTGTTCACATCTCATTTTTAGTTTTCCATTTGAAGCCCGAACATTGTGTCTGAACACAGAGTTGACCTCTTTCTGAGTTTACAGATGTACATGTGACATGTTGGCATTATTCCAGAGAAGGTACTGTGCAGTTCTAAAAGAGAGTCCGTCTCTAAACCGAACCAAACAATAAAACAACCCACCAGCCTTTTCATCAACATGTGATGAGACACAATGGTGAGAAAAGCTGCAGGTGTGCACGCTAAAGTTACCGACAGTCAGTTATGTCATTTGAACACCGTCTCATGCAGCTTTCTACAACACTAAATCCAATGGAGTTGGGACATTGTGTAAAGCCTACATAAAAACAGAATATATTGATTTGCAAACCCTGGTTAACCTAAATTCAACTGAATACACGACAAAGACAAGATATTTATTGTTCAAACTGATAAACTTTTTTGCAAATATTCACTCGTTTTAAATTTAATGCCTTCAACACGTTCCTAAAAAGCTGGGACAGGGTCAACAACAGACTGGGAAAGTTAAAGAATGCTCCAAAAACACCTGTTTGGAACATTCCACAGGTGAACAGGTTCATTGGAAACATAAAAGGAGCATCCCTGAAAGGCTCAGTCGTTCATAAGCAAGGATGGGATGGAGTTCACCACTTTGTGGACAACTGCGTGAGCAAATAGTCCAACAGGTTAAGAACAATGTTTCTCAACGTACAATGTCAAAGAATTGATGGATTTGATCATCTACAGTCCATAATATCATCAAAAGATTCAGAGAATCTGGAGAAATCTCTGCACGTAAGCAGCAAGGCTGAAAACCAACACTGAATGCCCGTGACCTTTGACCCCTCAGGCAGCACTGCATTAAAAACCAACATCATTGTGTAAAGGATATTACCACGTGGGCTCAGGAAGACTTCAGAAAACCATTGCCAGTTAACACAGTTCATCACTACATCTACAAGTGACAGTTCAAACTCTACCATGCAAAGACAAAGACATATCAACAACACCCAGAAACACCGCCGGCTTCTCTGGACCCGAGCTCATCTGAGATGGACTGACGCAAAGTGGAAAAGTCTGCTGTGGTCTGACGAGTCCACATTTCAAACTGTTTTTGGAAATCATGGACGTGGTGTCCTCCAGGCCAAAGAGGAAAAGAACAATCTGGATTGTTCTCAGGTCAAAGTCTCAAAGCCAGCATCTGTGATGGTATGGGGGTGTGTTAGTGCCCATGGCATGGCTAACTTGACCATCTGTGAAGGCTCCATTAATGCTGAAAGGTACATACAGGTTTTGGAGCAACATATGCTGCCATCCAAGCCACGTCTTTTTCAGGGACGTCCCTGCTTATTTCAGCAAGACAATGACAAGACACATTCTGCACCTGTTACAACAGCGTGGCTCCGTAGTAAAAGAGTGCGGGTATTTGACTGGCCTGGCTGCAGCCCAGACCTGTCTCCCACTGAAGATGTGTGGTGTATTTTGAAGCACAAAATATGACAACGGAGACTGTTTGATCAACTGAAGTTGTTCATCAATCCAGAATGGTAAAGAATTCCACCTCCAAAGCTTCAACAATTAGTGTCCTCAGTTCACAAACACTTATTGAGTGTTGTTAAAGGAAAGGTGATGGAACACAGTGGAAACATGACCCTGTCCCAGCTTTATAGGAAGGTGTCGCAGGCATCAAATTCAAAATGAGTGAACATTTACAAAAAACAAAGTTTATCAGTTTGAATAATAAATATCTCGTCTTTGTGGTGTGTAGGTGACAGATTTATGAATGAATCCTTGTTGTTTTGTCACTTCCGGTGAGTGGGTCACGTGGTATGGTGGGCAGTACACCTTCAGGATTTACAAGTAGTTCACCTGCACAGGTAAGGTGAGCTTGGTGGAAGGAGGGTGGGAGGAAGAGGTCCTACTTTTTGCTGACCGCATTTGAATTACCTTTTATGCACTCGGAACAGGCTGCTCGTTTTATCACATCTGGTGGTGCATCTGAATCGTTGTTATTACACCGTGCAGTGTTTGGATTCCTGTGCGAGCGTAAAATAAATACATCAAACGAACCCATGGACTTATGGTAATTCTTTGGTCGAGCGCGTCTGACAAGCTGGTCTCTTCTTCTTAGCCTCTTGGCGACTTTGTGGATTTGGATTGTCGCCTTATATTGTCAGCAAAAAACGGCTGGAAAGCCAGATCGGAGCCACGATTCATCTGTATTGACTCAGCGCTCAGGACGACGGCAGTGCAACCAACGCATCGGGTGGTATGTAACCCATGGTTTACTGTGTTTTTGGTTGTATGAAACGCAGTGTTTGTGGGGGTTACGACCGCCGGCTAAGCTGTGTGTTGTTTCGGCGTGTTGCTGGTTGCTGCTGTTCGTTGTTGAGCTGAGTGTGCAGTGTTTGGAGCCTTGGCGGCTGGCGTGCGCACTCCGCGGATTGAAAGCAGTGTGTGCGCCTAATGCGCGATTTTCATTCATTCATTGATTGATTGCTGTGGATTGAGCTGGGATCGCTTTGGATTTTGCTGTGAATGTGGATTTCGCTGGATTATCTTTGGATTGTTCTGTGAATGTGATTTATTTGGGTGTGAAAAATGAGTGGATCAAACGCCGGCTCGACTGTGGGGAAACCGGAAACTGGGAAAAGGACTGTCATTCTTACGGAAAAGGCACTGGCGAACAAAATTGCAAAACTTCAGAAAGACCGTAAAAAGGATGTGGATAAAATTAAGACCCAGATATCATCTCTCAAACAGCTGATGAAAGATGATAAAAACGTTTCAGAAGTGAAATCACAATTCAATATATTGTCACACTTGTTGGGAAATGCCACTTCACTGCACCAGTCTCTGATGTGTTTAATTCCACGTGATGAACAAGAGAAACAAAACGCATGGTTTTCAAGTATTGATAAATACAATAAAGGATTCATGGAGGATGTTCAATCATGGTTGACACAACTTGAAAAAGCTTCTAGTAGGCCTGAATCTCAGCATCATGACGGACAGGATGAAATACGGCCATGTGACAGCATATCAAACCACAGCAGCAATAAAAATGGATCAAAATCAAATATTTCAACAACCTCATCTGCACGAGTTAAAGCGGAGGCTGAAATGGCTGCACTGATTGCTCGTCAAAAGCTGCTTAAAGAAAAACATGCACTCGAGGATCAGGAGGAGCAGCTTCGAAAAAGGAAAGAACAGCTACAGCTTGAAGCAGACATAGCAGCATCCATGGCGAAGGTGACCGTTTTAAGAGCCTCTGGATCTGGTGTAGCAAGCGCATCTTCTCGGAGATCTAATGGCATGGAGTCCTATTTTGAAACGGGAAAGAGAGATAAGCTCAACATTGATGCCAAAAGCTTTATCCCACAAAAACTTGAACATGTTGAAAAAGAAAAAATGGTGGTTGGAAACAGTACCTCACACATCAGTCAACCTCAGCCAAGCCTTAAAGAAACGGATACTGCCATCCATCCCCAGTATGGGCCCTCAGACTACACAACACAGGACACGCATGCCTTGTTTACTACAGCGCCCTCTATGTCTCAACAGAGAAATGTTTATACACCATTTTCCTGGAACAGCAATAATGATCAGCAACAAATATGCTCTATCATGGAAAAACAAAATGAAATAACTACATTGCTGGTGCATCAACAGTGTCTTTCATCACTCCCCAAAAGAGACCTCGAGATATTTGATGGTGACCCACTTAAGTACCATGCATTCATGCGATCTTTTGAGCAATTAATTGAACAAAAAACTGACAATACTATGGATTGCTTGCACTTCCTAGAACAGTACACACGAGGACAACCCAAGGAGCTCATAAGAAGCTGTCAGCATATGACAGAAGGTACTGGTTATGCTAAGGCAAAGGCTCTCTTGCATGAACATTTTGGAAATGAATATAAGATAGCTTCTGCCTACATGGATAAAATCTCTTCATGGTTACCAATAAAAGCAGAGGATGGAAAAGCTTTGCAGGAATACAGTTTATTTCTGCGTGGATGCTGTAATGCCATGGAGGAGGTTCACAGTCTGTGCGACTTGAATACATCTGCCAATATGCTCACTGTAATCAAAAAATTGCCCTATAGGATGAGGGACAAGTGGCGAACAGTAGCATGTGACATCCAAGAAAGAAATCGGAGGAGAGCTATGTTTGTTGATATTGTCACTTTCATCGAACACCAAGTAAAGATTGCAACTGACCCTGTATTTGGAAACATACAAGATGATTCACCATCAACAGTTAAGGATGGCTACAAGGCAAAACCATCTCTCCGCTCAAAGGCTAAAGGAACTAGCTTTGCCACCACCGTAGCTACAATGGAGGGAAGGACCCCATCAGAGAACAAGTATAAGGATGTTCATTTGTCTGGGATGATTTGTTTATTTTGCAAGGGTGAACACAAGCTGGATTGGTGCCCTCTACTGGAGAGGAAGACTAATAGTGAGAAGATGGATTTCCTGAAAAAGAATGGAATTTGTTTTGGCTGCTTGTGTACTGGACACATCAGTAAAGAATGCAGGAAACGTCTCACTTGTAAAGCATGTGGTTCAAAACACCCAAGTATTCTCCACATAAATCAAAAGAAAGCTGGAACTGATGTGGAGAAAGGCAAGAAAAACTCAGAGTCTACAGTGGATAAATCTCCGATTGCAGTCCAAACTAGTGGCCTTACTGGGGCCGGGGAGCAAGATTTCAAGCTCGCAATTGTTCCAGTGAAGGTAAAGTCGAGGAAAAGCCACAGGATGGTGGAAACTTATGCTTTTCTTGACCCTGGAAGCTCAGCATCCTTCTGTACAGTGGGTCTGATGGATAGACTGAATCTCTCCGGGAGAAACACAAGGATTCTTCTGCGTACCATGGGACAAGAGAAAATTGTGGACAGTGGTATTGTCTCAGATTTGGAAATTTCAGGACTGGACACTGATTGGTTCTGTGAAATGCCAGATGTTTTCACTCAGCAAAGGATGCCTGTTAACAAGAGCAATGTGCCCCGACAGGAAGATTTGCAAAATTGGCCTCATCTGAAACATGTCTTCTTACCGGAAATAGATGCTGATGTGGAGCTTCTGATAGGCTCAAATGTGCCAAGGGCATTGGAACCTCTGGAAGTCATCAGAAGCGTGGATGACGGGCCATATGCAGTTAAAACAATGCTTGGATGGACAGTCAATGGACCACTAGGTGGAAAAGGTGGTGAACCTGTGTACCAGTCTGCAGTCACTGTGAATAGAATCTCAGCCATGAAACTGGATGAACTATGGAAACAGCAGTTCAAGGTGGATTTTCCAGAAAGCAGCCAGGATGAACAGCCAGGGCTTTCTAGGGATGATTGTAAATTCTTGGAAATGGCTGAAAACACCGTCAGACTTATTGATGGCCACTACACTCTTGCGTTGCCCTTGAAGGATCGCAATATTAGCATGCCAAACAATCGCAAAATTGCAGAGCAACGTGCTTTTAACTTGAAGAGGAGGCTAACCCGAGATGCATTATTCCACAAAGACTACACAGCCTTTATGAATGATCTCATATCCAGTGGATATGCAGAACGTGTACCCGTCATGGATCTGGATCGTAGTGATGGGAAGGTTTGGTATATACCGCACCATGGTGTATACCATCCAAAGAAGAAAAAACTCAGAGTTGTTTTTGATTGTGGAGCATCATTCCAGGGGGTATCACTCAATGCACAGCTCCTGAATGGCCCTGACCTCACAAGTACCTTAGTTGGAGTTCTGAGCAGGTTTAGGAAGGAGCCAGTGGTTCTGATGTCGGACATTAAGGCAATGTTTCATCAGGTCCGGGTTTCAGAGGAGGATACAGACCTGTTAAGATTCCTTTGGTGGCCTAGTGGTAACCTTAGTCATCAGTTGGAGGAGTACAAAATGGTTGTACACCTGTTTGGAGCAACATCGTCTCCGAGCTGCGCCAACTTTGCACTTCGAAGGTGTGCAGAAGACAACAGAACACTTTCAGATCTGCAAGCAACTGAAACCATCATGCACAATTTCTATGTGGATGACTGCCTTGTTTCAGTAGCTACCGAGGCGGAAGCTTTATCCCTGTATAAAGACCTTCAAAACATCTGTGCCAAGGGTGGATTCTATCTGACTCAGTGGATAAGCAACAGTCGCAAAGTGCTGGCAGCAATACCTGAAAAGGATAGAGCAAAGGAGGTCAAAGACTTGGACTTGGATAACGACATGCTTCTTGTTGAGAGAGCACTGGGAGTACGATGGTGTGTACAGTCTGACACCTTCAAGTTCAACATAAATATCCAGGAGAGACCACTGACACGTAGAGGAATCCTTTCAATGGTCAGCTCTTTCTATGACCCCTTGGGCATTTTAGCTCCTGTGGTTTTCACAGCCAAAAGGATACTTCAGGACTTGTGCCGGAAAGGTCTTGGGTGGGATGATGCTGTGCCTGAAACATCAGCTCAGGAGTGGATTGACTGGTTAGAGGGATTACATCAGCTGGAAAACTTCAGCATCAGGAGATGCTTTAAACCACTCAACTTTGGAGAAGCAACCTTTGCTCAGCTGCATCATTTTGCAGATGCAAGTGAGCAGGGTTATGGTGTTGTTACCTACCTGTTGCAACGTAACAACCACTCTCAGACATGCTGTGCATTCGTAATGGGAAAATCCAGAGTTGCACCTTTAAAGCCTGTTACGATCCCTCGCATGGAATTGACCGCAGCTGTTGTAGCAGCTCGCATGGATAAGCTGTGGAGAAAAGAGCTTGGATTACAGCAGCAAGACTCTGTTTTTTGGACCGATAGCACCTCTGTGCTAAAATACATCAAGAATGAAACTTCAAGGTTTCGTGTTTTTGTGGCTAACAGAGTCACAGAGATACACAGGGTTTCAGACAGTTCACAATGGCGATTCGTGAACTCTGCACAGAACCCTGCAGACCTGGCCTTTTCAGCAGAGATGACATCTACTCACGTCGGAGATGGAAACAAGTGCAATACATCGCTGACTTGTTCTGGAAAAGGTGGACTCAGGAATACTTACCACAACTACAGGAAAGACAGAAGTGGACAAAGGTCAAATGGAACTTCATTCCAGGAGACATCGTCCTCATCATAGATGATTCTGCACCTCGTAATTCTTGGCTTATTGGGAAAGTCATCGAAGCCATTCCTGACAGGAGAGGACTTGTACGACAGGTCTGGATTAAAACTGCTACCAGCCGTATCTGCAGGCCTGTGACCAAGATTTGCCTTCTTCAGGAGTCGGTGGAATCCTGATTTTTTTGACTTGATCTGACTATGACGACTTGAACAACCTGACTTGACATAAGAGTGATGGTAAAGATCACTCTCAACATAAGGCTAAGTGCTGGAAACCTCTGGCCTAAAAAAAAAAAAAAAAAAAAAGGAGAACAGAAACAAAAAATTCTGTGAACTTGATCTTCAATGTGTTTATGTAATATTGATGTGTTATGGTGGTCCCTTTAAATGGTATGTATTTATAATTATTACAGTATGATTAATTGTAATAATTAGGGGCCGGAATGTAGGTGACAGATTTATGAATGAATCCTTGTTGTTTTGTCACTTCCTGTGAGTGGGTCACGTGGTATGGTGGGCAGTACACCTTCAGGATTTACAAGTAGTTCACCTGCACAGGTAAGGTGAGCTTGGTGGAAGGAGGGTGGGAGGAAGAGGTCCTACTTTTTGCTGACCGCATTTGAATTACCTTTTATGCACTCGGAACAGGCTGCTCGTTTTATCACATCTGGTGGTGCATCTGAATCGTTGTTATTACACCGTGCAGTGTTTGGATTCCTGTGCGAGCGTAAAATAAATACATCAAACGAACCCATGGACTTATGGTAATTCTTTGGTCGAGCGCGTCTGACAAGCTGGTCTCTTCTTCTTAGCCTCTTGGCGACTTTGTGGATTTGGATTGTCGCCTTATATGGTGTATTCAGTACATTTTACATAACGTCCCAACTTTTTTGGAAATGGGGTTGTAGTTCTGGGTGCAGATGATGAAAAATCAAAGGGAAGACAATAAGGAGGTTGCATGCTTGTTTTCTAACATGCCACAGTATTTATTTGTTTTAAACAGCTCTGGCTTCACAGAAGGATTCATCATCAACTCAAGATATTAGGAAACTTAATCGTCAGCCGATACAGGCATGAACTCTGGAAACACTTCAAGTCCCTCAAGGATATTTTAACTGATCTCAGCCTTGCATAAACCGTGCAAAAGTCTCAAGATGAGACACAACACTAAAATAATAATAATAATAATTATGATTCACTTCAAACAATCAAACAACACTGCAAACAAACAATCTGTAGTATTCTCACCCCTCCTGAACGCTGTCTTAACAGCCGCTGGTTGGTTTAGAGTCTCTGGAGACTGCTGGAAGGCTTAAGGTGACGTCAGTGAACAAATCAAATTAAAGTCAAGAGAAAACTTTGGCACAAATGTCTGCCGTGAATAAGGTCTGCAACGTCAGCGTGCAGTTTAATTTTCTGCGAATGATAAAATACAAACAAACTCCTGAAAGAACGTCAGTCACAGGAAACACTGCTTCAGATGTCGAGGTGTTCAGCTGATCAGGGCTTCCATTTCCTCCAGGTTGGTGGTGTCCAGCTTTGTGATTTTTCTGTCTGAGGGAGAAATTAAAGAGGAGTTGGACTCCTTGTGTTTGCTTTTACCTGATGGAAGCATAAAAGTGACAAACTTACTGAAGTGCATCTCGATCTGTCGGATGATATCCATGCTGTGTCGGCTGTCGACCATGTTCACGGCGAACCCTCGTCTGCCGAAGCGTCCCGTGCGCCCGATCCTGTGCAGGTACGTCTCATTGTCGGCGTTTCCATCCAGGTCCACTGGGAGGTCGAAGTTGACCACGAGGGACACTTGTTCCACGTCGATACCTGAGGAACCAAAGCAGAGCCGCACTCAAAGATTGTTTGAGACGTCTGTCGTCGTAAAAACAAACTTTATTCCTCTCGGTCTCTCTCACCTCTGGAGCAAACATTCGTGGTCACTAGCACTTTCTCTTTCCCGCTCCTGAAGCGCTCGATGACGGCAGCTCTCTGCTCCACGGTCATTTCCCCACTCAGCAGCGCCACCTGGTGTCCCTCTAAAGTCAGGTTTTCAGCCAGCCATGCTGCCATCTTGCGAGTCTGGAGAAAATAGTGTCTGTAAAAACGGACCCTTGATATTTACAAATCTTCCTTTCTTAAAGCAGGGAACGCACATAAAGATTATCACATCCAAAACTACCCGAACCCGTCCACTTTCAAAACACACCTCTTTCGAAATGCTTTGCTTGCTTCATGTTTTTGTATCCTCTATAAACTTCTTTGAGTGTTATTATTATTAAGTGTGAAATATTGAGTGAAAAGTGGTCAATTTAAATGACCTGTTAGTTGTACTTACCTCGAAGCTCCTGCTCTGCTGAAATCAGAAACATGTTGCATCATGTGCACAGCCAACTCGGTAAACGACACACCCACTATGACGCCTCTGCTGGTCACTCAACAGAGGACAGAGAGGTGCAGGAAAGAAAAACACTTGTGGACCGAAACTAGCGTCATTCTTCAACGTACAGGCGCCAAGTCCTTAACGTGGTCTGAAAAGTCGCTAAATCTAGCGACTAACTCAGTTTGAAGCGCTGGGTTGCAGAACTGCTCGAAGTGGAAATGCAAATTTGATTGGCTGGTAGCGTCACGTGGGACGCTGCAGAGAAGTGCTCCGCCTTAATGCTGTCCAGAACATAACGTGACAACAGATGGATGTGCACGCGTTGAGCTTTTAACCTGTTAGCATGAATCAAGGATGAATCAATTTCCAGGATAACTTCTCCAGTTCTAGGACACTTGACCTTTTTTCTAATTTTTCATGTTTACTGAAGGAAATACTAACCTGTGTTAAACATATTTTTGTTTATCAATCAATAATAAATGTGCTCATTGCAGGCGTGTATTAATGTGTGTATTTACAGAAGGTTGAAAGCTCCTGGAGGGCTACAGATCATCCAGCATGAAGGAAGAATTGCCACCATTAATATGAAGGGTTCATTTTAACACTTTAATAAGTTATTTACCTCGTTTATCCTTTTATATAATATAACTTTTTAACTTTGAAGCAACGAGGCATGAAAGTCTGTGTTAGCGTCTTGTTTTGGAGATGGTGCGAGTTGATGGGAGACAAAGGAATGCAGCTGCAGGACCGGAGCTGAAGGTTGTAAAACTGTCTGTCCTTAAACATTCTCTGATAAGGAAGGATAAACAGAGATGTGAGATGTCAGAGTTTGCACTAAAACTTCCTTTTAGGGATGCCCCGACAGACGCTGAGAGTGATGGGAAACATGCGGAGCCAGCCTGCACCGAAGAGGACACCGTCTCAGATCAGGAACTGAATGTCTAGAATAGGTGCAGCAACTAGTATAAAGAATGGGTTCTCTGAAGGAAGGCTCCGAGATTTGTATCAGGGCTGTCAGGGAGAGCTAATGAAGAACTCAGAATCCTGTCGCACATTCTTGATCCATTGTAATCATTAAATCTGGCACAGACTGAGAACTTGACTGTCTCCTTCTGTTTCTTCCACCCACTTCACGTGTTCTGCCCGAAAATGGTTAAAGGTACTTAGGAGTCAGAGTCTGTGTTTTAGACAAATTGATATTTTTTCAGGATGGTGAGAAAGGTGACCTTTTCCAACATTACCATGATTGGAAAATTGGTTGAAAATCATTTTTTAGGGTTTCCAGGACGAATAGGAACCCCATCAGAGTGCTTTGTTTCCCTTTTGTTGTATTTTTAAGATAAAGTTCATTTTATTTGAACGGACTGAATATATTTAAGATTTGATGCTTGAGGCCACACCAGGGTTTTACCAGCTGACTTACATGACAGAAGATCATGGCCTGTGCGATGGTGAGGCTGCCGTAGAGATTACAAAGAGCCATGAACTTCTCCTCCCTCTCCTGACAGACCACATAGAACTGCTTAATGGTGTCCAGCGTCTCCTCCTCCCTCTTCAGTTTGATGATGTTCGGCTCGGGAACGACCTGCTCCGCAAACTTCCACACGGAGTCCTCAAAGGTGGCAGAGAAAAGCAGCATCTGACAGTTCTGTGTCAGCAGTCTGCACGGGCACAAAGACAGAGGAGAGAAACATTGTACTGAGAGACGGAGGAGGAGAGAAACACTCTTCATCATCTGAAGGTCTGTCTGACAGGAACCCGCCTGTGGATGCGAATGCTCTGGTCCCGGTGACCCTGAGTGGCAATCATCACGTCTGCCTCGTCCAGCACAAACATGGTGATCTTCCTGGGGTCAATGAGTCTGTATTTGGTACACCAGTCCAGGATTGTGCCCGGAGTCCCGATGACAATCTGCTCCTGCAGCTTGACGCCTCGCTCCACTAAATGTACAAAAGACGGATCAGATGTGGCAGCCTGAGGTTTTCTTTTATTAAAACACAATCACCAACAGGAGTAAGAGGTGGCATTCTTACTTCGGTTTCCACGGATGGCGTACGCCAACTTCACATCCGGACAAAACTTCCCCATCTGCTCGATCACTTGACCGATCTGCAGCGCGAGCTCGTAGGTTGGGGAGATGCAAAGGCACTGAAGGAAAACCACAACTTTTAACGATGAAGTATTTATCAGCCTAGAAAGTGCTTTAGGGAACGCAGACTTCAGATTTCAAATCATTTTTAGAGTCGCTACACAATCTGCATGAGCTCCAACGAATAATAAATATGACAGTCGGGATCTCAGAAGATAAAAGGGTGACGATCAGCACTGTCGGCTTAGAATCAGCAGGTCAGGCTCACAGTGGCTGGGGAAGGTGTCTTACCTGAGTCCACTTGTTCGCGGGGTCCACGTGGCTGATCATGGCCAGAGAAAAAGCAGCCGTTTTGCCCGTCCCAGACTGAGACTGTGCGATCAGATTCTGAGGTCTGTGAACAGAGAAGAAGCACACAAACACGTCCAACCCAGAAGGGTGCGAATGATCTCTATAATTAAGTGTACGGCAAAAAATAAAAATCGATTATTGGATATCAGCGAAAAATCCAATATCGTTCATTTGCACAGAAAAATTTGATCGCCAATTGTTGCAGGAATAAATGCACTCACGGCTGCGCCAACATCATGGGTAAGGCATTCTCCTGGATTCTGGATGGTCGATTGAAACCCATGGTGTATATGCCCTTCAGAAGCTCAGGTTTCCTGCAGTTCATAACGAACAACAACAACAAAAAAAATAAGACTGTTCAAAGGAACAAAATCTACTTTACATTTGTGATAAAGACAAAATGGTTTATAAAGCGTTATACATTTTAAAAACACATTGAATAATAATCTAAACAAGGTTTTTTCTGAATTTATGAAATTGTTGTTAATTTCTCACCACATACCAAGGATGTATATTAAACCTGCACATTGGCAGTTAAATGAATCCATCCAGACAGTATTGAAACCTCTATTATGTTGATATATTTATCCTACCAGGGGTGTAAAACTGTAGGTTAGCGACCGTTGCAGGGACAGTTGGTGGGTTGTTGGTGTTGCAGGATGTGAAGTAGAGAGGTGGAAGGCTTTACTGCGAGATGTGATGCTTATTTAGTTCAACAAAATGTTATCAATCAATAATATATTTTTTCAAAGCTACTGCGAGCCACTGCAAAGGAGTCAAAGAGCTGCAGGTTGTAGACCCCTGGCCTAAAACATCCATAGATGGAAGTTATTGCTTTTTTTTCCCTCTATGATACAAGTTAATTCAGGTCATTTTTTTAATGGTGTTAACTGATTTCTTTCATCATCTGGGTTTAATTTGGCTATTTTCTTGACATTTCCATTCGTTTCTCTCATTCCTATCTTTTAATTTAATCATCTGAGTGAAAAGCTTGAACTGTTGTGGAAACAGAATCCTGTTTTAAAAGCAAAAACTTGCTTTGGTATTCAAGACGGGTTAAAATATGAACTGAGGAGTCAGATCTGTTACACTTCAAACCCCAAACACTCACAGCCTGAGCTCCTCAAAGGTCTTCACAGAGTACAGAGGAGAGGTGGGGTCCCTCTGCAGGACCTCCACCTGGTTTCTGTTCCGGACTAGAGACCTGCGGATGAGTTTATTAAGCAGAGACTGCTCTGCAAGGTCCACTTTTTCCCCTTCTTTTTTCACATCTCCATTTTCCTTCCTCTCTGGCACTATATTGCCTGCGTAGAAAGAAAAGCAGCACAAACAGCGTTTAAGCCCCACACAGAGGACCAATAAGGTGATGACTGGTGATAACTTTAAATAAAGTTACCGTTTATGTCTCCTCTCACATGGCACGGGGCCCGCAGTCGATCCACTTTTTTACAGAAGTCAAACTGTTCAGACAGAATTGAGTTTGTTACATCATGTTGGAAAACGCTTGTTAGCACATTAAGCTAATTTGCTATCTAACGTCTCGCAGGTTAATCTGATGTAACGGTCACGTCAAAAAAAGCCGCCTGTCACCTTTACCTACCTGCATGGATGGAGTTTTCGCTTCTTGGTAGTCGACAGCCACCGCCCACGAGTCGTTAGACATTTTCAAAGTTTGCTTTGTGCGTGTTTCTTTCGAGAACAAACCCCACTTTGGTCCAAAAGTTTGATGTCAGCGTGGATGATGTGCGTGAATGTTCAGGGGACGACGTGCCGCCGCTGCCCCTGACCTGGACCACACCACTGATGATGCTTTCAGGAGCGTCGGAAATGTCTAAACCAGATCCAATCCGCTTTATTTAGCTGGGACATTTTTAAAACAACAAGATTACCAAAGTGCTGCACAGAAAAAAAAAACGGTAAATTAATTAAGTAAAATTCAAATGTCAAAATTAATATATATATATATATATAAAAAATGAAAAAATAAAAAAACAGAGTGAAATAAAAGCATTTAAAAACATTAAGAGATACATAAAACACAAAGCAATAACAAGTTATTTAGGAACAATAAAAGACAAATAGAGACCACACAGCTCATGCTGGATTAAAAGCCAAAGAATAAAAATAAGTTTAATATATACGAACTAAACCACCAGAGGATAAACCATGCAGCTCACAGGTGTGGCATACAAAGATGCTGATTAGACAGCACGATTATTGCACAGGTGTGCCCTTGGCTGGCAACAACAAACAGACACTCAAAAAATGTGTAGTTTTACTGTATTGGTTGGGTCTGCAGGGATCAGAAAATCCGTCAGTATCTGGTGTGACCACCATCTGGCTCATGCAGTGCGACACATCTCCTTTGCATGGAGTTGATCAGGCCGTGGACTGTTGGTCCACAAGATGCGCTGATGGTATGAAAATTAGATAAGTAGAAATGGAGACATAATGCTGTAAATGCACAACACAGAAACACGAATACAGCTCATACTGGATGAGGTTTTAGTTGAGGCTTCTTTGAGGAGCTTAAAGGAGATCAAAGACCTAAAATAAATTATGATGACTGCAAAACTAAGTACAGAATTGGTAACAAGACTGACAAATTACACAGGGTAGCCTGTGTTGTTATATTTATCCACATGTATTGATAATAAATGGTACATTTAAGTGATAAAAGGAACACAGATTCAACAAAGTAGGAAAATGGATTCATCTGGAATTTTTCTTTTTTTTTTTTTTTTTTTTTTTTTTTTTTACATTTTTTTTCGTAATCAAACTAAATTTCAATATTTTTTCCCTTCAACATTTGGAGATTTAAATAAAATAAGTGATAAGGTTATCAATAAGATAAGCAATAAAATAAAAATAGAAATTTAAAATAAAAATAAAAATTAATTCCCCAGTAAGTTTTACCCATTAAAGTCAATTTCTACAAAGCTTACGGTTATGAGCCAAACAGAGCAGTACCACCTGAAACCGTGCAGGCAGTGTTTCTGTTACCACCTGATACGTAGCTCTAGTGAGACACGAAGAAGAAATAACAATGGCCGAACTTTTTAAAGAAGAAATTAGCGAGTTGTTGAGGAACTTGCTTCTCCATTTTTGTTTTTTTATGCAAGAAGTACACTAGCAATACCTCCTTCCACAGTCGCCATGTTTGTTTTTGAGTTTGTTGTTGTCGTAAACATTTTGCCCCCTCCTGGTAGATGGATTGGTTAACAGCAATGCCAACGTAAAGGAAGCATGGAAGTATGTGAGCAGTAACTGTAACATGGACGTAGACATTTTCATACGTAAAGGGACATTAAATGGACCTGCTGTGTCCACATAGGGGCGCCAAATGCCACAAACTTAAAGTTCCTCACAGGAGCTTTAAAGAAAGGGCAGTGTTATCGAGCTGTTGAGCCAATTATAGTGTGTGCAGTAGATAGATGATACCGCTGATTCCACATATGCATAAGGTGTTATCGATGAGATTTTGAACGCACACTTCGTCCAGAGGTTTGTTACTTGAACGAAAACCTTTGAATAACAGCTGAATTAGAAGATTTAAGAGCGAGTGTGTGTGGGTGTGTTTTTGTTAGTGTGTGACCGTCTTTGGGAGGTTGAGACACAGATAAGAAGAGAAGGGAGAGGAAGGAGGGGTGAGGGGGGGTTGAGGGGGGTGCAGAGTGTTATTGGCTGCAGGTTGATTCAATTTGGAGGCGGATGCTGAGGATCAGGCAACCAAACCCACGCACTCTCACGCACGCACACACACACACACACACATTGTCAGAGATGATCTAGATATCGCGATCACTGAAATTACTCCATAAACACTCATTAATTGCCATGGCTACCCATAGAGACAGATGGATCAAACGTGTTGATCAGAAAACGCAGAGGCAGCCAAACGCCCACGGTGGATTTGACATATTGACGCCTTTTAAACCAAAGAAGAGGGAGGATGGGTGAGAGATTAAAGGTGATATAAGGGAGGGTTGGGGCATATAGTGATCCATCACCCATCTGCCTCTTTCCTGGTGTTACAGACGCCTGCATGTCAATCATTCTTATCCGGGGTTATTAAAAAAACACACCTGAATTTTCCCTGTTTTCATCAGGGAGGGCTGGAGTGAGTGGGTGGTGCTGATGCTTTGGATGTGAAGGAAAGGGGAGTGTTTTACACGAGACCTGTATCCCCCTTCTCTCTCTCTCTCTCATTCTCTCTCTCTCATTCGCTCTCTCTTTTTATCAAATCCTTCCAACTCCAGCATCCACTGGGGAAGAAGAGGAGCAAGAGGGAGAGGGGAGGAGGATAAATGAATGTTTTTCTCTTGCAACCACATGTTGCTGGGCTTGATTGCAGCAGCTCCTTTACCAACATCCTCTCTCTCTCTCTCTCTCTCTCTCTCTCTCTCTCTCTTTCTCTCTCTCTCTCTCTTTCCATTGTGCATCCAACTAACAATGTGGCTGCTGCATCTGTAGCTCCTACCACCTGTGGCAGCACTCCTGTTCCCTCTACGCCACGGGGAGAGAGAACAAAAAGGTGGGGAGCTGAGAGAGGTCGGAGAAGAGGAGGATATCTTTCATGATAAGTGGACTTGTGACAAGGAGAGACCCTTGCTGCAGACCCAGCTGACACAAATGAAAGGTAAGATAATGAGGCTGATACTGGGAACACATTAGATGCATTTTTATTGATGCAGTCTGTCTTTTTGATGGTGCCTATTTCAGCCGTCCCTGTCATATACTTGAACTGAACACAAGGTCCAGCGGGCAGCTGATTGAAACTACCAGTGATGCATGTTGATTAAGGCTGTAAACAGGTTTCCCAGACACGGTGTTCCAACAGGTGGTTCGAGCAGCAGCAGCATCTGCACTCAGTTCTGACACTAATGAGAGCAGAGGAGTGTGGCAGCACTGATAGAAAAACGTGGGGAGTTGATGGTTTTCTGGTGTTTCAGCAAACCCCCAGGAGAGAAACCGGGTGATTCATGTGACGGAAGAGCAGCATCCTGGGACTGACACTTCTAAGACTAATCACTGAGAGCTGAAGCTCCACAGGGAAAAAGAATGTGAAATGTTTGATAATTCAGACTTTGATGTGGTGAATATTTCATTTTGGTTTAAAATGAAATGTTGAAGTTAAATGTCTACATCTGCTCACTTTAGTTGTCACCTTTTCTGCAAAAACAGAAAACAGTTTGTGTTTTTCACCTGTAGTTTGTTTCTTTTTTGGGGGACAAAGGCTGAACCTAAATGACTGGACACTTGATGGCACTGTTGGAACAAACAACTGAATAATAATTACATCTATATGACCTTTTCCCCACCATCAATAACCATTAGGTGCCTGAATCCTTGAGCTAACTATTAAAAAGACTGATTGACCGTGACAGGCTCCTAATGCAGCCGAAAGGACAGAAACGAAGTGCTGTCTTTAAGAGACCAGACTGAGTTTTCTCTGAAATGCATGGTTCTGTTGTTTGTGTGAGGGGATGAGATTGATTGGTGTTTTAATTGCTTTCAGCAATGGTGTCAAAAATAAAAGAACACTTTAGAGCTGTCACTGGTCAGTCGGAAGGCAAGCGAGCAAGCAGGCACGCAGAGCTGTCTCTATGGAAATTGCTTTCGTCATAACACTTCCTATGAAGCTTATGCTGGGGCTCTGGTCATGCAGCCGACACAGACCCATGACAGCTGTCATAACCAAGATTGCTTGTGTAGAAGATGACATTAACAATAAAGTGCAGCACAGGAGGCAAAGAGAATTTTATTGTTTGACTTACATAATTAGCTGCACAGCTTTCCCTCATGGCCATTTGTCCTAATGAATATCAGGTTTCTCCTTTTACCTCGGATGGCACAGATTACGCTTTTCCTCCTCCTGTTATGTTGTTGTTGTTGCTGTAATAATGAAACAACCTTGCATTTTACTGCTTTAACCTTTATCTGAAATGTTCAAAGCACCAGTTTTACTCCCAAGTCTCCTTGAGCTAACATCTTACCATTAAAGATGAATGAAATTTAAATGTCTACAAAACCTGGATGACTGATTTGATGTCCAAAGCTGCTTTCATCTAGTTATGGAGATTGTTATGAGACACTGACCTGTTTGATGTTATTGCTAGGTAACAAACAGCATGGGGGGGAAAGTCAGGGTTTCTGCTGTTAAGCTCGTTGGTGTTCAAAATAGAAATATAAAATGAAAAATTAATTTAATTCATTAAAAAAAGATCCTCACTCATTTGCTAGAAAAGATTACTAGTTGAATACATGATCTAACATTTCTCTTGCTGTTAACACTTTTATAAGGGCTTAATTTCATTTTCCTATTGAAATTTAACATTAAAGTTCAGATTTTATTTTTACAAAAAAAAAAAAAAAAAAAAATTAAAGCTAATGAAATAATTCATCAAATTCTATATTGTAAATGGCAAATATTCCAGTATTTCAAGTGCAAAGTTAGCAACAACTTCATCTACATGCTTATTTGCTGACCTCATTGACAAAATTATGTGGTCACAAAAAATATTAAACTATTAAAAAAATCTGCATAAAAAAAAACGATATTACCTTCTTAGGTTATTTTGCTCACCAGTAAGGAGGGGCCTTGAGCGCCAATCACACCACTACAACAGTGAACTTTGGCTAGCTGATTTGAGGGGATTTATCCCAACTGCTTTAACAAAACGTCTAATTCAGAGGAGTAAAACAATCCCTGTGGAGATTGAGTAAGCTAAAAAAATATCTGTAAGTCGCACACGCCAAGAAAATCGAGGTAAAATACTGACATTAACCCCATTTGTGACGTCTGAGCTAAACAATCAAGCTAACTAGCCTACCGAGCTAAGTTACTTGCTAGAGCGTTAGCATGGGCCGCTTTATTAAATCAAATAGATACACGAGATTAAAAAAAGAAAACATAAAACGTATTTATATCTGGATATTGTGTTTATTGGTTGAATGAATTAGTTAGCTGGTTGAATCGAGCGTTTATTGGTTTATTTTGATATTAACTTTGATACTGCAGCTGTGGCTAGCAGGCGCTAGCAGCAGGCGCTAGCAGGCGCTAATTTGCTAGCAGGCGCTAATTTGCTAGCAGTTGACTGACTTGGTAGTTTAGGAAAACAGTTGGGGATGTTTCTTCATTTCGAGTAATTATCTAAAACTATATGACTAGTTAAACGCATAAAACATAAAAATGTGTAGGCTTCATAATGATAGTGTATGAGTAAAAATACATTTAGAATAGTTTTTAAGAGTTTTATCTTGTATTTTTCCATAACAATATTTTATTATGTACTTATATTTTTTAAAATTTTGACAACTTTGTTGATCCTAAAATAGGGAATTAATTTACAGCATACCACAAAAAGATTTTCAACACATCCATCATGTATGCTACATGTCAACATCTGAGTTAAAGCACGATAGCAGAAGGAATAAAAGATTTGGAGTGATGATTTCTCAGTAGAAAATTCATTACAAAGAATGTAAAAAGATTGCCTGATAGTGTTCTTCTTGCCTGGCATCTTTGCCGCCTGAGTCTCCCAGAGGGAGGGAACAAGTGTCTGTATTTGACCCCTGTAATCTTGGAGCAACCCTCTTTATGTTCTGCAGGCTATTCTTATCCTTGATAGGTAAGCTGTTGAACTAGCAGGTAAAGGAGAATGTTTAAGTGTTTTATAAATGTTACTTAAAGTTCTGGAACTGACTTTAAAAGAATGGTTCATGGTAATAATGCCAGGATCTGATATGGTTTATTGTGTTATTTTCATACACATATTAAATAATTGTCCTTTCTGTTTTCCCCCACATGTGGTGACAAAGTAGACTCCTAAAAACAGCACCATGCCAGGACTCATTAACAAGGAGAACCGGAGCGCTCTGCCCCTCAGCATCTCTGACATCACTTCCTGCGTCAGGGGTTACACTCTGGCCATGACGGCCTCGCTAACCTATGAAAACATTGAGGATCATGAAATTGAGGGTGAGTGTTTTCAATACAGGAGACTAATTTGTTTATTTCATCAATGTGTACGCCTGCTTCTCTCAACAACAATATAAACCAACCTCACGCTCTGAAACACACTGCTGTAACATTCAGGGAAGATTGACTGACTGTGTTCAGTGTAATTGCCTGTTTGCTGTCTCTGGTTCATGTCCTGTTTTTTCTTTCCCCACTCTGACAGGGATGTTCATTTATCCACTGGAGGAAAATTCTATTGTTGTCGGGTTCGAGTCTATGATATCCAGCCAGATTATTACTCTGCAAATCAAAGACAAGGCAAAAATTGATGACTGTTATTTGGATTGCTGCAACACATCTAATGGAGCTCTTCAGGGTGGCAGTGGTAAGGTTTAAGCAGCTTGATCAATATTGTCGTATTATTTTGTCTATCAGCTGGTCCTACTTTCCTTGAACAGTTGCAAAAGGCTGCAGGAGCCTTTTCTCACTGACTCTAGGTGGGTGCAAATTACCTGGCTTTGAGAAAATGAATCAGTGAACTCACAGAGCGCTGCAGCTTTTCATCAACTCTGGAGTATTTTAGTATTTTTTAAGCTTATTGTTATGTTGTTATCGTCCTTGTGGCAGCAGGCTTCACTTCCCATCAATCTGATGAGTTCTCCAAATTTAGGAAGTGCAATATTAAATTACCTCTATACGCTAAGTATAAACATGTTTTAATTTGAGGTAAATACAGGCAAAGTACTTAAGTTTAACAAAAAGTGACACAAAACCAACACATTAGTACAACCCTTCTTTCTTTTCGAGGAAATAAAGTAGAAAACCTTGGTTTTATTTACTCAGAGGAAGATGAGTAATAATACAAGCCTCAGGGATTACTTAATATGCCGCCGAGTTGTTTTCTAGTGCTACAAATTACAGGACCAGCGGAGAAAAATCCCTGTGGCAGTTGTAGAAGATTCTTAGAAATTCTTGTTTATAATCCTCTAGGTCACATAGTGATGGACGAGGATTTGGAGAGGATGGTGTTAGTAGTTAACCTTGGGATCATCCCACCAATGGAGACGGTCCATGTGCTGGTTAGTACCTCGTCTGAGCTCTCTACTTTGCCCAGCGGAGGCATCAAGGTCTCATCCCCACCGGTGTGCACGCCGCGGGTGCAGAGGAGCATCAATGAGGAGCAGGGCCTTTCGCCAAACTTCTCCAGAACGTGAGGAAAAACAGAGATTTGAAGTTGGATTCAACGTTTGTTTTGTCACATTTAAAGTAGAAATTCTTCTTAAACTTTAGGCGGGACAGAAACACCTCTGCCTCCAGCCCTCACGATCAAACACCCAACGCCCCTCAGCTGTGGCTGGCTTCACTGCTTGAGGAGGAGAGCATAAACTCCATGGACTATGAGTTCAACTTCCAGCTGGAAATACGAGCTCCATATCTCCTCGCAGGTCAGAGACTTAACCAAAGCTTTTGATTTATCTGACAGATTTTTATCACAGGAGAAATCCACCTGATCACCTGAGCTATGCGGAATTTAGGAATTACATTTCAGTAGTCCTCGAGAACTTTTGCTTCTACAATGAAACGTTGAGATGAGACTGGTCCTGATACCGATACCAGTGTTAAAATAATGACCTGCACGCCCTACTGTTGGATAAGACTGGTAATGTTTTGGGTGAGAGGCGAAAAATGAGTAGATATGGAATCACTGAAGGTGATATGTACCAGCTGTTTGGTAAAAACAATGTTTCAGAACTTACAGAAATAAATATTTAATGGTGAACTCTTATACTCTGTAGACTGGTAATGCATTAAAAAAAGAAAGTACATCAGAGGTAACATTCCAATACAAAACTATATTACTAAACTGTTTGTAACCACATACTGTAAACAAAGTGACAGTTTTATGAGAAGATAGTGCAAACAACTTTGATTAAATCTAAATAATAATATAAATCCTGTTGCTATTACTGAATTGAACAAGATGTTGTGATATTTGCACATACCTATTTATTAGCATTATTTATCTGGTTTTATCGTGGCTTTCATCTGGGTTTTATTGTTGTTTTTGCTTTTACCTTGGGTTTTACTTGGTTTTTATTTTTCCATGATATGGTATTATTTATTTTTAAAGATGTATCTTTTTAATGATATTTCTCTCTTCATTTAACTATGGTTGGTGGAACCGAAATACTTTTTAGTCATGTTTTAGTGTCTTAGTGTATCGATTCTGACTGTTTATGTCGGCTTCTGTGTTTCTGTTCGTCCTTGTGACTAAATGTCAAAGTGAGTGCCATCCTCTTGCTGCAAAACAAATCTACTTACGGGTACAAATAACCTAACCTAACCTAACCTAACCTAACCCAACCTAACCTAACTTAACCCAACCTAACTTAACCTAACTTAACCTAACCTAACCTAACTTAACTTAATCTAACCTAACCTAGCCTAACCTAACTTAACCCAACCTTACTTAACCTAACCTAACTTAACCTAACCTAACTTAACCCAACCTTACTTAACCTAACCTAACTTAACCCAACCTTACTTAACCTAATTTAATCTAACCTAACTTAACCTAACCTAACTTAACCTAACCTAACTTAACCTATCCTAACTTAACCTAACCCAACCTAACTTAGCCTAACTTAACCTTACCTAACCTAACTTAACCTTAGTGCAAAGTTCTTTAAGTAACGACAAAAATTCTAGAACAACATACTGCAGCTCAGGTAAAAAACAGAAGGCATAGATCTGGTTGCCTAGATCAGCACCTTGATAGCAGGATCAATTTGGTGCATCCCTAGATAAAAAAGTGCTGCTCCAGTGAATTTGGTGTGTGATGGTCTCTGCAGACTAAATATCTATCCTTTAATGAAGAAGCACAGTCAGGACACAGCTTTCTTAACTCTGTCCAAATGTACCAGCACTTCTAAACCTTAATTAAAACTCTAATCCAACTTTATAAACTCCCACAGAAACCAAGAGGTGAAATGTTGCAAGATGCACTTCAACAAAGAGATGTGGACTTTATTATCCAGAGGCAAAGACTTAACAAAAGGTTGTCAGGCAACTACAGGAACTTTTAGTAACGAGAGTTTCTGCAGAAACAATAAATCAGCATTTTACCCTGTGTATTGCTTTTTTAAGATATAGAGATGCATCTAACAAGATGAATAAATATAAGAGCTTATTCCTGTTTTTGGCAACACTTCACCAGAAAAGACGCCCTCTCTGTCTTTCTCTCTGCTGGTTTGTGGTGATTTTTATTGTTACTGGAGGTTGGTTGTTTAATCTGCAGGTTTAATAACAGCCTGTTGTCCCTTGTAGGTGTAGAAAGCCCGTCTCACGCCATCCGAGCTGACGCCGACCCTCTGGCCCGCTCTGCCACCAGCGTCGTGATCACCCTGGCTGACAAGTACACTTATGACTGTCCTGTCGAAATCCTCATCTACCCCAGCGGTAAGTCCGCGCAGCCTCCAAACGCGCTCACATCTCTGCCCTGCAATTACTCTCCACTCGGCTCTCAAGTACAATATTTTGAAATTGTTTATTTCGGTGCTGTCAGGCTGCAGTTATTTCTCAGTGTGCGTTAAGCTGGTGAGGAGATCAACTGTGAGGTGAATCACCGCCTCACTTTGTGTGCATGAGTGGCTCATCAAAAAAAAACCCAGCCTGCTCCTCCTGTTATTATTATTATGTGACATACCAGTCGACTCAGACGCCTTTGTGTGGGAGTGCTGTGTCAGGGTTTTTTTTCCACTCTGTGCTGTTGTGTTTTTCTCACGGCTGTCTTGACCTACAGAATGTGTGGGCCACTTGTCTCCCAGAGGCAGGAGTGGGCCTCGTATGAAGGTCTGAGCAGCGGCCCGTGTCCAGCAGTTTAATTCAGCTCAGAGCGGCGCTGCTGTTCTAATCATGATATGGACGATCAGCTTTAAGGAGAGACAGGAACCTGAGCTTCAGGGCAAAAACACCAACCAATATCTGCTGTAGTTATTTTATATTATGAGAGAGATCACTGAAAACCAGAGGGCTGGAGTTTTTAACTTTGCTCTAGAGCAGCACCAAAACTTCTGGACACTAAACTACAAACTGAGTTTACAAAGTCTGATTGTTGTGAGCTTTCAAACTACAAACAAAAGCATAACCTCATCGCTTTGCATCCTGGGAAAGAGTTGTCTCAAACAAAGAAAGGTAGATCTGCTCCCAAAACAAATGCACACCTTGGCAAGAGTCGTGTCCTCACGACAGTGGGTGATGGTGCTCATGGGAAATGGAGTCTTTATCCAGGAGAAACGCAAGGGCCGAATCTCAGTTTCCTCCCTAAAGCCTGAGCCCTGAGTGCTTACAGACTTAATTAAGATCACCTGGATCACCTTTGTTGCTCACCTGAGCAGCAGTATGAATTATTATTAAACAAGTTTTGGTTTAAAATGATTGAAAATTAGTCAAAAGAGTTAATCTACGCTAAAGTTTGTGTAAAGATACAAAGATTTGGGCAGATTAAGGCTGTTTTTGCACTTCTTGTTTGCCATCTCCCTTTTGGAAATTTCTGTAACGCATTCGTTTACCCTGCCATGGTTGGAGGCTTCCCCTAGGAACCCTGTGTTTCTATGGTTTCATTACAATGAACTGTGGGTAATTCCCTCACGCTAAGTCTGCAAACATGCCCACTTACGGAAAGGTTGCATAAAGGGCTCAAAAAGAGGACGCACCTCTAAGTCAGAGCATAGATCCACATTCCTGTTAGCCAACAGGGCTACTGCACAGGTGTGTCTGGCATGTGGACGTGTGACTTCCAGTTATTGCGTCTGTTTGAAGTAATTTAAATCTGCTTTGAGGAACACGCCTAAAAACTAGACATTTGTGCAGGAGATATTTCAGAGAAACAACAAATTAAAACAGATTGCATAAAAAACAAACCCTTAAAAGCCCAACCCTTAGTAAACTGACAGAAAAGTCTATTTTTTTTGGAACTGAGATGTTTGTCGACCCTTTTAAAATTTAGAATACATTTATAAGATTTTTTTTAACTGATTTTTGGTGAAAATATTTATCATGTTTATGAGCTAGAGGTCTTTAAACTCACGAATCAGATGTGATACGTTCGGCAGTAAAAGGGATAACTTATCATAAAAAGTACACAGCTGTAAAGGTCTTGGATGCATTTTCATTTATTTTTTTATTGGTAATCCATAAAATAAAAAAACATGACAACGATGTGTTTATGTGAGTCTGTTTCTCTTATCTGTTTTTATCATTTCTATTTAGCTCTCTGTACAGCACTTTGTCTGAGTGGAAGCGGTGACAAAAATATATATTTTTTTTCTTTAGACAGTCTAAAAAAAACATTTCAGAAAAAAGAGGACCTGAACAGAATGCAGCCCAATAATATCTAAATATTATCACAGCATACGGATGTGAGAAACATTTCTACGAGGTGTAATAATTTTTTAAAGTTTGACCACATCCCATCTGGAATGAATGGAGAGGCAGAGTGTTTGTCTTGTACTGCAGCCAGCCACCAGGGGGAGCAGTTTTTGTGGTGGCCTCAGATTGAGCCGAGCGAGATGACGTCCAATTTTTTTTACAGTCTATGTCAACTCATCTTGACATTTTTGCCATTGATTATTTAATCTGCCTGCTAAATCAAATGATGATGATGATGATGTTACAAGTAGCCTACGATGTCTTCGAATAGTCAAACAACCCTCCAAACGGCCTGGACGGATACGAAAAAACGCAGAAAATCAAACCTGTTCTGAAAACAGTATTCTTAAAAAATCAGGACGAAAGTTTCAGCGCCATTGTGAAAACACGAGTGTGCAAAAGCCTCAAGCACAGTTTGAGAATGTGGTCCAGGATCCTCTATAGCCACCCAAAAATGCCCAAAATGAATGTAGGCATCGCCTCCTCTTGAGCTAACTCTTTCTTTTACTGCCAAGTGTGTTTAGCATTTATATTTGTATCATCATTTTGTGGGTACGGCAGCAGACTAAAGCAACAGTTTCCTATAATTACATCACCTCAATGGGCATCCAGGGAGCACAGACCTCTGCTGAGGAAAGGCTCTTCTGATATGTTAAATCTGTCGTGCAATCAGTATATACACCTAAAGAGGCAGATACACTTCATTATGTAGCAGCATGTGCATTTACATTTATATGGAAAGCTTGGACTGCAACAACCTGATGAAATGATTGGTTGTTATTGAAACTAATGTTAGGAGTCTTCTTTGTTGGTGAATCGGATTCGCTTAGATTTACGTCTGGTTTGCACTCAAACATGCGTACAGAGGCACTTCCTTTCTTACAGAATCTTTGTGACGCCTGATGTGAGATCTGTCAGTCATACGATGAATCAGCCTCTCCCTCAGGTCTCCATCCACCCATAAATGAATGCACAGCCGTGCACTGAAAACCAGAAGTATCCTCAGTTTATTTACGGATCCACAGACATCAGTTACATGTGAGAGAGGAAATGTGGGTCAGAAGTAAATGTGCATGTGTGGTCTGTCGATATAAGAGCTGGTTTTTGAGGCAGCTGGTATTTTTTGGGCCATGCCATGAAACTAAAAGTCCTGCAGCACATGACGCAGAATCATTTTCATTTGAAGTTTTTGGGTCTTTTTGACTCTTTTTAAGTAGAGAGAGAGAGAGAGAGAGAGAGAGAGAGAGGAAACGTGGGAGGAGATACATGGCAAATAATTGTTTCCTGGGAGTCAAACCGGCAACCTCTGCAGCAGGTTCTGAAGCTGATGAATTCATTTAAAGCTGCTGTGAGGAACTTTCTGTTTGTGTTGAATGTGGCGCCCCCCTGTGGTCAAAGTTATACATGCTGTCACGTTGCTTTTATTTTATTTAGTTTGTTTAAATACCAAAAGTGACAACAGACAAGAAAGAAAACAGAAAACACAGAGGAAAAAAAATAGATGAATGAATAAAAGGGCGAGACAGCACAACTTCTCCAGGGAAATCAACATAAAAGTAACTGAATGAGACAATGCAAAAACAAGAGAAAACAAAAGAGAAACATTCATACTATTTGTGATGTTGTCATATATAGGGGTGTGTATTTCTGACACCTCTCACCTCACAGCGCTTCCAGGCATTCAAAGTTTCCATATCATAAATGTCAGTGACGTTGCTCGAGGTCTGGTTTGATTTTGTGGGTCAAAAAAAAGGCACAAATATCAATTTCAATCAGTTTAACAACCAGCACAAAACTCCTCTCAAGGGCTTCAAAAACAACTAAGTCATTGATTTATTAAGTCCAGCTGCACATATAGATTTAACAGCAGCCTCAAACTGTGGAACAATGATGCTGCACCGGAAAAAGACTGATATCAAAGCAAATTTTTTTGTCTTATTTTTGGTAAAAATTTGTCTTATTCGTCTTAAAAATCTGGCAATGAGGTGAATTTTTTTTTTTTTTTAAATCAGAGTAACGTCTTAATACAAAAAACTTTCCTCTTAACCCATTACCAGATTTTTTTTTTTTTACTTTTTACACGCAACTCAGACGTCATTTTTATCTTTTAATAACTTGAAATAAGACATTTTTCTGGACTGGTCTGGTGAATGTCGCTCATATTATGTCTAAAAAAGACATTTTTTACTAAAAATAAGAAAAAAACACTTTCTTAGATTTCATTTTTTGCAGTGTGAGGATTTTCCAAACAGTTTTTACAGCAGCAAAAATTTGATAAATAATGTGATGAGAATTCAGAACCCTTAAAATAATTAAAGCAGCGTAATCAAAAGAAGTCTTGCTGGAATAAAGGTGCAGGTGTTGTTTTAAGACCCACCTGTTAAAAACAATATTATACGAGCACACCTGTTCATTCTCACACTAACACGAAGGTGATTGCCCTTCACAAGATCCACTTCCCCGCTCTGCTTCATATGTTTTTCCGTGTGTTGATAATAACCACAGTTATGTATCTGCACACCGTTCCCCCTTTAGAGCCTCATCTGCCACATGTGCTCATCGAGAACGGAGACATGACGCAGGAGGAGTACGACGAGTATCTTCACGGAAGGAGCGATTTCATCAAGGCCACCAAGAAGGACTCCAGCAACGAGAGAAAAGTGAGTGGCATCTGTATCACCACCGTGTGAGGCTGCAGTGCTGTGTCACAAACAACGCCCTGCAACAAACAGCAGCAATGTTTACGACATACCTGAGAGCTCAATATGATCTTTATCGTACCGCTGTGAGAACACCAAGCCTTACTCTCTAAACAAACCATTTTGTCGCAACATTGTTTTGACTTGTCATTAGTTTTTCACATATTTACGACTGTAATCCAGTCTACATGATTCAACATTTTCAGGTTTTCAGGTTAAAATTGGTGTGATTCCATTCTATTCTTTATTTACTTGCCCTGAAAAGCACCAAACAACTAACATGACACCTAAAAACAGAGATCCTGACCTCAGCCTCTGATAAAACTGACATGATAAGCTGGAGTTTGCACCAGCAGCACGTCTTATTTCAGCATTTGTGTCAATTTTTAAGAGTTGGTTTTTAGAAAATATGACTAGCAGAACAAAAAATGTCTGTCGAGGTTTCTTTCCACTTTCATACAAAATGTTCTCGACAGAAAATAGATAATACTGCAACACGAAAAATCTAAATAAAGGCATGAAAAAGGATACAGATTTTGATTTATTCATTATTTTTTAAAGGTTAGTGTAGTACGAAAAAACTCTTTCTGACATTTTTGAAAAAAAAATCTTATTTCAGTATCAGAATTCTGATATTGAACTGAATTTAAATAATTCATGTATTCCAGTATTATTTAGCCAGGAGAACCCCACTGACATTAAAAATCTCTTCTACACGAGTTTCCTGGCAAAGACCGGCAGCAGCGCGCTCACACTGCTCATTAAAAAAGAAATAATAAAAATAAAGACAGAACTGTTTTTTCTACCTCTTCTCATGAGATGATTTTGACAGTGTGATCTATTCTGTATGGATAAAGTGTGAACTTTCTCTGTATCTGTGTATCAATCTTTTTCAAATTCATCGCAGTAGAAATTAAAATAGGAATGTTCCAGACAAAAATTTAAATTCCAAGTAACTGACTGGTGGAATTACAGGAAAACAGTCAGAAAATATTTAAAATTTGGTATAATTTATATATTAAAAAAAAAAACAGGCTCACAGAGTCTGGGGGTAGAAAGATAAATAGGTTTGCAGAGTGAGGCTAGCATTAGCAGAGCTAGCACCACCAGCTTTTCTTGTTTCCACCAAGCGGCAACCTCCGGTCTGAAAATATGAGATAATGTGGAAGTGCTAAAAGTTGCTGTTCATGTAGAATCAGCTGGAAGCTGGAAGCTGGCTCCAGAAGTACAGGAAGTCACAAACACCCTGAGCCAAAAAACATACTTTTACAGCATTAAAAAATATATTTACAGCCTGGTTCAAAAAACAGTTTGTATCTGAAATGCTAATTTTGCTATTGGCACACACTGTACGAAGGGTGAATTTATTTCTAACTCAGCAGTTTAGAAGATATTAGGGTCACGAGTTTGTCCAATCAGAGACTCAGCTCAGCTCACATGACTGACGGGCGCCCTATAGCTGTTAGAACAGAAGTTCAAAGTCTGCGTCATATCCAAGATGGCCCCGTCCAACAGACGGGTGACGTTGCGGAGACTATGTCTATATTTTATACAGCCTATGGTTTCTACATGTCTATGCTAATTACACTTTTTAAGTGCTTTTACGCCAGTTTAGCCAGAAACACTGACCTACCACAAGGTGCCATCTGTGCAGTGTTGTAAACTTAGCAACTTTGTCTCTATATTTAGCAAGTTTTCAGATCCCTCTAGCGACTCTTTTTCAAAAAAGCAACAAATCTTGTGATCTTTATGTTTTGACTTCAAAAAAAAAAAAAATATGGACAGAAGACAGTTTGTTTGAAGTTGTAAACCTTGTCATGGAGTTTTTTACTCACTCTTTGTCTCCCCCACATTATTTCTCTCTCCTACAGCGTCCATTAGAATTACATGCAAATGGACAATTATGCAAATCATGCAGCAATGACATTTAACCGACTTTTTGGAAAGCCAATGGCTACCTTCCTTCCTGAGGAGTTGGCAACACTGCACTTTAAATCTGTGCATGATTAAATCCGGCTGGTTAAGCATTGTAGCATTTTGGCAGTAGCATCTTAGACACAGCTTACAGCTTTTCAGGCTCATAAAAATAATACCAACCACTCATTAAACCACCGTTTAGTTTGGTAGAGAAAAGTGAGGAGGATGATGTTTTACCTGAAAGCTGACAGACAGCAGACATCCATGATATAAAGCCAGCTGATCCACACAAAAATCATGTGAGATCTGATGCTACACTCGCTCAGATGCTAGGCTAGTTAGTGTAGGAGTAAGTTTCAGGAGTTGTTTTTTTTCCCCTTTTGCTTTAAGCTGAATTATATCCAGTAATACCTGACTCATACTCACTTGTGTCAAGTTGATATTCAGTTAGCATTCAGTTAGCGTTTGCTACAGCAGACTGTTGCCCAGCAGCTAGTTATTCCTTACACGGATTATAAAAATAAGTCTTAAACAGCATTTTTTATTCCTTTAATGAGGAGAAATAACAGCTTTTTGACTCGTAACCTGTTGTGTGTAATGAAAACGACAACAGACCAGCTGTCTTATTAAGGAGACCTTTCAAAGCCTTCCATGTCCTCATGTTTTTTTCCATTGGTGAAACGTCCTCTGTATGTTTTTTTTTTTTTTTAACCAGGTGACGCTTCATCCATTCAACCTTTTAACCCTCACTTTAAACTGGTTCAACAGTTTCCCTCTCTTTGCTTTCAGATATCTTCTCATTGGCTGAACAGATTTTCATATATCAAATGCCGATGCACACGTCCGTCTGTTTTCCTTCTTTTGCAATTCAAACTGCAAAGATCGTCTCAACCGTCTCAGGGATGTGTCCTCTCTGGTCTCTCAAATGGTGAGGTTGTTGAGTGACCATCAGACCTAAACAGAGGAAGGAGAGAGAGAGAGAGAGAGAGAGAGAGAGAGAGAGAGAGAGCACTTAGCCATAAAAATGTGTTTCTATGGAAACACTCCAAAGGCTCGCCTCATTCTGCTCGGATTTTCCTGCACATCTAGAATAATTGATGCGCTCTATCTATCGACCTGATCACTTGTCTTTCTTTTTGGTGTCTCTTTGTCTCCTTGTTTTTTTTAAAAGTGATGAAATAAAACCTCCTTGAACTCAGCACTTATCCAAAGACGCATAATCATCACGTCTTTTATTCTGATTCCTCTCCCGTTTTCAGGTGGATATTATTCACAGGCGCCTCCATAAAGATATCCTCCACAACCCTGTGGTCATGTTGAACTTCTGTCCCGACCTCAAGTCCATCAGCGCCGACTTGAGGAAGGTCCACGGCGAGTTTATCTTCCTCATTGACCGCAGCGGCAGCATGAGCGGTGTGAACATCAACCGCGTGAAGGTATTTTAATCCCAGCTGCATGTGCGGGGTTACATTTCCTTGTCAATGCACAAACACGAAGACACACTGATTTACATTTATATTGTCGTACATCCCACATGATAACCAGCTGAAACGCAGATTGCACAGATTTTGTTCATAACATGTGAAGTCTTCAAAGAGACTGGAGGCTGCATTATTGCTCTCTGATTCTGCAGCCTCTGGAGATTATAGATGTGGTTAGCCAGCTGTGAGAAGGGCAGATATACACGGATATTGATCAGCCAAGTCTTTCACTATTCACCAAATGTCTCTCAGCTGTGAGAGTCTGGATGGAAAATCTTTAGAAGAGAGAGACTGTGTTTATTTTTCAACATGTTTGCATGTGCGCTGATCCAGCCTTATGGTGTGGAGCCGACTCGTACTAATTTGCAGCTCAGACTCGGGCTTTGAGTGGATCTCTGATACTTAAGAGTTCCAACCAGGACGGCGATGCAGCCGCTCTCTACAGTATCCATCCACTTATCTGGGTCCGGGTCTTGACCCAGATAACAAAGCAGTGGTGCCTGTCCCTGGCCACTTCTGCCAGCTTCTCCGGAGGGATACTGAGGTGTTCCCAGGTCAGCTGAGAGATTTAATCTCTCCATCCTGGGTCTACCTTGAGATCCACCAAAAATCTGCAAAAAGCACAGATGGGATCCTAAGACCCCTGAATCTGACTCCCTGGGTCTACCTCGAGGTCCACCAAAAATCTGCAAAAAGCACAGATGGGATCCTAAGACCCCTGAATCTGACTCCCTGGGTCTACCTTGAGGTCCACCAAAAATCTGCAAAAAGCACAGATGGGATCCTAAGACCCCTGAATCTGACTCCCGGGTCGATGACAAAGGGCAGCCCTGGTGGAGTCCAAACCCAAACTGGGAACGAGTTCGACTTACTGCGAAAACAAACTCTCACTCCAGAAATACAGAGATCAAACAGCCCGTAACAACGGACCATCGACTCCACGTTCCAGGAGAAGTCTCCACAAGAAGTCTCTAAAGTTTCACAACCAGGATGAAAACCGCAGACTCTCCTCTCCAGCACCCTGGAGTAGACCCAAGTGCTAAAGTCTGCTGTTCCTCAAGTGTCCGCTTGAGGCTGGCTCTGGGAGTACAGGAAGTCACAAACACACCAAGCCAAAAAAAAAAAAAACATGTTCATGGCCAAAATAAGCCTATTTACAGTCTGGTACAAAGAATGTCTCCCATCTGAATCGCTAATTTCACTAACGGCACGCACTGTACGGGGAGAGAATTTTTTTCTAACTCGGCAGTTTAGAAGATATTTAGATCGCCAGTTCGTCCAATCAGGGGCACAGTTCAGCTCACGTGACTGCTGGGCGCCCTATGGTGGTTACTGTGGAGACTCACAGCCCGCCTCATTTCCAATATGGCCGCTCTGGCCGTTTTGTTTCAAGAATCTGTTTCAGAAACAGACGGGTGACGTCGCACAGACTTCGTCCATTAATTATACAGACTATGAGTAGACCTTACCAGGGAGGCTGAGGAGTGTGATCCCCCTGTAGTTGGAGGGCACCCTCTGGTCCCCCTTCTTAAAAAGGGGAAGTACCCCAGTTTGCCGTCCTCTCTACAGTATTTACCTCGAAAACTCGAGAACTCCAGAAACAGGAAATTTGCCTTTATTAGCCGTCGTTTTTTTTGTTGGTGTTGTTTGTGCACTTGCGCTGACATTTTAACGGGCGATAGTCTGTCTGCTCTTCACCTGACTGAAGGTCGGGATAAGTGGTTTCCCCTTAACTGCAGCAGAAAAGGCAGCGGATGAAAGGACACTGCATGATGCCGCTCTCCACACACTCCTCTCCTTCAGAAAAAAATGACGACAGCTGTGTAGAGCACCGCGCTCGCACTGAAACAGACATCAGGAGGTGTAGCTGAACCACCGTGAGCGCCATCAAATAGTGAAACAGGACATTAAGCAGCTAATGAGCAGCAGAGATTTTGTCTATTATGCTGTCCTTGTCTGAAGACGAACTTCATCTCTCTCTCTCTCTCTCTCTCTCTCTCTCTCTCTCTCTCTCTCTCTCTCTCAGGATGCCATGGTGGTGATTTTAAAGAGTCTTGTACCTGGCTGCCTCTTTAACATCATCGGCTTCGGCTCTACGTTCAAATCCTTGTTCACAACCAGCCAAAACTACGAGGAGGTAAAAAGCTTTGGTTTCAATCATCCAGAGGGCGATTCACCGAAGAGTTTTCTACTTTATCAGCTTCATTCTCCCCGTCACAAGTATTTACTGATGCTCCTTAAAGCCCACACAAAGGGCCAGATTTCATTTTTAAAACATGCAGGAGCTTATCTCTTGTCTATAAAGAAGTGATGCTGTGCAGTGGTAAACTCACCCCTGTCACAACATTTTGAAACATGTTGCAGGTGAAATGTTGAAAACAAGCATTTAATTTTTATTTAATTTGTTGTCTTTCAACTATTCTGAACCCTTTAAAACCCAACCCATCAAAAAATAGTCTGAAAGTTCTATTTTTTTTGGATTTGACAAAATCCCCAAAACAGGAAAAAAAATATTGCTGTATCATTTTATTTACGATGTATTGTTTATACCATATTTGATCATTTTTGGCATTCATTCAATGCCAAAAATACTTAGTTTTAAAGATGAGTAACAATTTAGATGTTATTCTTATCACATCGTCTTTGAATTAGCAATTAAAGGACCAAAATACAACTTCAGCTGCCTGTAAGGGATCCACAAAGGGGTCGAATAGTTTTTTAAAATTTTTTTGAAAAGGCTTTTAATGATTTTTTTTTTTTTTTTTTTTTTATCACGATGAGATACAGATCTTTGAAACTTATATATCAAATATGATACATTTGGCAATAAAGGGTTAATTTCACATATATGGTTAAAATAATTTGTAAACTATAAAGAATTAGGTTTTTGTTTTTATGTGTCGTACAAAAAGGTAATCTGTTTGTAGAAAAAGAAGTATGAAACAGGTCAGCCAAACAATAAGTTATAAAAATGAACCTCATATTTTACAAAAAAAAAGCTAAAAGAAAAAAAAAGAAAGAAAAAGAAAATGAAAGTTTTGGAATGGCCTCATTAAAGTCTGGACTTAAATCTGACTGAGAGGCTGCGGCATGACCTTAAAAAGGCTGTTCATGCTTGAAAACCTCCAATGTGACTGAATTAAAACAGATCTGCAGAGAAGAGCGGGTCCAGATTCCTCCACAACGATGTGAAAGACTCATTTTAAATACCTTACCTTAAAACATTAAATCATCATTTAAAAGCTGCATTTTGTATTGACTTGGGTCATTTTCAATCAATTAATCAATCAAACTTTATTTATAGAGCACTTTTTGGTATGCAAAATGGTAGCACAAAGTGCTCAACAAATGGAAAAATAATATTCCCCCACCCCCAAACAACGCAGATCAACACAAAACCCTCCAACCTCGCCCCCCAGTGCATTGAAAGTACACAACATAATTAAAACGTGTGCTGACGAACTGATATCTGTCTGATATCAACATTTGTTTGATGGTCTGTCACTTTTTATTCGAGCTTCGAATATTCGTTCGAATATGAGGTGAAAAGTTCATATTCGAATTCTAATTATCCATTTGAATCTCTGCGGTATCCTTCAGATGTCAGCCTATGTGAAAGAAACTCCTCTGTCTGCAGACAACAACCCGCTGCTTCACGTTCAAACAAGCGCCGCTCCTCCGCTGGTCTGTCTGCGGACACTACTCCAACGTAAAGCAGACTTCGGGCGCGCGCACGGCTCGCCTACGTCACCATGAAGCGTCGATCAAAAACGGTTTACATGCAGCGCGGTCTCATCAGAGTCAATAGAGTGAGACAGAGAACAGAATTATAACTTTAGAGACTTTTTGGTTCATGTTAAGTTGTTTTGGTCCCACACAGCCCTCTAACACCCCGTTATTGTTTCAATAACTGTCGAGAGGAGCGGTCACGGCGATCATGCGCGCGTGCTCGTGCGTGAATTGTACCGTGCAGGTAATATTGGAAACAAAAAGAGATTTGATAGTTGATGGATTTGTGTTTCTGGCAAATAATTGAGAAATGAAGACGGACTGTTCGGCTTGAGTATCAGTTATATGTTTTACCTTCTTATTCAAAGCTGTCGAAGCTTTCTCTTGTTGTTAAGGAGACTGTTAAGGAGAGCGCGCGCGCGGGGGGGGGGGGGGGGGGGGATATTCGAGTATATTCGAAGAATGACGAGTCATTTAATATTCGTTCGAATATGATTTTTTTTGAAAAAGTGACAGCCCTATTACTTTTTCACAGCACTGTACATGATTAACACCAATCTTAAACCTATGTTGGAATCACAAACAGAGTTACATGAAATATACATGCACTTAGTCAGTTGACAGTTTTTTTTATATGTTCAAAGCAGAAATTTGAGGAGAGGGGAGATAATATCTCCAGCTTCACATTCAAAGCCTGCAGGTGAATAAAGAGGAGGTGGAGGTGCTGAAGGTTTAAGTGCAGGGAAGCTGTGCTGATGGACAAGCAGGAATGAGAACTCTTGCTGCTTTAATAGACCCCCAAAGGAGGATGTGTCTGTCAGAAGTAAGAATGACCCCTGTGAAAAGGGGAATTAGTGCAGCTTGAGTTCCAGCAGGAATCACTTAATTCCTTCAAGCTTTCAAAAATTCATCCTGTTTCGTCTGACGGTGATATTTTGCAGAAAGGTGCACTAAGCTCAAAATCCAGGACGATTTGTTTGCAGAGTAAAAATCTGAAGTTTTATCTTTTCCCAGGAAGCCCTGGCTCTCGCTTGTGAGTACGTAAGGAAGATCAGAGCAGACATGGGGGGCACTAACATCCTGGCTCCGCTCAACTGGATCCTCAGGCAGCCGATGTTCAGCGGACACCCTCGCCTGCTCTTCCTGCTCACCGACGGCGCCGTCAGTAACACGGGCAGAGTCATCGAGCTGGTCCGCAGCCATGCACGCCACATCAGGCAAGTATTCTTACAAGTAGAGTAAAAGAGCTTCAATAACACACGACACTGATGAGGTGACAGCAGGAGAGAGCGAGTGAACACAAGTTTAACCCATAAAGACGTGAATGGAAGAGTCGAAACCAACAAGCGGAGAGGCTGCAAATGATTACAAATTCATCTTTTCTTTATGTCCATTATGCAAATAGCAAAAGCATCACTCAAGCTTAATTCACATCCGGGGATTGTATCAGGCTTAGAACAAACACCTGGCTACAGAGACGTAATCCTCTCTAAATTAAATCTGGGTGTATGCGTCGAACGCTGCGTGAATGTCACACAGTCGATACATCACAACTAAGAATCTGTCACGGGGGGGGGAGCGTATGTGCAGTCGTAATTTAAGATGTAAAAAGCAATGTTGTTTTGGAGCCAGAGCTAGACGGGGGAAATAAAAATGTCCCCTGCAGGCTGCGAGCATCAGTTGTCAGCTGAGAGTGAGCACCAGCGGCACAATAGACCTGCAGAGTGCTGAGAAATATATTTTATTTTGCAGCTCGTGTCTAAGTCTCACACTGCGTAAGCCTCTCCTGAGTCACTCTGGAAATAATTGACTTTTGTGTTCCCCCCTTTTAATGGATGACTGCCCTCAGACGATTGCATTAGGTACACAGAGCTCGGCCAATTCATCGACACTTCCTGGGTCATTATCGCACTCTGCTTACAAATCAGCGCAGCCAGTCAGAGACAAGACCAAACAACAATTAATCTCCACGCTGGAAATCGGTGTAAGGTTTTTAACTATGTAGAAGGTGACATTTCCATTTTAATTTGTGCTCTTTGATCTCATTAAAAATGCAAAGGGAGAAAAGCGATGCTCGTCCCTGGATTAGAAATAGGAGATTCAAAGCATCAGATGACCTCTCAGGAGGAGAAGCATCGCATCGCCTTCCAAATCTCTGTCTGATGAAGTCGATTGCTTTTGGTTTTTTTGCGCGTCTCCAGTGTCTTTGTAAATCTTGACAAGCCACCTGTTTTCGTGCACGCCGAATCCCCAGATCTGTCTGTGAAGCTGCAGGCTTTTATGTGTTTGTGCAGATGTTTTACGTTCGGCATAGGACTGAGTGCGTGCAGACGCCTGGTGCAGGGACTGGCGACGGTTTCCAAAGGAACGGCAGAGTTTCTGTCTGATGGAGAGAGGCTACAGCCGAAGGTACTTATTTCCAGCTTTGTGTACCACTTCTAACAAAGGCCAGCCACTGTGGAGCCATTGTCAGAGGTGTAGAAGCACATAATGTCTGCCTCCTGTACTGCTTATAAATCACATCACACAGACACCATTTGTTTTACGGACTTGTCAGGTCGGAGCAGTGTTTCTAAAACCAAAAATCCATTTCAGTCGGCTTTTTTTTTCATTCTCCACAGATGATAAAGTCCTTGAAGAAAACCATGTGCCCCGTACTGAGTGACATTTCCATTGAGTGGCTCTTTCCTGAGACCAAAGAGGTGCTGCTCTCCCCCGTGGGCAACACGTTTCTGTTCCCAGGAGACAGTCTGATCGGCTACGGTGTTGTTTGTGACACAACACGATATCACGCCAACCCTAGATCTGTGAGTCCCAAACATCCGCTGACACTTAACGGTCCTCTTTGTGGTGAATATCTCCGAGCTGTAGGGAAACAAAGCATGTGTTTTACTTAAATCTGTCTTCCAGGGAGATTAAAGGCTAACGGCGAACAAGCTTTTTAATTAAACAGCGTGAACAGGTTTGTACTGAAGCGCTTGTCTTAGACGTGACACCCACTTAAAATCTCAACAGGATAAACGGAGGCGATACAGCATGATGCGCTCCATCGAGTCGGCCAGCTCGGTGTTTTACCACTCACAGGAAGAGGACCTGGTGAGGACAGGAGGGGACAGCCAGGGCTCGCACAGAGACGCCCCATCTGGTCCTCTGTACGACTCCTACCAGGACTCGGTGACGGACGGCAGCCCTGCGCCCACAGAGCAAGACACAGCAGGTGGGAACTAAAACAAACTCAACCTTCTTCTTCATTTATCTCTTTTCTGTCTTGAACCATGTCTAATAATATCTACAGCTGGACTAATAAGCTGGTCAAGGCACTCAGATGGTACTGTCGGTGAACCTGTTGAACTCCTGTGAGGAGTTTTTAGCCGGTAATGAAGCAAACTGCGGTTAATACTCATCCATAACAAGCCCAACAGAGAACAATGACTATGTCTACCAGAAAACATACTCACACAGTTACAAAAGCACCACAAACACGACCTTCCTCACGAAAGGTTCAGGCAGATAAAGCTAAATTAGCATCTCTTTGCAGAGGGAATAGTGTGTATTTTTGTTAGTGGCTAATTTAAAAGGATCTGGAATTGTGTTACATGGACTTTTTGACCCCTGGACCATAAAACTGCCCATCAGTGTTGTTGTTCAGGAGATGTGTGTTTATATTTCTAACCCTTTCATGATTTTTTTGTCCCATTGAAATAAATGGGAATTTTCTGCTTCAACTTTGAAATGTTAAGTATTCATCATATTTCCACTTACAGACTTCATTCTTGCTTTAAATGTTCACAAATTTATTCGATTTTCTTTTCATCATCAGCAGTGATTCCCAAACCGGGTTACTCAAACCCAAGGGGTACACAAATTGACGTACGGGGTACTTAAAAAGTAAAAATGAAAAATGTTATTTTAAAACAGCCTGATTACATCAAACTGGTGTATAAATGGATGACTGCAGTCTGGGGTGCTTGCTCACATGGCCAGAAAAATCACACAGGCTGCTCTCTAGACAAAATCTGCTTTTGCCTCTACCGACTGTAATGTTATCACTGATCAAAAATCTCTACTGAGAACCATTCAAAACCACTTTTATCACTCGCCCGCCCGGTCACATTTTTGAAAAACACATCGCTGTGTTCATATGAGTCTTGGGATGCTCATGGTGGGATCCATTTGCTCATGGCTATCACAGTTTTGGCACAGCGACAGCTGTTTGAGAGCCTTGTCTCCCACAAAGACTGTCACAAAGCAGTTTGTTAGTTCCGCTGTCCCTTGATGTTCCATCACCATGGAAACCACACAGCTATTAAACCACCCGTTTCTTCAGAAACCTACCCACCTTTTTCCTGACTACCCATAGTTCATCACGGTTGCTGGTTTTGCTCTTCCAGTTAAACGTTCTGTTTACGTCGCCATGGAGACCACAAAGCTGATGATGTTAGCCTCTAATAACTGGCTTTTAAAAGCAAGAAAGTGCGGGTAGTGCGGATGTTTTAAAAAAGTTTACACTGAGTCTTGTCTAGCTTTAATGGTTTCACGTGAATTGATTTGAGTTAGCTTGCTGGCGGCGGCAACCAGAAGTCGATAACCGCAGGCAGAGGTCAGCACCCATTGGCTTCTGAAACCACCAATGGCAACCTCCAGTCTGAAAGTATACGACAAGGTGGAAGTGCTAAAATCTGCAGTTGTTCGAGTGTTTTCTTGAGGCTGGTTCCGGAAGTACAGGAAGTCACAAACACACCAAGCCAAAAAAAGCCGTTTTCACAGCAGAAATAAACATGTTTACAGCCCGGTACAAAAAATGTCTCCCATCTGAATCGCCAATTTTGCTCACGGCACGCACTGTACCAGGAGGGGAATTTTTTCCTAACGCAGCAGTTCAGCCAATATTAAGATCACCAGTTTGTCCAATCAGAAGCACAGCTCAGCTCACGTGTTTGACAGGTGCCGTATGGCTGTAACTGTGGAGACTCAAAGCTCGCCTCATTTCCAATATGGCCGCCCCAGCCGTTTTGTTTCAAAAATCCTTTTCAAAAACAGACGGGTGACATCGCGGAAGCTACGTCCATTAATTACAGTCTACACCTCCAACAAGCTAGCTCAAAACAACTCATGTGAAACCATTAATGCCAGACAGGGCTCAGTGTTAACTTTTTTAAAAGCATCCTCACTATGACTCAACCTCCGATTTTTGTTCATTTTTGACTTACTGTGCTCCCAACATGATTTATACAACATTTTTCACAACCAACACTCAAACCAGTTCTGCTTGGACTTCTTCTTCACCCTCTTCTTCTTCATATTCTACTACTACTACTTCTTTTTCTACTCCTTCTTTCTTTAATTCCACATTTTGCTGTTGCTTCACAGCAAAGAAGGTTCCCGGTTTGATTCCCTTTCTGAGTGGAGTTCTCTCTGGATACTCTGGCCTCCTTTTACCATCCAAAAACATGATCATAGTGTTGATGAGTCTCTCTGATTTGGAAGTGAAAAGGGGTAAAGACACCGGATGGATGGATCTATGATAATGTTTGCCCACCGCACATGTAACCAGAGAAGTTTTTGGAGTTATCCCAAACAAAACGATGCCTCTGGGATGTGAAACGGCTGCTTCTCTGTCACAGATATCGTGAATTTTTATGGCTAAAAGTATTATCTTGAATTATCTTGAAATTAATCCTCAGGGTTCGATTGTAAAACATCCCCAAGAAGACGTGCTTACAGCACCAACCAGATCATCGACTACAACCCGTCGAAGAAAGCCTTCACTCCCAGTGATCCCAGCTCTGTGGCGCCAAAGAACCCACTGAGGAGAGCCAAAGTCCAGGAGCTGATTGGCCAGATGAGTCCAGAGCACGAAGCCCAGTGGAGGAACGACTTCCAGGTTTGTTCACACTCTGTGAGGAGGAATATTCACATGATTGCTGCTTTTGTCAAACTGATTTTGTTATTAAGTAGGTCAGAGGGTATTTTTAACCCAGACTGAATCATAATAATAGATGGACAGCTGGATAAAGACGAGGTCACATAACCTGTGTTCATCGTTAAACCCCCACATGTGGTTAAGTGCCATCTAAATAAATCATGACCTGTTACTGAAGCACAGGCAGCAGCATCCCACTTTGTACCATGATACAGTTGTTACGTATTGAATAAATGGATAAAAGTTATTTGTATTCAGACTGTGCTGATGAATTAACCATTCATCTGACCCTCGTCTGGACTGGGGTGAAATCAAGAGCAGAATAATGCGCTCATCTCAGTAATGAGGGACAATATTTATGAATGATAATGAGTTTGAATGTTGCTCAGGGAGCGTCTGGGTAATACTAAACAGAGTTCACTGATCCGTGAAGATATTATATATTCCCTTTGTAAATCAAGCAAAGAAAACATCACCATAAATTAATTTTTCCCAATAGTTATGAGTCAACATCATTACTTACTATTTATGTTTGTGTTTGTCGTGTAAAAATGTTTTTGTAGATTAAAGGAAATGAAGCAGAGATAAAGAAAAAAAAAAGTTTCATCTCCCCATAGTGTGTTTATTTTTACTGTGACTTTGGGTTCAACCCCAAGAGGCCAGTCAAGGAACTGCACACACGCTATTTTACGGTATCCTTGGTCGGATCAGACTTTCTCAAGCCTTTGCTTCTCTTAAAGCTGTGTGTAGTGGCCGTTTGTCCACAAAAAAAGGGCAACGAAAAGTTTCAAACAAACTCTTTCATAAAAGGCTCAAAAGGCCACTCTTGCACCGTGGGTTGTGGTGTACACGGATGGGAAAAACGTAAAGTCCAAACGAATGTCCAATTTTTGCAAAAATGTGGTTTATTTAACCAGAAATCAACCAAACACAGAACAAAGGAAAAATCCCTGTGCCTCTCCCGCTCCGGTAAAAACCATTTGCCCACCCAGGTGCATGCTGGTTCCTACCGTGCGCCTACCTATATAACCTATAGTGCCACCGTGCCACAATTAAACAAATAATAAACAAAACACCCAAACCAAAGGAATGATAAACTACTGGAATACTAACAAAAATAATCATAATTAAATCAAAATTAATTGATTTAAAAATAGTATAAATCTAAACACTAAACTAGATTCTAAACAAAACAAAGAAAAAACACTAAATAGCTCCTACACTGTGGTTCTCAACCGGTCTGGCTTCAGGACCCACCATCACCAATGGCGCCACCAATGACAAGCCGTGACCCCAGATCAAGGAAAATGTTCAGCTTCTCATAATTTTTTAATGAAGAGTCAATTTTGTGATGTCCTCGGGTTTTGAAGTCATCTTTAAAATCACTCCAAAGGGAACAGATTACAAACAAACTAAGACTTCAAAAAGAAACTTTCACAACAAGATGGAAACCTGTACTGGCTTTACTAATGCAATAGGGAGAGTTGTTTAATTTAGGCACAGATGAAGATCTTTTTCATGGGACTGGATTCAACACGTGGTATCTTTAGGTTGATTAGACTTCATCTTTATTTAATTCTTTATTTATTGTTATGATTACAACCTTCGTTCATGTTTCCCATTTCTCCTCTGCTCTTATATACATTTATGTACTTGTTTGTCTAAGCGTATTATTGTGTGTCTGTATATTTTTTGGAGTGGGTATTTTGTTTCATATTTTACTCAATATCCAAATGTAAATTTACAGCTGGAAAAAAGAAGTATTTTTTTTTCATATTGTATTAATGTCGATATAAAAAATTAACAAAAACTAACTTAAAAAAAAAAAAAAAACACTTCAAAGGTAAATCTTTGAGAGACGGGTGTTCGGTTTCCAAATGTCAGTTTTTGTCCTTCTTTGACCTCAATGGAAGGAAATTAATTTCTCATGTAGACGTCTTCTTCTACGCTATTGAATAGCAGGTGTCAACTAGCATTACAGGGCTTTATTGCCACTAACTGATAAGGAGTGTGAATAGACTACAGCTGCTTTTGGCCCAGGCAAAGGCCTGAAACCCCCCTTTGGGTCACAGCCCATCAAATGAGAATCACCTTAAATCACGGTGAAATATAAGCTTGCATGAACGCACTGGAATGACAAAATCGTAAAGAAATAACCTTTACTTGAACCTGATAGCACTAAAACTTTCTTTTCCCTTGCAGCCACAGCTGGTGAGCCTGTGTGCTACATCTTCCAGCGGGCAGCCGGCCAGCTGTCACAGGCCGCTCCATCAGCAGGAAGCGGACTCAGATTCTCACTTCCATCCCCAGCCTCAGGACAACACCCTGCTGAGCAGCGCCAGCGTGCCACCCAAAGCTCGAAACGTCGCAGGGGAGGATGGATCCAGATCGTCCACTGACAGCCCATCTGTTGGCAGCACGGGGGAATCAGGTGGGATCAGAACCGTGCAGGTTTACAGAGAGATACTGTACATTCATTATTCACCGTACTTTGATATGGGTAAATGTATGCTGAGGAAGGCTGGAACGCATCCGTTTAAAGTTTCTGTTTGTTATTTAATGTGCTGAGTGTTCAGGTGTTTCCAAGCAAAGGCAGGAAACAGAGTTGTTTATCAAACAGAAAATCAATCTGGACATGAATGAGGAAAAACTGACTGAGAAATCTCTTCTTCCTGTGATGTTTCAGACGGTTATGCACACCAGTTATGTCAGGCAGAAACTCCACAGGAGGCCCACAAGTCAGTTCTGGGTTCAGCCAACCAGCACAAAGGTTACTGCAAGGCCGTGGTGTCCGGACTGCTGTGTGGGAAACCAGTGAAGTGGGATGTCGGCTTTGATATCGAGCCCTTTCTGAACGGCCGCGAACGTGAGGAAAAGGTTCACGAGGAGCTTTGGAACGAGACCTTCCACCATCTGGCCGGGCGCTCCATCATACACGACTTTGAGCATATGGCGGATAAGGAGTGTGAGATCGAACATGGTGAGCTCTCTTCGGCTGTTTCGGTCAGGAGATCAGAAGATGTTGAGTAAACTTCAGAGCTGGTGTTTGCTGTCGACTCTGTATTTGTTCTTAAATATCAAATTATGATAAAAAAAAAATAAAGCTGGACTTTTTTTCAGCAAATGAAACATAAGGATAGTTTATCTGTACAACAGTTAATTTTTGTTCTTGTCGAGACTTAGTCTCTGATTTGCATCAAATGTGTCGACTAAATTAAGTGTCATGAAATAATAATAATAGTAATGTAATATTGTAAAAGTTAGCATCACAAAGTTAGCATCACAAATTTAGCATTACGAAGTAGCGTTGCTTTTGTGCTGGACTGTAAAAAACCATCTGTACAGTTTGATACCTTAACATGAGGCTTCATGGAGGCTGAGTCACTTTAAGGACCAGCCTCTGGTGGTCATTTGATGAACTGCAGTTTCTGGCGCTAGCTTCTTTTTCCATCTTTAGAAGTTAGGTCCACTTTCAGAGGGACAACTTTAAAGGCAGATGATTTAATTTATCCTTATTGTAGCATAAAGACTGAAAATTAAACAAAGCTAGTTTTTTTTAACACAGCTGATATAAAAGAACTTGCTAGAATGGTTAAGGATAAAAAATCAGCAACAATTTTGACGTTTTATCAGTCATTTCCGTCGTCTAGTCCGCAAAAATTAGAAAAATTCTCAGGTACAGGTTCACAAAATGTGTTGCATTTCAGAATATTATATTATCGTAAATGATTTTGTTTTGAGATTTTTTAAAAAGTGTTTATTGTTCTTTACTTTTTGTGGAAATCACAAGAGTAATGTTGATCATTCATGTTTCTTTTGTTATTTTTTGGGGCTTTTTATGCTTTTTATGATAGAGGACAGGACAGTGGATAGAGGACAAAACAGGGCGAGAGTGGGGAGTGACACCACGGGCTGTCCACTCGAGGGCTTTCGCCATATGGAGCTCACCTAAACCACCAGGCCATCTGCGCTCCATGTAGATCATACATTAATCAGAATTAAAAATAAACACCTAGTGTCTCTTTAAACATATTAGAATTAACAGTTTTAGAGGGAAGTATGACAATAATAAACACACTTTCAGCCCCGACTATTGTTGGTTGGGAAACGTATGCAAATAAAAGTTAAAGGAATAGTTCAACATAATGGAGTTAATATGATGAAGGTGATCACGCTTCTCTTCTGTGTGCACTATAACAACTCTTTCTCATTCAGCGGACTTTATTTACACCTTAGCAAAGAATCATTCATCTGCAGCTGTCTATTTTCACCCCATTATAAAATGTTATTGGATATATATATATATATATATATATATATATATATATATATATATATATATGTTTCATGTATGTTTGAAGCTAAAGAAAGCAAAAGAAGAAGAAGAAGAAAAAATTGAACCTAGTTCCAGACAGTGTCAGCTGTGTTAACTGAGATCTACATACAGCTTCATGTTTTCTGGGCTGACGTTAGGCTTTTTTCTTTTATCAGGCTTCTAGAGAGCAAATGAACCTTTTTTCCAAACATGTCTTTTAACGCAGCCTCGAGGCTGTTTTAGTAATATCTATATGTATTTGAAAATGTGACACATACATGAATTATGTATTAATTATGTATATTTTCATGTTATTGGTTTACAGCATTTTGTGATGCAATGTTATGTTATCTATTATTATGTAATCCTATCACTTCAGGCAGTCATTTTCCGCTTGTTTTCATCCGTAGGCTCCGGCAGGAAGTACCAGCTGTACGCCATTCACACCAGCAAGAGCTGCAATATCCTGAGCAAATACACAGCCTTCATTCCCATCGACCTGGACACTAATGAGTACCTGCCGACATGCATTGAGTACATGAATCCCAGTAGGTCCAAAGTGTTGATGTCCTTCGACTATTTGTGCTCTTCTCTTTTTTTAATATTTGAACAAAAAAAAACTGGAACATCTTTTTTTCTGTTTGTTGTTTTGTAGCTTTAAACCACAGAGATAATGTCTCACTGAGGTTATTCTTTCTGTGGAGGAATGAAAAGGCTTCTGGGAAATAAATATTTTAATGGCTTCTCTTGGCCGAAAATTTTGTTTTAAATATGATTTCATCCCTGTCCGTTTGAGAGCAGTACCCGCTCCGTGCAGTGGTAGTGGTTTTGAAAACTGATCAGTTTGCAGTAAAAAAAAAACATTATTTCATGCCAGCGCTCCAAACTGCTGCACTCACGAGCGCTGCCAGCTTTGATAATATCATCTAAAATAAAATAAATCCAATTTTTAGAAAACAAGAGTAACAGATTAAGCAAAATACAAATTAAAAGTGATAGCTACACCACAATGAAATGTAAAAAAAGAAATATTTTCCATGGATTTTTAACAGCTCAGCTGGAAGTAAACACTTCTTTTAGTATTTCCATCACTTGAAGTTGGCCCAGCCACCACCAGAGACTGCTTCCTGCTCCAGGCAAAGATGCAAATCAGCATAGTTGTCAAAAAGTTTTAATGTGGTCAACTTTGGGTTTCTTTCCCAAAAGTATTACTCAAAACAGACGCTCCAGCAGCTCCGGCTTTAAAGACACACCTGCTTCCACATACTGACACCAAATTAGTTTCTTTTTCAGTCCTGTGATACTACACAATAGTGAGATGAAATAAAATGAGATACAAGTGATAAGGTGTGATGAGATAAGATGAGATATAACTGACAGGAGGAGATGAAATTAGATGAGATCCAAATGAAAAGATGAGATGAGATACAACTCATCTCATGAGACGAGATATGAAATTAGATGAAATGCAACTGATGAAATGAGATGAGATAAAGTACAATTGATAAGATGAAATGAGATTAGATAACACAGCTTATAAGTTGCGATAAAATGAGATGAAACTGATTAGATGAGATGAGATACGTCTGATAAAATGTAATGAGATCAGATATGACTGATGAGATGAAATATGACCGTAATGGTTAGATGAGATGAGACATTTCAATGAGATGAGATGAAATGCAACTGATGACATGGGAACAGTAAAAGTACAACTGATAAGATGAAATGAGATTAGTTGAGATAAGATGAGATGCAACTGATTACACGAGATGGCATGAGGTAAGCTGAGATGCAGCTGACAAGATGAAATGAGATTTGACTGATTAGATGCAATGAGATATGTCTTTTAAGATGCAATGAGATGTGATGAGATGAGATATACCAATGAGATGAGGTACGGCATGAGATGAGATGCAATAAGACACTGTTGATCAGAAGTGCTAAAGAGTGCCGAGATCAGATGCAGAGGGATGAGATGAGATGAGATGAGATATGACTGATGAAATAAGATTAGACCGTCAGGATAAAATGAGATGAGATTAGACACTGTTGATCAGAAGTGCTAAAGAGTGCTGAGATGAGATGCAGAGGGATGAGATGAGATGAGATGAGATAAGATGAGATGAGATGAGATATGACTGATGAAATGAGATTAGACTGTCAGGATAAGATGAAATGAGATTAGACACTGCTGATTAGAAGTTCTAAAGAGTGCTGAAATAAGATGCAGAGGGATGAGATAAGATGAGATATGAATGATAGAATGAGTTACGACTGTTAGAATAAGATGTGATGAGATTAGACAGTTCTGATTAGAAGTGCTGAAGACTGCTGAGATGAGATGCAGAGGGATGAGATGAGATGAGATGACATTTTGTTTCAGGTGAGTGTCTGAAGAGGGGCTCTCACTCCAGCTCTCGGTCAGGAAGCAGGAAGAACAGAGGCTACTCCATCGGTCTGGGTCGCTCTCAGTCTGGAGGGATGTCAGAGGAGGTGGAGGATGTTCTGCTGCACAACAGTGAGTTTTATCTGAAATGTTATCTATGACTCAGACTGAGGGAAGCACAGAGCTACAGGAAAAGAGATGGTGATAAAGTATTTTTGTTCTATACATTTATCTTCATTCAAATCCAACTCCATTTGAAAAGGAAGGTTGTAGCCAGCTTAGTGTGGGCTGTGATATTTGAGAGGGAGCACTTGAACAGCTTGGAGCTGTTTTTTTATTAAAGTACTTCGACCTCAGTAAAAGGGCTCCAGTTTCTGAAGTGGAGTCGGGAGTGTCACAGCAAAGACGGGGTTAAGACTGACTGGTTCAGGAGCGTCTGCTTTAGAAACAGCAGAACACCAGTCACAGAGGCAGAGGAGAAAAAAAAAACAAATTTGCATCAAGATTTTCACCTTTTTTTACACAAACATTTTTATGCACTGAAACATTTTTGAAATGTTTGTGCACTTGGTGATTAAACCTGACTCTAACTCTGGTTTTCCTCCGAGATGGAGACGATGTCGCCTCTCCTTGCAGCACCCCATCCTCCTCCGGCTGGGAGAGATGCAGCTTCACTGAATGTGAGTTCATGCAGCACACGAAGCTGTCCGTAAATCAACTCAACTCGCACGTTTTCCTGCACAAAGACCTTTGACATCAGGCAAAAGATAAATTCTGAGTGTGAAACAGGAGATTATTGATACTGAAGTCCCTCTTCTCCAAAGTGATGACGGAGATCGACGCCGCTCTGTGACGTGTGTTGACAGAAGCTGTCTAGACCTTTAAATTTCAAAGATAATGTGCAGGCTGTAACCACAAACACACCAACATGACGGGTTGTTTCACCTGCAGAGGAGAGATCGCTGCTGGAGTTTATGACCTCTCCTGCCTTTAGTTCATCTCAGTGGGTGTGTTTCACTCCTTTAGTGTGAGCCTCATGTTGAGAACTGAATAGAAGTGTCAGAAAATGCCACAGCCTCTTTATATCTCCCTCTCCTGTCTTTGTGTAACTCTGCCTCTCTCTCCGCATGTCTGTCTCAAAGTCTCTCCAAGGAGTTCGTCTGTGTCCTCTGACCAATCACAGAAAACAGTGGAGAGCCTTTTTTCTGCCAGGTGGGTGTTTGTCGACTGTCTGGCTCCATAAATGGGCTCTGGCTGTGGCTCCTACCGCTGCATTAGCAAACACGAGGGCTTCAGACGGATTATTTGAATCTTTAAACGCTGCTTGAAAGAAGTGGGAGGGGTCTATTTTACATCATTGTGTTTCATTTCTGACCAGCGCGACCTCATGAGAAGCTGTGGCTGCATAAAAAGGCCATTATAGCCACTCCATGAGGCTGTTACTAAAACAGGAAGCGTGAAACACCAGCTTCGCAGAAAGGAAGCGAGACGCCGTAATGAATGCTGGGTAATGGCACACATCTGGAGTCTTATCTGGAAAGCATTCACAGCAATGCACTTAAAGGGTTATTGACAAAAAGGGTCTCAAACAGTTCCAATAAAAGTGAGACGAGAGGAAATTTTTTAAAGTCCTGACTTATTCAGCCCATATCGCCCCCTAATGGAGAACATTTTCCTTGGTCAGAAGCAGAGTTTGCTGATGTTTACGCAGCACGTAAAGGGCCTTGCACTCTGAATCCGATACGTTAATCTTAAATTAAAATCAAAATATGTAATACCATCAAATATTCAAGATTCTAGTGAGTTTATATACGAAAATAAAATATGTTTATTTGAGTCTCAACGTTCTGAATGTTCCGGCATTAATGTGACGTCAATGTCAGCTGAAGTTTTGTAAATAAAGCTACTGCTGCTGACACAGACCAGCATCTAAAACGTGAGGCGTTGAGGCAGCATTAGCAAGAGGTTGAGGGTGAAGGTGGCCAAATTATGAGAGTTATATCACGGCTTTAATCTAGGAAGAAACGTGCTGATTGGGTGGAGAGGACCCACTGGCTCCCAACTGCTTCCTCCCTCCTGCTCTTATGCTCGTCCTCCTGATTGTCAAGCAGCTTCAGGTGAGTCCAGCCACCTGGAGCTGCAGTGGAGGCCAGAGCAGGAGAAAGAAAAGCACACACACGCACACCACAACAGAACCTGAACGTCTGGGGCTGTAACAATTCATTTTTCAAGAAACAAAAATACACACTACTAAAAAAATCTCACTGTCTGTCGATGAGAGGGGTGAATTTCTCAGACTCTTCTTCTTCTGATGAAGAAGTTAAAAACTGCAGCTTAGCGACAACGCTCGAAAGACTGTACAAGAATCACTTGGTTATTAAATATTCAGTGGAAAATGTTAAATTAATATGATGTATTGTGCACTTATTTCAAATTATTATTAACAGCAATGTATTAGTATTATCGCCATGCACTTTGTTTTCCTTTTTGTCGTTCATTCATTTGGGCGAAAAAAACTGTTTTCAGAGTGTTCATCTGGTATCAAGAGACACCTGAGGGACAGGTGAAGAATCCAAATCTAAACAACCACTCAAGCTGTAAGTGAGATGTTTTGACGTATTGATCCAGGAAAACCATCTCCAGACGTCTGGTAAATTAAAAAGCAGTGCTGGGAGCGTGACCGTCTCTGAGCGGTCTCCTTAAAGAGTAATATTACTCTAATATTAAAACGAGGAAACAGACCCCACATCAGAGCAGGGTGTTAATGTGCTTACAGCAATAAAGATGAATTAAAGCTGAGGGCAGAGGAGCTGTCGTTAGCTCTGCAGTCAGCTGGTCATAAACTAAAGATGAAAAGAAACTTGGTCCCTAAAGTTATCACAGCTCATCCTGTGAGGGGAATGAACGTCGGTACCAAATGTCACAGCAATCCATCCAGCGGTCGTCTGGACAGGAGGCACAGAACCCCGTGACCTCTCTCTGAGGAGAGCGGCGGGATCACCAGAGTCATTCAGAATCATCCTCTGGGCACCATGAATGTCTCGACCACGTCATGGCGAGGCGATCAGTGGCTTCAGGTATATTTTAGTCCTGACCCCAGTGACAGACCGACCAGCGCTGTAACAGCCTGAGTCACGCTGCTGCTAAAGATGAAGTTTTTACTGCTTTGTCTTCAAAGTTCTTCACTTCCTGTCGACTGATTTCGATTTCTGCGTCTTTCCCTCCGCTCTGGAAGGTTGGCTCTCAGCAGGACTCGTCTCCTGACTCGAGCCGCCAAAGGATTCATGTGCAGATCTCACAGCAAGTCCGGAGACTCGATCGGAGAGAGTGACAACGAGAACAAGGATTACATTCCTCTGGTAGGTAACTGACCAATCCTGTGAGAGCTCTCAGAGAACCAATGAGAAGTGACTTTAGATGAGGAAGTCATTAGAGCTTCTGGAGCCAGTTTGAGGTCAGAGGGATGGGAAGCAAACCTCATTCCTTTGGTTTTTCTTTTTTTCTTTCTTTCTGTTGTTCTTTCTTTCTCTCTTTCTTTCTTTATTTCTCTCTTTCTTTCTTTCTGTTGTTCTTTCTTTCTCTCTTTCTTTCTTTCTTTCTTTCTTTCTTTCTTTCTCTCTCTTTCTTTCTTTCTTTCTTTCATTCTTTCTCTTTTTCTTTCTTTCATTCTTTCTCTTTTTCTTTCTTTCTTTCTTTCTTTCTTTCTTTCTTTCTTTCATTCTTTTTCCTTTTCTTTCTTTCTTTCTCTTTGTTTCTTTCTTTCTTTCTTTATTTCTTTCTTTCTCTTTTCCTTTTCTCTTTCTTTCTTTCTTTTCACTTCATCTCTTTTTGTTTAATTTTTCTCTTTCAAATGTTTTCCCTTTCTTCTTTCGTCTTTTAGTCCTTCTTTCTTTTTCTACTTGCTGTTTTTTTGTTTTTTTCATTTGTTTTTCTTTCTTACTTGGATTATTTATTTGATTTATTTATTTTTTGAAACTATTTTTTTCTCTCATTTTTTGCTTTTTTATCTTCTCTTTTTCTTTTTCATCTTTAGTCTATTTTACTCTCTCATATTTTTCCCTCTTTTCTTTTTCATTCATTCTTCTCTCTTTTGTTTTCTCTTCTCCCTCTCTACTTTCCCTCTTTTCCTTTTTCTTTGTTGATTTCTTTCTTTAGTTCTTTCTTGTCTCATTGTTTATCTTTTATCTTTTTTTTTATCCTCTTTGCTTCCTGCTTCCTTTTGTATTTTTTGAACATACTCTGAATGTCACTTCTCTTGCTTCATCATTTTTCTTTCTTACTTTCGTTCTCTTTCTTCTTTTCTTCTTGTTGAACTAACAGAAGTTACAGCGATCAAAGCTAGCTTGTATTTAATGTCCGAAAACGTTCTTTTTTGTTTGCCTTTAAATAATCTTTAAGAAAATCAAAAAATCTATTTGACTGTTGAAAACGTGGAGATTCTCAGTCAAATAAACCTCAAAAAATGTGATCGTCTCTGTCATCCAAACCTTTGCTTGTAGGATTTATTCAGTGTCCAGCTTCTCCTTCCTTAAAGCACCAGGACCTTGACAGACCCTCTGATTATGTTCAGACCACATCCATCCTGTGTTTTCATCGCCCTTCAGACTCAGTGGAAACAAACAAATCTGTCAACAATAACCAGAGCAGCTCTCAGAATGATTTCTTGACTTTAGCAACAACAGCATCAGCAGAGGTAACAGCGGGCGGTTAATTCACGCCCAGGCGTTGATTGGAGCCCAGCTGCTGATTGGAGGAGCACAAAAGCTTTTGTAGTGGTCATGAATCAAACGATGTAAAGTGTTGTGCTGGAAAACAGCATCAAACCAGAAGATCAGAATCTTGCTCGTGTTTCACTTTTAAGGTCATGCAGGGAAAATGTGCAATGATGCAACATTAGAGATGAAATAACAACCTCTAAACGGAGAGCACGCCACGTTTCTCTGTTTGTTTGATCTTGTAAGATGAGTATATTTCTCTCTTTCTTTCTATTTGCACAGGTCTTGTTGCAGATGGCGAGCGGTGCGTTCCCGCTGGACGCAGCTCTGTGTGAAGCCATCAACGTCCCCATGGACAAGCTGAAGTGGACGTCGCCCTTCAGCAGCCATCGCACCAGCCTCGGCCACCTCTCTCACTCCAGCAGCCGCCGCACCGACAGCGCCGATGACGGATGCAGATCCCCGTGTGAGCCGGAAACAAACCAGCAGCAAACTTTAGGCACCCAGAGCCCCTCTCACCTGTCGGATGCTGCGTCCCCTGACCCCCAGCTGTCCCCTCACTCGCAGGTGGACAGCGGGCGAGGCTCGGGGCTGGAGGCAGCATCGCCCAGCGGTCTCAAGAGCATGCTGGATCCAGAGAGCATGGTGTGGGCGACGGCTGTGGCGCTCGCCTGCCTGGAGCACAGCTCTGCCAGTTACTTCATCGAGTGGGAAATGGTCGCTGCCAAGGCTAGCATGTGGTTAAGTGCACAAGAAATCCCAGAGGGCAGAGACTTAGCCTCCATCAAGGCCGCTGCGAACCAGCTCTTCATCATCCTCAGGCACTGGGATGAAAACCTGCAACTGAACATGCTGTGTTACAACCCAAACAGCGTCTGAAGCCTGCGAGTGCCGGACTGGAAAAACGGACCACTGAAAGAACTGGATTCAGTGTGAAACTATGCTCACCGAGGCTCTCCTCTCCGTCTCCGCTCAGCGGTTTGTTCTCTGGAGTCTGAGTTTGCTGTCGCAGTGGTAAAACGTGTGTTTTCTCTTCTGTTTGCGTGCTGATCCTCCAAACATATCACAGGCTCTTCAGAGGCATTATGTGCAAGCTGTTACCTCGCTGGTGCCGTATACTGTAGCTGCATCCCTGCTATCAAGGGACTGAACCTGATTTATGCCACAGATCTGAGCGTCGCGTATGAGAAAGTCAGTGTTAAGCTAATAGCATGCTGGATCACGAACAAACCAACGTCAGAGGAAAGATCTGCTCTCTTTTTACATCGCTCTGAATTTCTGTAAAAAGACGGTCTCACACACACAGTGCTGCCTAACTTTTGTATTGCCTGATATCACGACTGTGCTGGTCATATTTGCCATTTTAACAGAGACAGAAAAATATGCAACAAACTAAAGAAAATAGATGTAAAGACTTGGCTGAAATAATCTGTGGCTTTAGTGTGAATCTATGAATGTGTATCCGGCTAGCATGTTATTTACTGTTTATTATTTAAAGATACATATATATGTATATTTTCTCACTTAGCAAAGCGTATCTGTAGTGGAGTGACGAGTTTATTATTCGTGCATTTCTCCTTTTTAATTTAAACTACATCCACACGGCCAGGGGTTAGTTGTGAGTTTAAAGTTAGCGTTCCTCTGTAGCTCCAAGTTTTAAGTAAATATCTTCATCCAAACTTGTCATAGTAAACGGATTATAAGCCTAAGACGCTAGCCCATAAAGCTAGTAATAAAAACCATCAAAATCTGACACAACATGGTTCGATTTACAAGTTACACCCCTGTGCTTTAGGGCTGCCACATACGATTATTTTGTTAATCGACTAGTCACCGATTATTTTTTGCGATTAGTCGACTATTCGGATCATACATAAATTGCAGCTTATTGCACCAGCATACAGCTAACATCATTAGCTTCCAGCTTCAAGTGTTTAAGGTATGTGCTAACTAAAAATGAAGACAGTTAATATCATAGTTCATTCAGCTTTTAATGAACTTTGCAGCTTGTAGCAGCATTTCTGACATTTTTTTTAATGTACCAATTTTCTATTCAAACATGACATCGCTATTAAGTAGGTAGCTCCCTGTTGACGTTAATGTTAGCAGCCAACTAGCCAATTAGCTTACCCAGATTGTCATTCTTCGTCAGAAAATAAATCAGCCACGGCGTGCTGTCTTTCCAGATGCTCGTGCATCGCCGTCGTACTGTCATGGAAGGACATTTCTGCTTTGCAGATTTTGCGTTGCACACTTTTCTCCTTTATTTTGGAAAAATGCTCCCAAACTTTCGAGCTCTGTTGCCGGCTAGCCATGATACTGTTGGGCATAACTTTTCCGGTGACATCACGGGTTACCCTGGTTACCACTTCTGCGCGTATGCGTCAAGGACAGAACGGCAGACGAGACAGGTGAAAGTACAGCGGCAGTTTTGAGGGAAAAATAAAGTTTAAAAAAATATTAAAACGACGACGTCGATTATTAAATAAGTCGCCGACGTCGTCGTGACTAGTCGACTGATCTTGGCAGCCCTACTGTGCTTTTAGCAGGAATGGCTGGGTTTCTTTCCAAAATGTTTTATTGTATACAAATATTTTTAAAGATGTGAGGATTTTTTTTTTTTTTCCAGAATATTTATTTACCAGGCACCGTATTCACCAAGCCTTTTATCTTACCACCAGGAGGACTCCTACATCCTAAATGACACTAGAAGTTTCCAGCTTAGAGTTTTCTCTAGACTAACTCTTACTGAGGAATTCAGAGAAGCTAACAGAAAGGGGTGGAGCTGACATCATGTTTCAGGAACCACTTGACGTCCTATGCCTACAGTGATTGGCTGACAGGGAATGTATCTTTATGAGGACTTTCTACATAGAGATCACTCAGTTTAAAGAAAGTTGTCGTGTTGGCGTAATCAAATATTAATCCTTTAATAAAATATGTAGGCCACTGATGAAACCTTAAATCAAGGCTGACTAGTCCAGTATGTGTTCTGCTACCTGTAAGCAGCTGCACCTGGTTACATGGATCTACGTATAAGCAGCCTTTTAATGACTGGGATTCTGGAATAACCACGGCAGAGAAAACCACAGGCAAAAGAAAACATAAACCAAACCGTTCACGCGATCATCAGGTGGATTTCCAAATTGGTCTTCGTGACTTAGGAGTCCTCTTCATGACTTTTAACTTCTCACAGCTTGTTTAGCGCTAAAATGCCTTGTGAAAAACTTTTAGATGAGAAATTTAGGAGCCCTAAAATTAGGATTGACACGCCCAATTATTTTTGGGAGTTAAGATGTTTTGAGAATTCAGGCCCAGAAGTTTTTTTGTAAAGATCCTGTTAATACAACAATGCAGAAACAGTCGAAGATGCCAGGAGCAGTGAGAACAGGAATTTAGTACGGCAATGTCCACATGTAGCCCGTTACCTGGGAAACCGCATGTATTTTTATATATTTAGACCCATCATCCAAACGAAATCCCAGTTTTACGTCACCAAAACTATATTTATATACATGATCTCTTGACCGGTCCCTTCGTGCCATCATGAGGACAATAATACAATTATCTAAATATTTAAACAACCAGGATTTGTGTGATTATTTCTTCCACCATGCTAATGTGACAAAAGATTGCATTGCACAGTGTTAACTTTGTCCAACATTTGCTCACAGCTCTAATGAGCAGCGGCAGATGTGATGAACGTGTGGCCACTTCACCAGAACTGCCAAACAGCTCAGCTCCGTCCCACTAGACCTGATTCAAACTTGATCCTAACACAGAGACTTTTCTACAGATTGACCCATCTGAAATAGTTAAACCTCAGTTATTTGTTTAACGCTAGCAAACAGTTAACAAGAGCTGACCAAGTAACGGATTCACTCAGAACTCGGTAAATATGAGCTACGATTAACAGTCTTGTTCTGGGAATCCCAGAGGAAAAGGTATCATCTACCACAAGTGCCTAACAAAGTTTTGAAGTTGTAAGAAAAAAAAAAATTGTCAAGTGCAGTTTAATTAATTTACATAGTATTGGTTCATATTCTTTGGTAGTTTATTTCTTGGTTGATTTATATCCTGTTAATTCCATTACAGTGTTGCTTTTACTCAGGTATTGATTTGTTTCACTCAGGCTGAGTTGCATATGTCTTTCTGCATGAACACAGGTGTTTATGTCGTGTGTTTAAAGACTGAAATGTCACATTGGAGCCAGTAGCGCAGTATTCTGCTCTCTGAAATGAGAGTACAGTAGATGTGAAACAGTAATGTTTTTGTGCTGTGATTGCAGTGCTGCTGTAATTGTCGTATTTTTATATGTGCTGGGTCCGTTGTAAAGTACGGTATCTTTCCACTTGCTGTGTGTGCCTTTTAAAGATGATTGTTGACTGTTTGAGGCTGTTCAGGGCTTCTGTAGCGTCTTTCTAACTGTCAATGCTATGATCTGCTCTGGGGATGCATGTAATAAAATGACTCAAGCATACACGCCCTGTCGCTGTCTCCTCTATCTACAGTCCATTCAACTGATATGCTGATGATACCCTGTTGTTATCTCTTCCCAAAGATGGACCCAGGACTCAGAGAGGATTCAAACCTAGTAGCGCTGTTTTTATCTCACTTTTTTCAAAGTTTCATTCAGAGAAAATCTGAACAATTTTCTGTTAAAATTTTGGGGAAAATTTGACACATTTTTAGGGGTTTAACGATAGTAAGTTGCATCAGTAGTGGTTACATTTAGGTGTCAGAGAGCCACAGATAGAGGTCGAGACATGTACAGTCATTTCCACCTACCAAATACCATAAATACTGATGTATCTTTGCCCCACTTCTAATGATAAGGAGTGCCACAAGGATCAATGCTCGGACTCATTTTGTTGGCTTCAGTACCTGCTTGGGGTCTGTGTAAAGCACAATCATACGTTTTCTTCGAAACAGATTAAATAGGTCACAAATGTATTTCCTTAAAACATGTAAAAGCCGTTCAACCATTTAGAATTTAATTGTGGAGCTCGGCTTCACAAACTTTCAAATTTCTGTGTTCAGGATTTAATGGGCGGGTCAGAAACCATAGCCGCGTTATATCACAGAGCCATCATTAGCATAATCCTGCCCCCTGCTGACGCTTGCAGTGGTCGGCCATTTAGTTGAAAGGCAACCGGAAACCAATAACAACCGGCAGAAGTAGTTATCTGTCGCAGCAACACCCATAAGCTTCTGAAGAAACGGTGGATTGATAGCCTAACTGTATTTGGCTAGGCTATAACATAACTAATTGCTAAATGTGATAAGTGGGAGAAATAAATGGTCATTCTGATAGAGACTGTGAGGAACGAGGCTGAGCTCTATCAGTGTCTGACTCAGAGTCAGTTTCTGGCTCTGATGGTTCAAACAGGTCGTGCTGGCTCCGTCCCATCACGCTGCTAGCACTAGCTTCCATTGTTACTGTAGGTAACAATGGAAGTAACCCCCCCCCATGTAGGCGCGGCTAAGTGCCTCACCCCGAACATTCCACAGCAGAGAGAAGTACTTATTTTTCCATGATTTTAAGGCCCAATTTCATAAACACAATTGTATTGCTGCTTTATATATGTCTCAACCAATACACTGATGATACCCTGTTCTACTTATCTCTTCCTCAAGAGTGTGCCCTGTCTCAAAGAGGATTCAAACCGAGTTTAAATCCGTTTATCTCAGTCTCTTCAAAGGTTTCTGTTGAAGAAAATCATCTTTCTGTTAAAATTCTGGGAAAAAATTATAACAAAATTTCAGGGGTTGAACAATAGTTTGTTGAATCACAAATGGTTAAATTTTGGCGTCTGAAAGCCAAAGAGAATGACATACCATCTTTTTTACTTGTTAAATAACATCACTACTGTTGCTTCTTTTTCTCAATTACTAATGGTAAGGAGTGCCGCAAGGATCAATGCTTGGACCTCACTCATAGTTTATTACCTGCTTAAATCTGTCTCAACCAATATGCTTATGATACCTTGTTGTACTTATCTCCTCCCCAAGATTGACCCCAGACTCAAAGAGGATTCAAATCTTGTAGCATTAACTGTGTTTATCTCAGTTTCTTATAAGGTCTCTTTGGGAGAAAATCTGAACCTCTCTGGTCGCAATAGATTAATATGGTTGGTTACCTTTGGTTGTCAAAGAGACACAGATAAAGGTTGTGAAAGTCACCTATATACTGTATTCTGCTTCTCTCAGTATCCACCAAACCTGTTTCTCTTGTACAATAGAAGAACATATAAGACTGACCGAATTCCATCTGCCTCATTTTGTTGATGTGATGTCTAGGTGACACGGACTGCTTCTGGTTCCACTATATCCTCCTCAAGTGACACGACAGACATCTCATTAAAAACAAAAGCAGACACATGATGGCTTCTTGAAATCGGGGGACACTAGCAATTAGGAGAATAAGATATCATTCACTACACACACACCTAGTGAGAGAGATCTGAAAGGGTGGAGAGAAGAAGGACTGGTGGGAGAGAAAAAGAGAAAACAGACAAGAAAAAACAAAATGAGTGCTAATAACCACCTTCACCTCTGCTTCAAACAAGACTCAAACTGATCCCCACAACACACGCTGCTTCTGGAGGGCCCACAGATACAAAGACATTATTAAACACCAATTTATTCAGGTGCATTGTGTTATATTACATGTGGGAGCAGCAGCCGGAGAAAGAAGAGCGGCCTTATAGAAACTCTTAAGCATAAACTGTTGCTAAGCTACTGAATAAGACTCAGCACGAGAAACTCTATTTTAAACAAATATAATCTCATTTACGTCGTTTTGCAGCAGAAGAGAGTTTAGTTCTACAAACATTTGATTCAGGTCAAGAAAACATCGTCATCAAGCTTTTTGTCCACAGAGGTCTCAGCTACGCCTTATTTCCTGTGCCCATTATTCTCTGACATTACAGCTTCATCGGGCCCTTTGTCTGCAGAAATGAGGCTGATGTTTGATTCAACAAAGGACTCTGTATCACCTCAATTTAATGTGCTCATAAATAGCTCCCAGACAAACATAAGTAATTGCACCGTCTGGTTTTAAGCCAGTCTGGAGGTCGTGGGATAAATAAATGAATGAAACTTCCTTCTGTCTTTGGATGCAGCGTGATGAACAGTTCACATGGAAACCATCCAGCATGCTTATCCACAGATTATCTCAACAATGATGTTTTACTTTGGTTTAAATTTATCCACTAAATGAGGAAAGTCTTAACACTGATGCCTTTAAATCTTTAAATCACTGAGGCTGGGTCAGTTAGTACTGTTTAATGCATGAGAACCTATTTGAATGTTTCTATTTTATAATAATTCTACTTTCCAACATCCAACTGTAAGTGAGGCCAATGCACAGCAGGGAGGTCATTATTTGCAATAACGTATCAGGAACTGTATATTTTCCAACTATTACACATTACTTAAATAGGAACATTATCTGACACTAGAATGATTCTAAAAAAATGTTTTTTTTTTTATTGGCCTTTGCGTCATTCTGTAGTGTTGTAGTGTTCTGAATAAGTGACCGTTGTCTTTGACACAACATGAACCTTTGATGGCCATGTCCATTCATATCCTACAGTAGAGTGAAGAACCAGATTCAGTGTAACTGATGGAATTTACAATATGTTCAATGAAAAAAACAAACAAAAAACCTAAACTTAACCTAACCCAAATCAAACATATTCTAACATGAAGTAGACTTCTGCAACCTTATCTAGACCTAACCTAACATAATCTAACCTATCCTTACCTTACCTAATCGAACCTAAACTAGCCTACCTTAACCTAATTTAACCTAACTTAACCTAACCTAATTTAGCCTTACCTAATTGGACAAAACCTAGTTTAACCTATCTTAACCTAACCTAATGTAACTTAACCTAACCTAATCTAATTTAACCTAACCTAATCTAATTTAACATAACCTAATCTAACATAACCTATTTTAACATAATCTAATCTAACCTAGCCTAACCTAATCTAATTTAACCTAACCTAATTTAACCTAACCTAATTTATTGAACTTAACCTAACCTAATTTAATTTAACCTAACCCTAATTTAATTTAACCTAACCCAAGCTATTCTAATTTAACTTGACCTAACCTAACTTTATCTCTCCTAACATAATCTAACTTAACTTTACCTAACCTAACCTGATCTCACCTAACCTAACCTAATTTAATTTAACCTAACCTAACCTAACTTAACCTAACCTAACCTCATCTAACCTAACCTAACTTAACTTAATTTAATATAACCTAACCAAACCTTTCCTAATTTAATTTAACCTAACCTGACCTAACCTGACTAATCCAAACTAACCTAAGCAAAGAAAGGATTCATACATTAACTTGTGAACAAAGTCTGTTTTGATGGATAAAGATGTCATTATTAAAGTGTAACTAAAATGACGGGCACATGTTCAACATGTGCATTATAGTGTCCCAAATCTTGCACTTTCATAAGTGCACTGCATACACTCTGCACTGATTGCAACAGTGCACAAGGTCTTGCAGGGTAGTGTTTTCCAAATCACACCTACTAGTAACTATGATTGTATTCAACAACCATTCACAGGTGTTCCTCTGTTATTTTTCGATTACAGCCATCAACCATTGTTTGATCTGTTCCTGCCTCTTCCTCTACGTAGCCAATATCGCAACCGTTGAGTGTGAGAGGTGTCCACTGTTCCACACTCAACTTTTTGACTGTTGTGAGTGCGCCAGCTGAGAAATCAAAGTGCACTGAGTTCTTCCAAGCAGTCAGTGTGAACACACTTATGCATTCAAAGTAGTGAGAGTAAGTTCAGAATGCAATTTGGGACACAGCATCTATTTTCAGGCGCAGTAATAACATGGTCAGCAAACCCTTTGGTGGTTTTGGCGCTGTGGACAGGTGCCAAGTCCTGCTGGGAGAGGATACCAGCATCTTTATAAAGCATGTTAGCAGGAGGAAGTTTAAAGTTCACTAAAATCTCTTTGTGAACAAATGCATTAGTGCTATTCACCAAAAACATTCACCTGAACGGGTCTCCCATTGAGAGACGCCTGAACACTATGATTGAACAAAGTCTGGCTGAATATAAAAATCAATCCCCATCTTGACTGCTTGCTTACACCAGTTTTTCAGACTGAAGGAAAGAATAACTTCAATAATTAAAAGATCTGCGTCTTAATGAGGCAGTGTTTATAGCACCATTATGTTGCATCGAGTGGTAATAATTCCATCTACCCAGGAGTACCAAAGAACTTCTGTAAGATTTAAGAGCCGGGAAAAAAATCAAACACAATATGAACCAATTAGTGTGTAGGGATTAAGATTACACCGTCAATTATGTTATTCCTGCTGCAATTAACTGAATCAGAGTGCTTAAAGGGAGTTTATTATACACCTGATTTGATCCGATCATCAAGAAACGGTTAAATTTCAATGCTCTTCCTTTAGATCGTTTTATTTTTGATAGTTTATTTCACACTTTTTTTATCTCGTGTTTTTACAGTTTAACCAGCCGGCTCTGTGGATTCTAAGGGCTGACTGATGTATGTGCAGGTTAACCAGACGTCTTTTATCCTGTAAATAGTATTCATGTGAAGGGTAATGCTGTGGGATAAAGATCTCACCTTTGTCATTGAACCCCAGAGTGCTCTCATCCTACAGTTCTCAGGGTATTGAAATTCAGGACCCATGAGTGGGAAATCATACAGGGAACGTCTTTGATGGTTCACACACTGTCAGTACAGTGACAGCTCTGGATGATAAAAGGGCTTCAGGATCAGATTGAAGGTTTTTTTTTCATGGTGTTGGAGAAAATATGTTGCTTTCATGACTGTGAGAAAAGGAAATAAGGTTAAGGGAAATGTAAAGTAATGGCTTTTAGCTAAACAAGCAATGTAAACACTTGGGACATACATTAATAATTTTTGATTGGGGCTTGAACATGACTAAAAACACCTGGAAGATATGACAGTGGATTAATGCCACTGGGGTTTTTTTCAAGAAATATAAATTATCAGATTACAATCGATATGCTTTAAAGACAAGAAAAAAAACTGTAATGCCTCAAGATTTAAGTAAAAAATAGAATAATGTAATGTTTTTGGATTAAAATCAAATTGTAGTAATGTTATGAGAACGTTATGTTGTCATGTTTCAAGAGTAAAGTCGTAATATTACAAGATTATAATTGTAATAAAGCTGTAATGGTACCAGAACAAGGTTATAATAATAATAATAATAATAATAATACTTTTAAAAAATCAAATTACAAAGTGCTTTACATGGGCAGAAAAATAAAACAGGCAAATCAAAAAAACAACAACACAGGGAATAAAAAATCTGCTAAAACATATTTTAAACCACATTAAATTCCTCCAGAAGAACTAAAGGAATAAAAAAAATCTTCTAAAATTTATTTCTTAAGATGGTTAAAACAAAATAAAGTTAAATAAAATCCAGATAAACTCCAAGAAGGCTCTGTGATAAAAGTTTGCTTTAAGTAGAGATTTAAAAGAGCTCACTGACTCGGCAGACCTGATCTCCTTGGGCAGACTGTCTCGTAGTGTCAGACCCCTTACTGCAATCACCATGTTCCTTTTTGTGTATAAGAATTAAGTTGTAATGTTACGAGAATAAATTTGGAATATTAACAGGTTGAGCTCATATCGCTCACCTAATATGAAGTAAGCAGCATGTAAGCAAAATACAGCTTTCACAAAAATCCTTTTGTTTTTTAAAATTTATTATCTTTAAATATTAAAATTGTCATTCACGAGTCCTAGTGCAGGTCTAAGGGTGTTGTTGATACAGCTAAGGCTAGCTGGGAATGCTACGTGCTAAGGTCAGTATGCTAACGTCTTAAAATGGCTATTTAACATCTTTTAATTTCACATATTAGCACACTGTCATGAGCTTTTTAGCCACGAATAGTACAAGGTCCTCTGGGAACACTGCTGTTTTAAGAAATGTAAAGTATGTTGTGTGCTAATCCATGAAATAACATTGAATTGGGGCACAGCTTTAAGCTAATCGCTAGCGTGCTAACATGCTAATCTTACAGGAGGTGTGATTTCTACGCCCCTGTTTTTGTTGTTGGCTGTAAGATACCGTTTCTGCAGTCAACAATGAGTGATTTCTCATCATAAATTACTGGAGCAGAGTAAAGTTGTTTAATAAAGAGAAGCAAAGTCTTATTAACTCTTAAAGCTAGCTATCAATCTGTTGCTAAAGAAGGCTAAATAATTTGTTTAATGGGTTATTATGCTTGCAGAAGTTTGCTTTTGGGTTAGCTGAAAAAAAAGTGAGGTAAGAATTTCAGTTAAATGATGAAAAGCTTCAGTTACAGTGCCGTTGAAGTGTTTCCCAGGTGTTTATCTTGAAAATATAAAAAGTTAACCCCGTTGATGTTTTGGTTTATGGACTCGTTAAGTCGCAGATTTCATGTAAATTATTTGTCTATGACCCGTTTCCTTCACACTTTGAACACAGAAACTTTAGACGGATTGATATGACTTTAATATCAAACAAAAGCTGGAATTTAATGCAGCTTGAAATTTAAAGCCAACGATACAAAGGTACATACACTTGACGTTACATTGCACACAACAAAACTACATTCAGCGAGCTTTCATCAGGGCTCACTAAAAGATCAGGAGGAGTAATATCCTCGGAATGTTTTGAAATTGCTTTTGAATATCCAGAGTTTTTTTTCCCTTTGAGCAAAAATGGAATGCATTTAAAAAATGATTACATCCTCGTGTAGCTACCTGTAAGTAGCCGACGTGTGAGCACAATGAGGCTTTTAATGCCATCGATACAGTTGCTCTAACAGAGAGGAGTGCATAATGCTCTCACCGCCTGATTGCTCTGTACATCTGACATTTAGCAAAGGCTCCTTCTGAGACCGATGGGCAGCAGCTCACTCCTGGAAAATAGATATCTGTGGGTTATCTGCTGAATACTAATGTAATGATAATGCCAAAGTCCTGATGTGGTGTTAAATAATATATTTGAGGTTTCTTGGCATAATGTGGGTTGATAAAATTGGATTTTTTTTTTCATTGGAAGGAACTAATAGCATTTTTGTGTTGCCAAAACTGCCTGTAGACGGTCTCTGGGGACGGATATCTGCTGGCCTCAGATTTATACAAAGATATCATTTCCTCCTTTCTGTCTCTACCGTTTGTCTGGGGGGAAAAAAGAAACGTGGAAAACAAAAAGAAATGCTTCCACTTCAGTAAATACTTATGTTTCCCTTGACATTATCTTTAAATGATGAGAATTTCCGTCATTTTCTAAATGTTTTCATATCCATGACGTTTGTTAAAAGGAGTAAAACCATGAAACTATAACAGACAGCTGCTTTTGTTGAAGGAACATGTGGCTTCACATTTCATGCTCTCTTATTCCAAATCCAGATTTTCTCGCTCCTCCACTCAGGCACACACCCCCCTCTCCTGGCAGGAAGCTCCATCCTCTTCAAACAGCTCTCACTCTTTATATTTAATTCAAAGAATATAGCTCTGTTGAAGTACTTCACCTTTAACACGGTATTTCTTCTACCTCTGTGAGGTTTCAGCAGCAGTTGATTCTTTCGTCCTGGAAAATCAGGTGTCATGTCCAGCAAATCGTTGCCGTAGAGGTTAAAAGCTTTCCCGGGGACAGAATTAATTGACAACCTGTGAATGTCTGAGCACATACTGTGTGTACTTTATTTGAATACCTGTGAAGCTGCAGCTCTTTTTAACCTTTTTTTATATTAGCATAGGCAGATTTATCAGGAAGAAAGGAACATTCATTCCTCTCCTTCTGCAGAGATGAGGAAGGCTGAGCTGTTTTTACAGACGGATGATAAGATTTCTCAAAAAACATCTTAATGTGGGTTCAGACTCTCTTGGAAATCTTTTGTTTACTCAGAGTTCCTTTTTGTTGAAGATAAAAATGTGGCTCCCTGAAGCTCTGTGAAGGTTTAGAGGACATTTCACTTAAGTTTTCAATGTTTGGTACATTCAAGTGTCTGCACTTTTACCCCGCACGCGCCTACAAAGCGACTAGAGAGAGAGAATTCAGCAGGACATGTAAGGATGTGTCGCGATTCGGCGACTCTCATTTCATCCCAGAAATGTTTTCTTTTTCTATTATTTTAATCAGGAAATGCTGTGACGCAGAAGAGCTGGCACACATCTGTTAGCTGTTTGAACACTGCAAATTAAAAAACACATGAAGAAGAAAGCATCGTGCGAGATTTGTCGCCTGAGAAAACTTTGTCTGACATTAAAAAATGATCCGTGTGACACCGACTGTCACTTTTAATGATATGTGATGATAAGGAAAGATTGTTTAACATGAAGCATTGTATAAAACTGACTGATGCGGAGAGGAAGAAACATTTCCATGGTGTTGTTTACTATGCTGAATAACTTATCTTCACCATTCGTAATATGACTCACTGCTTGCAAACGGCCTCATTACTCTTCAGTCTTCAGCAGTTCAAACTGTTGCTGCTTTTAAAACATCTGATGTAAAAAGCGTTTCGAGAAGCTTCGTTTTTATTTGATTCGTTTTCGTCAGTAAATTTGTGAGACTCAAGGAAAGAATAAATTAAATGTTCCGTCTCACTATAAAAGCTTCCCGGAGGTCACAAATTTGATTCCTCGGTCTGATGGGATATGTGAACGAGTGGTTACTCAGCAGTACGGTGGCCCTGAGAGCTCACAGCACATGCAAAAAGAGGAAACACGAGCAAATTAAGAAAACACCATCAATTTGAAAACACACGCACAGCCTTTAGAAAAACAGAAGTGTTTCCAGGGGAAACTTAAAAGTGATGCACACGCCCAGACATGGTTGTTTGCTAATATCTGAATCATGCGATCACAATGTTAAAATAAATAAATAAAAAATTACTTTTGATCTCATTTTCCAAAATCACTGATAGAAAGAAAACCTTAACAGGGCAGTGACTCCGAATCTGCGTCAACAACAGATGTGTGCATCACTTTTAAGTGTCCTCTGGAAACACTTTTGGCACATTTTTCCAATGTGTTGTGTTTGGATTTATTTGAAGCACGTTTTACTAATGTGTTGTAGTGCGGTCTTTGCCGTGCGTTTATCTCATGTGTTGCGTTGCAGGCAATTTGCAGCTTGTTTTTTGTAATGGGTTGTGTTGTAGTCTATTTGCAGCGCATTTTTTTAATGTATTGTGTTGGGGTGGTAACTGCAGTGCATTTTTTTGATGTGTTGTGCTGTGGTCTTCGCAGCACATTTTTCTAATGTGTTGTGTTGCGGTTTATTAGCAGCGCATTTTCCAATGTGTTGTGGTCTATTTGCAGCACATTTTCTAGTGTGTTGTGCTGCAGTTTATTTGCAGCGCGCTTTTCTAATGTTATGTGTTGCAGTCTATTTACAGTGCGTTTTCTAATGTGTTGTGTTGCGGTCTATTTGCAGTGCGTTTATCTAATTTGTTGTGTTGCAGTCTATTTGCAGCGCGTTTTTTTAATGTATTGTGTTGTGGTGGTAACTGCAGTGCATTTTTTGATGTGTTGTGCTGTGGTCTACGCAGCACATTTTTCTAATGTGTTGTGTTGCGGTTTATTAGCAGCGCATTTTCTTATGTGTTGTGTTGTGGTTTATCCACAGTGCGTTTTTCCAATGTGTCGTGTTGCGGTCTTTTTGCAGCGCGTTTTCTAGTGTGTTGTGTTGTGGTCTATTTGCAGCGCGTTTTCTAGTGTGTTGTGCTGCAGTCTATTTGCAGCGCGCTTTTCTAATGTGTTGTGTTGGGGTCTATTTGCAGCGCGTCTTCTTGATGTGTTGTTGTGGTCTTTGTGGTGCGTTTTCTAAATGCTGGGCATGTGTTGTCAAATTGAAAAAGCCGTTTTCTGTTTTTTTCTGTTGGCATGTGTTTTCTTAAGCTGCAGTGCTGTGAGCTCTCGGAGCCTCCATACAGCACAGACGTAGAAATCTAATAAACAAACAGAGATTCCTTTTTTCTTCACAGCACAGTTGTGACTGACGTGTTCCAGTGCTCAGATATTCAAAGTATCTCACAGAACTCGTCTGTTTTTGGATCCTAGCTGTTGAAGAGAGGCACCACTCGGTCTATAACGGCCCTGCAGATGGGGCACTTCTTTGGCTCAGGCAGCGCGTCGTAGCACAGAGCGCAGGCACACACGTGACCGCACTCCAGGAACACGCAGGACCTCTCCCGGCTCAGACACACGGTGCAGCTTGTGGGCGACACGTTGCTCTCCTCGATGTTCAGTTCATGCATTCGTCTCTTCTGCCTCTCCTTGAACTCCTCCATCATGCTCCTCTCCTTCTTACTCTGCTTGAGGTGAAGGTATCGCTTCCACAGGATGAAGATGAGCACGGAGCAAGCCGCCACGCCGAACAAAACCGTCAGGACCCTCCACAGTCTGACGCTGTTCCCCTGCTTCCTGAGGAGGGAGTCGTAGTCCAGGCGGGTCAGGAAGTACTGGAAGCCTTGTTTAGGAGGCTGGAGTTTGATGAGGTTGTTGTCGAGGACGAGCTCTCCTACTCCTGTGACGCTGTCTCCGAGCCGCAGCATCTCCTCGGTTTCGTGGATTCCCTTGGGTCGCTCCCCGCTGATGAAGTGTCCGATGACGTTGGAGAGGGACTGGACTGTGGGGTGGAAGTTCTCGTAGGTGGTCTCAAGGTCGAGCTCGGCAGCGTCGAGTGGACGTATGATCCGGATCGTGGCGGCGATGTCGTCATCGTGAGAGCCGAGGACAAACGGGACCGTGTTGGTGCGCTGGTGGATGACTTTCTCTGTGTTGTTCCTGTTCACAGAGATCAGGAGTCCATTCAGAGTTCTGTTCATGGTTATCACAGTTCCCCCGATTCAAAGACTCTATGATTTTTCTGATTCTATGTTGTCTGTGGGTTGGTGCTCCATACAAACCGCACCAAGAGATTCAAATTAAGCTCTAATGATTGAAAAGAAAACATCTTCTTTTTTAAAGATTACAGCTACATCCCCTCACTGAAGAAAGAGGAGCAGCTTTAATTTTTAAGGGAGATCCGAATTTCTCATTCAGTCAAGCAAAACTCTACAAATATCTGCCTGAAAATCACGCTCACCGATCAAAACCGATGAGATGATTCTCAGAATGAAAGTGTTTAAAAGCTGTGAAGTGCTTGAAAAATGCACCGAGTGGGAAACTTAATGAATAAAATCTCAGACATGTAACACATATCTATGACATGTGGTGTCACAGTTAAGTTTGAAAGCCTTCAGATAGACAAAGGAAGTGTTTTTCAGCCCAGAGATGGAGACTGTAAACGACCTTCACCCACAGGATTAAGAACACTGTATTAACCTGAATATAAAACGACCCCGATTATAAGACGTCCTCACTTTTTCAGATTATTTTCAACGAGAAAAAAACCCAAACACCTTATAAACGGATAATAAAGAAGACTATTCCTGAGCATTGAGAGGGAAAACTTCAGATGTCATGATGACAAAAATCTCTGGCCAGACCGACAAGACCGACAGGACGTCTGTGAAAACGAGAGCTCATCGCGTCATGTAGCAGAATGTGGAACAGTTAAACCAAACTGCTGCTGCGTTCATTTACACAGACCTGTTGGTTTTATTTTCTTTCTCAAACTGAAATTATTTCTTTAAGCATTAGAATCACAAAGTAATTTTTTAATATTTTTGGGGGTCTTTTTATGCCTTTAAAGTCAGGGTTGGTAGTCTCTGAAAACTAGCATGAACCAGCCAAACTGCTGCTGTGTTCATTTGTACAGACCTGTTTTTTTATTTGCTTTCTCAAAGTGACATTAATTCTTTTTTTTTAGTCATTCAGAATCATAATGTAATTTTTTTTTTTTTTTTTTTTTTTTTTACATTTTTTGGGGTCTTTTTATGCCTTTAAAGGGAGGGTTGGTAGTCTCTGAAAACTAGCATGAATTTGAATGTAGCATCTCCTTAGGACTCCGTTTAGCCCCCACCCTCCCTCACTTGGAGCTCCTCCAAAATAACGCCCCCGCTCACATGCACGAGCGCTGCTGATTTGCAATCATATGATGGTGATTGATTCCAAACCACAGACTCAAACTGGTCCTGAGCACATTGTTTTTGTTTGCTCTACGTTAGCAGTAATCGGGATATAGGTCGTTTTTTTGCCATTCTCCAGCGTACTTGGATCCCTCTTGGTTATGCACGCTGAATTAGGGTTAGAGTATGCACAGGAGGCGGGCAGAACGGCAGGATGGGATTTGATTGGTTTAATAAATTGGATCCCAAACGTTAGGATTGGTTGGTGTTTTCCAAAGTTTACTCCTGCTGTAGACAGCGGATATTTTTCACTCTATTTGAAGAACACATCATGGATTGATTGACATCAGGACATAAAGATCATTTAACCAGAATAACAAAAATTCTAACTTAATCTGATTAACAACCCTGACTTTAACTTTAAAAAATGTAAAAAACATATCTTTACAATTTGATTAATGAGACTCAGAAAACAACTTTTCATTTTGACGACTAGGTTCTGAAAAACAATTGAAATGTTTTGGCCTTATGTATGAGCCCAAAAGACTTTAAAAATCTTCCAATATTTTATCAATTTGTTATCCACCAATCAGCTTCTTCACCTACTGTTCCAGCTCCACTTATGTGAATTAAATCTGTTGTGCTGTTGTCCTTTTCTTATTTTAAACGTGCTCTGATGAACGTCTTGCATTTTTCCCGCATATGGAAAGAAAAAAAACTGCAGAGCGCTCAGATAAAACAGAAAAAAATATCCTAAAACACCTCCGGTTCACGTCAGTGTCAGAGTAAAGGGTAAAACCAAAACCAGCGTTAATTAACCAGACTGACATTTGCAGGGAATGTTTTTGTGCTGTTCCATGTCTTGGTGCCGAGGAGAGGTAGAGAAATTTATATTTCTTTCTCTAGATTTACAGCACAGGATTTAAAAAAATAAAAAATCAGTTCCATTTTTCCCACACAGCTGATCTCTGCCTCATGAGTTTCCTCATCCCTTCAAACCGTTCATACATCACTGAAAACACTGACTCACCAGATGTGAGTGGTACGGTTCCACACCATCTTCTCCTCCTTCAGGGTCAGCCTCTCAATCACTCCTTTGCAGTTATCAACAAACTGGCTGCTCAGAGTTTCCTTCACAGATCTCACCACACCTGCAAAAAAACATCACGCCATGTTAGAGGTTTCTCATCTGCCGAGTCAGCGGCTTCATAAAAGACGTCAACACGCTCCAACACACCCTCTATGACTGCGTATGGGACACATCGTCCTGGAGTCTCAGACAGGAGGGTTTTCAGATCCTGGTCGATGGAGACTTTCTTTGCTTCCTGCAGGAAAAAAAAAACACCTCAGGTTAACAAATCGAGCACAACAGGTGATAAATCCACACGGCACAGACAGAGTGTGATAAAACGTCACGTCGCAGACCTTTAGTCTGGCTACTGTTGTGGCTCTGCTCCTGTAGATGGAGTAGAAGAGAGCAGTCAGAGCAGAGCTGGTGGCTAAAACCACGATCTGTGCAGTCGAGGGTTTCCCGCTGGAGTCCATCCTGTGGTTTGCTGCATTCAGGGCTGAAGTTAAAGAGATGAAAGACAACGGATTGAGAAGCTGATCCAAGCTGTCAATCATTCAGGTTTGGTTTGTAAAGTGTATCACAAACATTTACATGTTAAGATGAACTGTGACCAAAAATAAACAATTCTGCATTCAGGAAAGTACTGTCGTTTAAATTTCTTGATTTTCCTCCACCCTTTAAACACTTCTTTTTTTAAATCTTAAGACTTTGTCATAATATTATATTTTAATTTATATTATATTTTTATTTTTGAATGATTTGATTTTATTTCGGCTTATTTTTTAAATTATTTTCTCTAGTATTTATCTGATTCTATTCACTTGTACGTTCTTTAATCATCATTCTCTCTCTTGTTTTATTTTGTTTTATTTATTTAACCTTTTGCTGTCATTTTCTCTTTCTGTTTTTGGTGAAGTTCTGTGGTGATGAAGCATCATGCCGGAGCTTTTGGTACATTTTTGGCTGCACTGAGAAACTCAAACTCCTGAAATATCTATAAGAACTTAATTTCCAGTCATTAATGGTGTTTTGGAAATCTAGCTTCAGATTCAGAAAATGTTATCAAAACAAACCCACACAGAGAGATCCAATGTGACAACCACGATGAGATCATTCACTACTGTAATAATTCCTCTGTGCTGTAGTTGATCAAGTTTCATATTGAAATGGAAATGAATGCAAATTACATTTTTACACTGTGGTGATTCACCGAAAAGAAAAAAAGAAAGGTCTGATTATTTTCTTCCAACTGAGAGACATTTAAGAAAGCACAAACTTTTGACAGACTAAATGAGACCAAAGAGGATTCACTGCATGAAAGGAAAATATCCTTAAAGGAGTCTAAAACTACAAGTTAATGGAAATGCATGTGCTGCGAATTCACCATTAACCATCTAAACACAAGACTACCAAACACACAACTGCAACAAAAGTCATTTACTTTAACCCAAACATTGAGCTCTCCTGTAAACACTGCAGCTCAGTCAAACACTTCCTCAAATCGAGCTAGGTGGCTAATGCTAGCTGATTAGCAACTTAAGAGCGAGAGCCGCTCAATTATATTTATTTAACAAAACAATTAAACATTTATATAATAACCGTAATGATACATAGCTGTAAAAATTTCTATGTCGTATACTGACCGCTGTCCAAAGGTGTGTTTTCATACCTGTGTCGACAGTGGTCAACACTGCTGTCAGCACAGCGAGCACTACTTCCGGGTTCAAAGTTTAAGAAACTGCAGTACCACTCCTTTCCGCCAGATGTCAGTGCGCAATAATATATACATATTACCGAGAGCCGCTCTGAAATTCCAAATATAGAGATGTGAACAAGTTAAACACCACTAAGCAGCAGAAACGTAGAATATAACCCATTTTTTTGATCGTTTTATTTATCTATTTATTTTTTATTTAACAATGTTTAACAGTGTAAATACAAAAAGTACCAAGATTTTCTCAAACATTATTAATAATGTAAGTGAAGGGGGAAAAATGATTGAGGAGAGTCATTTTTGTCTATGTCTCAGAGTCAGACAACAACAACTCAGATGCACATTCCACAAAAATTGATTATTATTATTATTACTATTATTATTATTATTATTATTGTTGTTGTTGTTGTTGTTGACAAAACCAATTAATATAATCAGGATAGAGAGATTATAATACATGACAGACAAATAAGAGTGTGAGGTAAGTTTCTCCTGAAACTGATAATTTTTTTTTTCTTCTCCTGTTGTGTTTCTAATGACTTCCTGTTTCTGCAAAGTTTTTAAAGATGTATGCGCAATAACGGAAAATATATATTTCAACAGTGTAATGTTTTATGTAGAAATAGATCTTTTGTATTGAAATGATTTTAAAAGGGATACATTTTTTATTCAAAAACAAACAAAAAAAGGATAATAAAACTCACACTTATGGCCATTCTGCTGCCTAAAGTTTGACCACTGGGCCACACACTTTAAAAAACAGTGTCATAGGTTAGCTTGAGTTTTTCATTCCAGTGTGTAAACCCTGAAACTTAAACTCCAGTTAACACATTTTCTTGAGTTACTGCCGTGGAAGTAAAATCTGCTCTAAATACAGATTCTCATCCACATAATAAGACGAGGAACCCTCAGGCAGCCTGCGGTTCAAAAATTCACTTTTGCCCTCAGCTCACCTCTGAGCTATCGGTTCGTCTCACGCTGAAAATAACATTTTCTTCTCCAGCACAAACAGGAAACAGATATATTCTAATTTAAAAAAGTCTGCGTGATAAATTGGATGCCGTCAGACAAAATAAAGCGGGAGTGAGTCAGTAGATTTATAGCATCAGGTCTGGTAGAAATGAGAGAGCCTTTACTTTTGATTGATGGCCCTTCAACCCCGACAGGCACCATATTTCAACAGAGAAGCTGAATTTACTTTTTAAACATTGCTTCCTGCACATTCCCATTGCATCAGGGAATTTCAGCACAGTTCTCCACAGGCGATCCAAATGAAGATGGTGCTGAAAAATTCAGACCAAAAGTGTTCCTGAGGACAGGAAGACAGCTTTTTACTGTAATCTATTTTTATTTTGACAAAATCTTGCAACCAGTTGATGGATCGTAAAGCTTATGTCTGAAAGCGTTTCTTAATGTTGACTTCAGGTTTCTGGTCTGTTACAAAAACTCCTCTGCAGTCCATTTAAACTGTGTTTTAGTGTTCAGAGGAAATAACCTGACGGTGAACTGTGAAGAGAACAACCCAGCAGCCACTTTCAGTCAGCGCTGTGATGATTGTGTCAGAGCAAGAAGAGGTGGTTCAGGTTAAAAGAAAACAGAGTCTGAACAGACGAGTGGAAAATCCAAGCAGCACAGCTTCAGCTCCAAAATGCAACCAGGCATTGTTGAAGTTGTGAATGTTGATATTTTACAAACCTTAAGAACAATCAGGAACCTCTGGTGTTGATTTCTGAATGAAAAAGGGAAATTGCCAAAAAGCTGCAGTTCCTCAAGGGTCCACTTGAGACTTCATTAGCCAAAAACGGCCCATAAGAACCCATATTAAACTCAGGGTTGGTAGTCATGGAAAACTAGCATGAACCAACCAAACTGCTGCTGTGTTCATTTGTATTGACCTGTTTTTTTATTTGCTTTCTCAAAGTGACATTATTCTTTTTTAGTCATTCAGAATCATAATGTAATTTTTTTTTTTTTTTTACATTTTTTGGGCGCTTTTTATGCCTTTAAAGTCAGGGTTGGTAGTCACCAAAAACTAGCATGATTTTGAATGTAGCATCTCCTCAGGACTCTGTTAGCCCCTCCCTCACTTGGAGCTCCTCCAAAACACCCCCCCCCACACACACACACACACACACACATGCACAAGCGCCGCTGATTCATGATCATATGATGGTGACTGATTCTAAACCACAGACTCAAACTGGTTCCCAGCACTATGTTACCAGTGATCAGGGTATAGGTAGTTTTTCTGCCGTTCTCCAGCGTACTGAGTTTCCTCTTGGTCATGCATATTGAATAAGGGCTAGAACACGCTGGTGAAATGTACATGCAGGAGGCGGGCAGAACGGCAGGACGGGATTTGATTGGTTTAACAAATTGGCTGCCAAACGCTAGGATTGGCTGGTGTTTTCCCAGGTTTACTCCTGCTGTAGACAGCAGATATTTTCCACTCTGCTTGAAGAAACCAGAATAAAAAAAAGTTTGCTTAAATCTGATTAAATGTTTAACATTTCAGTGATGAGAAATTCACACTAGAGTAAAAAGGTGCGACAACTAACCCCGTTCTCCCCTATTCGTCTACACTTACATATTGGTAAAATTGTAAATGGACCAGTACTTATATAGCGCTTTTCTAGTCTTTCTGACCACTCAAAGCGCTTTACACTGCTAATCTCATTCACCCATCCACACCACATTCACAAACCATCAGTATTATCTAACTCATTCACACACCACTGAACAACAGTGGGAGCAATTTGGGGTTCAGTGTCTTGCTCAAGGACACTTCGACATGTGACTGCAGGAGCTGGGAATCGAACCCTCAACCTTCCGATTAAGAGACGACAACTCAACCACTGAGTCACCCCATATTCCCACCAATATATCTCCTAAATCAATACCATCTATATAGAATATTTCATTCATTCATCTTCTATACCGCTAATCCTGTTCAGGGTCGTGGGTGGCTGGAGCCTAACTCCACACAGAGAGGCACACAGTGCCTGAACCAGGATTCAAACCGGCGACCTTCTTGCTGAGAAGCATATCACCCAACATATATTTTTCAAATTTACACATGAAGACAAACTTTGCGCGTCATCACAGCCGAAGAGGGAACTAAAATATTCGCTGTTCTGCAGTAATTTGATGAGTTCTTCCACATTGAATTATGTTTTTTTTTTATGCTAAATCAAAAGATGTGGTTTAAATGTGGTTAAATACATTAAATGAAAAGAAGCCTATGAAGCAGTTTTAAATGTGACAAATCGTGAAAGTGATAAAGGAGTCTATGAACGCTTTTAATATCCCCTGTGCTGCGATCATTTTTAGATGTTTATCCCTTTAAACTGTCTTGTTTGTTTCCTGTGTGTGTCCGTTCATTTCCCTCCTGCTGTGTGTTAATCAAGCTCCGATCAGTTCATCAAGCAAACTGATTTCATAATCCCACTGAGGGTGAATTAAAAGCAGCTCGTTCAGACTCATATTTAGCGACACAAAAACAGTTTCATAATGAACGAGGAACGAAGTTAAACTGATAAATAAACTCCTCGTGTTGTTTGTGAAACCCAGAATCTGTTTTGAAGTCCACCTGAAAGTCAAAACCTGAATGTTTCTTTAATCTCTGCTCTTCGCTTTGATCTGCTGGCTGTATTTTCGTCCGGCGTTCTCTAATCTGCCTCTCAGTTCAGCGCTCAGCCCTCTCTCTGCCTGCCTGGATCAGCTCTTCAAACATCAACCTCCACATTCTGAAATGAAACTCCATTTCAGCCGCTCTCAGTCCGGCTCGTGGATCCACTCTTTGCTCATCCTGACAGCATGAGCTTGAACTGCCTCCACTTCAGCGGCTGTAAGCTCTCTCTTTTTTAATTCTTGTGTAAAAAATGCTGCACATGCTTTGGAAAGGCCTCAGCAGGAGTCACTCAAAAAGCATCCTGTGTGTCATTTTAATTCCTCTGAAACTATCCCCTATTAAAGACTAGAGATTTAATAATCCAGAATAACCTCCTCCGGCTGCGTCAGCCTGACGTGATCGTCCTGACAACTGAATGATTAGAGGAGGAGATTTTGTGGTTCTCTTCTGAAGGGGAAAAAAAAAGGTGCAACCTCGTTTTCAACCCTGGCGAAAGGACACAAACATCCTCAGGGCGTCTATTCAACGTTAGTCACCTTGTTTGGTGAACAGAGTCTACCTTACAGTTCCCGTGTCCCCGTCTGCTCCGCAAACCTCCCACTCTGTCCTTTATTCGTAGAGGATGTGACACAGACATGGGCAGCAGCTTTTAAAGGAGCACAAGAGGTGAAAGGAGCATCATATTAACAGTTGTTTGCTTCTGTAAAGTCCATCCGATTACTCACTAACAAGTAACATCCTTCTTAAAATGTCAGAGTAATTATATGTAAAAAAAACACAAAATTATACGAAAAATTTGCTTGTTATCAGGAGCAAAACTTCTGACTTCTGAACTCTCGAAATGCCAGAAAACAATGATTCTAAAATCCTGTTTAACCTAAATTTAACTGAACACACGACAAAGACAAGATATTTATTATTCAAACTGATAAACTTTATTGTTTTTTTTTGTAAATATTCTCTCATTTTGAATTTGATTCCTGCAACACGTTCCTAAAAAGCTGGTTCAGGCTCATGTTTCCACTGTGTTCCATCACTTTTCCTTTTAACAACACTCAATAAGTGTTTGTGAACTGAGGACACTAATTGTTGAAGCTTTGGAGGTGGAATTCTTTACCATTCTTGATTGATGAACAACTTCAGTTGATCAACAGTTCGGGGTCTCTGTTGTCAAATTTTGAGCTTCATAATGCTCCATACATTTTCAATGGGAGACAGGTCCGGACTGCAGGCAGGCCAGTTTAGTACTCGCACTCTTTTACTACGGAGCCACGCTGTTGTAACAGGTGCAGAATGTGTCTTGTCATTGTCTTGCTGAAATAAGCAGGGTTGTCCCTGAAAAAGACGTGGCTTGGATGGCAGCATATGTTGCTCCAAAACCTGTATGTACCTTTCAGCATTAATTGAGCCTTCACAGATGGTCAAGTTAGCCATGCCATGGGCACTAACACACCCCCATACCATCACAGATGCTGGCTTTGAGACTTTGACCTGATAACAATCCAGATTGTCCTTTTCCTCTTTGGCCTGGAGGACACCACGTCCATGATTTACAAAAACAGTTTGAAATGTGGACTCGTCAGACCACAGCAGACTTTTCCACTTTGCGTCAGTCCATCTCAGATGAGCTCGGGTCCAGAGAAGTCGGCGGTGTTTCTGGGTGTTGTTGATATATGTCTTTGTCTTTGCATGGTAGAGTTTGAACTTGCACTTGTAGATGTAGTGATGAACTGTGTTAACTGACAATGGTTTTCTGAAGTCTTCCTGAGCCCACGTGGTAATATCCTTTACACAATGATGTTGGTTTTTCATGCAGTGCTGCCTGAGGGGTCAAAGGTCACGGGCATTCAGTGTTGGTTTTCAGCCTTGCTGCTTACGTGCAGAGATTTCTCCAGATTCTCTGAATCTTTTGATGATATTATGGACTGTAGATGATCAAATCCATCAATTCTTTGCAACTGTTGGACTATTTGCTCACGCAGTTGTTCACAAAGTGGTGAACCTCGTCCCATCCTTGCTTGTGAATGACTGAGCCTTTCAGGGATGCTCCTTTTACACCCAATCATGATGCTCACCTGTTTCCAATGAACCTGTTCACCTGTGGAATGTTCCAAACAGGTGTTTTTGGAGCATTCCTCAACTTTCACAGTCTTTAGTTGACCCTGTTCCAGCTTTTTAAGAACGTGTTGCAGACAGTTTTTCCAGTTTGAACTATAAATTTCTTGTCTTTGTCGTGTGTTCAACTAAATTTAGGTTAAACCAGATTTGCAAAATCAGTGTATTCTGTTTTATTTACACAACGTTCCAACTTTATTGGAATTAGGTTGTAACAGAAAGGAATGAAAGTTTCCTTATCTCTTAACTTTAAGTTATCCTGACTGTTTGGCACAGAAACAGCCTCATCTTCAGCTCCACTCGGCTGAATGGAAGAAAGATTTGATCCCAGAGTGATCAACAGTCTGCGAATCTGGGACAAAAACTTCAAAAGCACGACTCGTGTGTCTGAAACCCATTCTTAATAAATGGAGGATTTTTCTTTTTTTTTCCAGTTGGTGTTTTCTCTAACGGGAGGAAAAAATAATACTATCTGGGAAGGTCTCGGTTCCTCAAGTTATTTAAATCAGCGCCTGGAGGACAGCCTCGGAGAATAATTCAGAGAGAGAGCTTAGGATGACTGGTTAAGCTCTTTATTGTGGTTTTTCTACTCATTCTGTTTTTGAAACTTCGGAGCTGTGACACATTTACCTGCATCATAAGATAAAACTAATGATGCCGCAGACCGAGTAGGAAGACAGTGACAATGCTGAATAATCACAGTATGAATAAAAGATGATAGAAAGGCTCAACTGTGAGGAAAACAGAAGCTGCATTATGGTTTTTTTTTTTTTTTTAACAGCAGACTGTCGATGTGGAACATTTTGGAAAATAAGCCTCTTTGCTCTCCTGCCAAAAGTCACCAGACAGACGCACCGTTTCCGCTCTGTTTCAGGTTTTTTTTTTCTTTATGTTAAGCTAGAGTGTTACGGCCAACTCTGAGCCACCAAACGACCTGAATGAAACACAGAAGAAACACCTTAAAACATCTGACCATGAGACTTTAAAGCTCCTACGTGATGTGGAAATACTCTCACTTTCATTTATCTGATATCAGTGAGGTGTGAACTCCATGATCCTTGTTGCATCCCCGTTCCTCTCTAACACCTCTCTTCACACGTGTCAGCTTGGATCAGTTACTAACAACGCTGCTGCGCTGCAGGTGAAACACCAACGTTGACTCATTCTGTGTTCGTACCTTTTAAAAACTAATGAGGCAGAACTACAGGCGAGGCGAGGCAGGTTTATTTATAGAGCACATTTCAGCGACAACGCAATTTAACGTGCTTCACAGAGATACAAATAAACATCGAAAAGGTCGGCAAAACATTAAAATAAAACAAAAATTAAAAGATAAATAAAGACAATAAAATTAAAGAAAAAATTTGAAATGTTAAAACAGTTTAAGATATAAGTATAAAAGTTTTAGTGCAGAGTTTTGCAAAAAAAAAAAAAAAGTTTTTTAAAAAATATTGTATTAAAAAAGCATCTGTAAAAAGGTGAGTCTTCAACCTGGATTTAAATGAGCTGAGAGTTTCAGTCCCAAGTCTACTGAAGATGCATGGACCAGTTTTTCCAGGTCCTGCTGACACATTAGTCCTTTAACCCTCAACACATTCTTTAAATGATAGTAGGCCGACTTTGTAACTGTCTTAAAGTGTTTTATTAAATTCAGGTCTGAGTCCGTGATCACACCCAGATTTCTGGCATGGTCAGTGGTTTTTAACTTTAATGTCTGGAGCTTCTCACTGACTTTTAATCCCAGGTTTATCTTTGTTCAGCTGGAGAAACTTAAGGCTCATCCACTCATTGAATTGTTCGTTACATTTAGCCAGAATCTGTTTGCACCCATGATCACCTGGTGACATTGTGATGTATAATTGCGTGTCGTCTGCATAATGATGGTAACTTTGTTTTCTATAATCTGAGCTGGTGGGAGCATCTAGATGTTACACAGAAGAAGGCCCCAGGATGGAGCCTTGAGGGACTCCACATGTTATTTTTGTCTGCTCAGATGTAAAGTTACCTACAGACACAAAGTAGCCTCTTTAGTCCTTTAGATAAGATGCAAGATTAAAGTCATGAAAAGGGCTTTCGTTTTATCTGGACAGAGAAGATGGTTGCAAGAAGTCTTGATTTAATATGTTCCTTTAACACAAGCATGGTGTTTCATTTCGTTTTTATGCAGATGATACTCAGCGTCTGATTCACATGAGGTCCGTATTCAACCACAGGAACTCTTCCCTGGAAATATGTGCTTTTCAACCAGAGGAACTTGGCTCTAAATTTATTCCCAGTGTAGTAAATTGACCCTTGAAAACAGCCCTACCTCCAGGGTACTACTTTTCAGATGTCCAGGTACTTTAGGGGGTGTGGCCTGCAAGTTAAATGAATGTCAAAATCTCCTCATCGGATCAGTTTTAAATGATGATCTAAGGCCATAAACGGCTCTGAGTGGTAACAGCTTTGTCACTTTCACTTGTCTCCTTTAAATGTCAACAAATCCATCTGCAAAACCAGCACAGGCTGAATGTCCTCCATGGTGTCATTTCTACTGTATGGTCTTCATTGTTGATTTCCAGCCCCCTAGTGGTCTGGTGGTGTACTGCAATTACTTTTATTTTTTCTTTCTATACATCACTGGCTGGTTTCTTTAAATCTACCTGGGTTTACAGCTCTTGATGGAAATGGAGACAACCAGTGAACCAAAGGAACCATTTAGTTCCTTTAAAATATTTCATCAAAGACAGAAAGTTTCTGCTCCTTCTGATCCAAACCTACCGTGAATGATTGCGCGGTTTTTGTGCCCATAAGACCTGTTCAGATGAGCCAAACAGACATCATGCAATTCACAACGAAATGGTTAAATGCCCCACAAACTGCACATTTTTTGAGCTTTAAATTAACTTTGTGAATTAGCCTTTGAGACGGAGCAGATAGCGAGGCAACTCATGTGCAGTTCTCGGTGACGCTAGCTGTAGGCCTGTAGTCCAGACTCTGAAATCTGTCCAGCTTTCCTCCAGAGTTCACTCTTCTTATACCGTATATTATGTAAAATCAGAGTAAAGTGGTCGCTGCATGAATATTTGATTGTTTTTGGCAGGTTAGCAAACCAAAACTGACAATGCTGACGAGTTCCCTTAAGCGCTTGAAAACCAGACCCTGATCAAACACTAAAGGGATAAATAATTTAAATTAAGACCCTAATTAGCCTCATTTTTAACTTCTCTTTGCTAATTAGCATTGACCCAACTTGTAAACTAATAAATCAGATACTGTAGCCGTGCTGCGTGCTCACTTTGCTGGAGTACAGCAGTAAATGAGGGCACGATGACCTGCTGGTCTCCTGTGACTGCATCGTTCTGCTGATTAGAGGAGGGAATGAGTCTCCTGTTTCTAATGTCCTGCACTTTCCCTCTTCATTAAACTATGATTCACTTTGACTGCATTATGTATTCGGCCCAGCTCAGGGAGCCGAGGGATCTGGAGCTACAGAACAAGATGATATTGATTCGCTTCTCTTCAGAGTTTCTTTTTTTTTTTATAAACAAAGAAGAAATTCCTTCAGCTCGCATCCTTGTTGTTTGTTTTTTTTAGATGTTCATCTTGATTGTGTCGCTGTGTTGTCTCTGTAACCCTCTGATGTATCGAGGAGCACACAGTCGCTCCTTCTGTCATCATTCCCTCTTTCTTTACTTTGCACAGGCCCGACTCACCGCCTCCTCCACGCAGAGCCATAAATCAGCCATCTAAGAGCCGGGACCTTCTCTGCAAGGCCCCTCTCATTGATTACACCGAGCTCAGTAAGTGTAGCATGATGAAGAGAGAACCCAATTCAATTAGGCTGCCCTGCTGGACAGAAATATGTAGCATACGCTGCCCCGGATGAAAGGATGTCTTCAGGAGTGATGGAGGGAGACTTGAGGGGGGAGAGGAGGGGGAGGATTTGGGGAGGGGTGTCACTCCTCTGGAAGTAATTGGATGGCCGTGATAACATTCAGCCGCCGAGTCTCTACTGAGAGATTTTAATGGATGTGTTCAACAGCAGAGGTACAAAAGAGGAGTTTCAGGTGCTGAGGGGGACTCTGAGACCACGAGACGGAGATGGTTTGAGACGAGACCACAGCCGAACGCTGATGTCTGCCATTGACATTTGGTGCATGGTCCTAAGAGGTTGAACGCACATTTAAAACGCCTTAAAAAGAGACACAAAGGGTGTTAAACAAGAGGCATGGAGGATGCTGCTAAAGTTCTGCCCAAGCAGCAACTTCCGGTCTGAAAGTATGAGACAACGAGGAAGTTCTTGAGGCTGGCTCCGGAACTACTAAGGATGGAGCTTCAGAGACGAGTGCCATCTACAAAAAACAGGAATAGAGATGAAACAGGAGAGTCTACTCTCTCTCTTTTGGTAGTTTCAGAGTTTACATGTTCATAGAGCACAATACTCTGTGAGTCTTGAAAGATCCGTCAAAATGAAAGAAAAAAAACTGGTCTGGAAATGACT
>CM061151.1:3554893-3684893 GCA_030710495.1 Labroides dimidiatus | reverse complement strand
TCCTAACGGGGAGGAGGAGAATCTGCAGACTATTCCCAAAACATTAAGTCTGTTTTCAGCATTTCCACACAGATTTAACTTTGGCTGCAGGCCCTGAGGTGATGTGATTGCAGAGAAGCATTTCTCACTTTGCATCCACTGAGAGTATGAAGAATATTAAAAAGATGGGAGCAAACAGACCTGAAACACTGACTCTTTAAATTAAAAACCACATCAATAGAGGAGTTAATGCCTCCTCAGTCTGATACTAAAGCGAGGTACACATAAGGATTTTCTAAATGTGAAGAGAGTCCTCCAAGACAGAAATCTCACCCGACCAAACGTGATCTGACAAAAATGTAGAAGAAGAAACATAGCAACAACTGGCTAACACCAAACACGTCATGGAAGAGGACTTTAACTGAAAATTTCCGAACCAAAAAAAAAGAGAAAATACTGGAAAAAAACATACTTTCCTCAAGAACTGTCTGTGTCAGGTCAGCCATGCTTGTTTTTGTTTACATCTGCTTCCTGGTTTTATCAGTCAGCTCGCTTCCTGATTGGCTACATTCTATTCTACATCACAGTTCAAAGAGTCCTGACTCGGGAGTCGTCGGCTTTCCCCACACACATGCAGATTTTTGGTTGTAAATATTGAACATGTTTTATATTTATGATTGTCGGCCCGACCTGCTTCACAGTGGATTATCAGGACAAATTCACTCTGAACACACCTCAGACCACAGAATAATCTGATAGGATAATCTGATAAAATAATCTGTTAAAACAGAAGATGATCTGGAGTTTGCCATCCTTGGTCAAGAAGGAGGAAAGTCAGGACAAAAACAGTCCAACAATCTTTATGTTTGTACCCTTCGTACCACGTTTCCGTTCATTGCTTCAGAATCCTCCACATGCAGCAGCTGCCTCCGTCCCTGTGTTTGTGACACACACACACACACACACTCAGCTGCTCGCACAGATGTTTGGTCTCAATATTTACAGCACAGGTGTTCAAACATGTTCTCTAACCGGCGCTGTGATCCAGCTCAATCCTCAGAAAATGAATATTTATTCTGTTAATGTGCAGCTGCCCGTACGTCTGGAGGGAAGTGGAACTCAGAGCAGGTTTTTCAGCAGCATGATGCTCAGACGTTCTCTCTCTGTATCTATACAACACTGACCCCGAGTGTGTTTTACTTTCCTGACATATTCAGTGTTTTGAGGATTAGGATGAGCCGTTCAACTGCTCGTTAACACAAATATCTAATCAGCCAATCACATGGCAGCAGCTCATCTCATTTAGTCATGTAGACACGGTGAGGACGAGCTGCTGGAGTTGAAACTGAGCATCAGAACAGAGAAGAAAGGTAAGAGACCGAACGTGACATGGTTTACAGACTGGTCCCAAAAAAAAAAACAAAACATCCAGTGAGAAGCAGCTCTCTGCTTCCTTGTCTCCCGTCTGAATCGCTAATTTCGCCAATGGCACACACAGTACGAGGGGGGTGAATTTTTTTCTAACGCAGCAGTTTAGACAATTTTAAGAATGCCAGTTTGTCCAATAAGAGGCACAGCTCAGCTCACGTGACTGACGGGCGTCCTATGGTTGTTACTGTGGAGACTCAAAGCCCGCCTCATTTCCAATATGGCCGCGCCGGCTGATTGGCCTCATAACTCTGTTTCAGAAACAGATGTGTGACTTTTTTTTCTAAGTTGCACTTGTCATATTTTTCTATCTGATGTATTCTTACGCTGTTTCACTAGAAAACGCAAAGTATAAAAAAAAAAAAACGCAGAGAAAAAAAATGAAAACATGCTGAGGGATGGAAAAAGCTGTAGTATGCATACCAGGCCTGTAGGTGGCGATATGACTTAAGTCTTTTGGTAGCCCTCCGCCGAATATGGTAGTCCTCCATTGTTACTACAGCCTACCATTTACACGGCAATGGTGGCGCAGCGTATCAGAAAAATTGCACTCTGGAGGCCGTTTTTAAAAAACATAGTTTTAAGTCGGCTAAAACGTTGTTTCCATGTAAACGAGAGGCCGAAACGCAACAATACTTTTGCGTTTCATCCTATAAACCGCTGTCGTGTAAACGGACCCTTGTTGTAATGTTTGCACTTCACACTTTCTTGTTTTGCTGATGTCGTCCTGTAAATTTTGGGATCATATCATCCTGGAAGAACACTTCCCATTATGTCCAGAGGGGTCGCCAGAATCAACACAGCATGAAAACTCCTTATAGTGCCTTTAATCCACCCGAACGACAAAACCTGTTTACACAGCGAGCGTGAAACACAGTGAAGAGCTGAGTGAATATTATTTGTTTAGCTAACATGCCCCCGGGTTATGATGAGCACTGTGTGGACTCTGAATCACAAACACATTCTCAGGCTCCTTGTTATGAATGCATTATTTATCACCAAGCCTCTAAACATGTGGATGGAAGTGCTGAGAAACTATTTTTACTTTTAGAAATTTCTTCTTCCTCTGAGTTTCTTATGAATTATTTATTCAATTCTCACTTGTAGAAATCCAATCCATAATTAGTTCTCCATATATCACGTATGTAAACGACTGTTTCTTTTCTGCATCAGACGACTTTTAAACCCATTTAAGTTTATTATTCTAAGTCTTATTGATTGAATTGTTATTTTTTATGCAACATTAGTTGGTGCATTCTTTTAAAAATCACTCACTCTGTCACCGACTCTTCTGACTTTTACACAATAATTAGGAAGTTACGTAACTCCCCTGAGGACCGGTGACCGCACGGCGTACCCTCTTCCTCAGGTTTACGAGCAAACAAAAACACGGTGTTACCTACGAGCAGAGCTGGACGGATAAATAATGCTTTGGTAGCGAGCCATTTGGAAGCAAAACAGCGAGGCAGGGAGGGGGAGAGGGTGCCTGAGCGCTGGGCTCCTGTGCTGATCAGCGCTGCATGATGCAGACAACAGAAGAGGAGGAGGAGGAGGAGGAGGAGGAAGGAGGAGCGAGCGGGGGAACAGACTGGTGAGGCTCGCAGCTCTCAGTCTGTATCCTGAGCTCCGAGAAGCAGCTTCTCTCTGCTCCTCCTCTCTCTTACTGGTTTTTGTACTCTTCCCCGAGCTGAGAAGAGCAAACGCAGCAGCAGAGGAGCTGAATCGCTCCTACTTTTTGGACGCCATGCTTCCCTGGAGAAGGAATAAGTTTGTTCTGGTGGAGGATGAGAACAAGAGTAAACCCAAGAGCCTGGGGACGGGGCTGACCTACCAGTCCATCCTCTCCTCGCTGCTGCGCTCCTGCCCTGACCTGCTGCCTGACTGCCCCTTCGACTGGGTCGGCAACATCTTCCACTCCAAGCGTCAGAAGGTGGAACTGAACAAAGAGGAACCCGTTTACAACGTGCGTTACCTGGGGAGCGTGGTCACCATCACGGCGAAGGGGGACGGCTGCACCCAGGAGGCGGTGGCAAAGATCTGGGCGAGGAGCAACTACGGGGAGCAGAGTGTCAAGATGAGGTTGATGGTGGGGCCACAAGGGATCCGCATGAGCACCGACAAATCAGGGAAGAAGAAGCCCATCCATCTGTACTCTCTGAACAGGATCACGTACTGTGCGGCCGACCCGTGCCGGCCCAAGATCCTGGCGTGGATCTACAGGCACCAGGTCAAGAACATGGCCGTGGTGCTCCGGTGTCACGCCGTCCTGGTCAGCAAGTCAGAGAAAGCCCAGGCCATCTCGCACAGCCTCTACCAGAACGCCACCTCCGCCTTCAGCGAGTTCAAGCGTCTGAAGCGTCAGAGCGATTTCCGGCACTGCCAGCAGCAGCTGCTGGGCGAGGAGGCGGTGCCCCTCATGCCCCTCAGGAGGCTGCTGAACGGACAGTGTCACTACAGACCGCCTGCGGAGAACCCCGGGACCGCCACCCGCCTCTGCTCCATCACAGAGGAAGAAGAAGAGGAAGAGGAGGAGGAGGAGAAGCAGGAGGAAGAGGGAGAAGTGAAGCAGAAGGTTTTAACCACAAACACAGACCCGACTCAGTTATTATCCCAGCTGGACATTGGGGACATCGCCAGACTGGAGCAGTGCCAAATCAACTTTGTCAGCGACAGCAACAACAACACGTTTACATTTATAACCTCTCTGGTGTGATGAGGAACTGTTTCAAGGCGCGATTCTGCAACACATTCCTGTCTCTACCCTTCACCGGTCCCCTCTCAGGCTCCCCCCTTCCTCCTCCTCCTCCTCCTCTTCTTCCTCCCCGTCCACGTCAAGTGAAGTGTTTACCAGAAACTCCTGCAGCCACGGCGCGGCACAGACAGAGAAAGAGCTCGCTCTGTGGGAGTGATTTTGCATTCTGAGCAGATGGCGCGGTCTCCTTTTTGACTGTAGCGGTTTGTGTTTACAAAGAGGGCTGATGATGATGATGATGATGATGATGATGCACAGACCAACATAGCACAATGACGAGCGAGGACGGTGGATTCAGAGAGCGCTGACGCCGACATCTCTGACATCTCTGACTCCAGGGTCAGATTTCGACCACAGCACCACGCAGGATTTCTTTATTCGTCCTCTCTCACTCGTCCTCGTGAGGCCAGCAGGGACACTTTTTTGGAATCGTTGTATTTTTTCAGGGAGGCTCTTTGTAAATTTGTGTAATTTTTTTCTAACACTGAAATCCTTCACAGACTGACCTTCGTGAGTGCGTACAATCGAGAAGTTTATTACGGTTTTACTGATGATCACAGCCAACTAATGAATACGGCGATTAATTAGGAAGCAAGCCATTCAGTCGACGTGTTTATTGCCTCCATTTGTTCCCCTCCTTATCATTTATGCATGACATGTCAGAAGGAACCTTTTCGTGCTCAGCTTTTGTCCGTCCACACCTGACATCTTTGAACACTGTGATAAATGTGCGACCAAGGATGAAAAACACAACTCTTCATGCAGAAACGTCTCATTTATGTCATGCGTTTTATACACGTAGAGCAACAAAACCATCCGTCATTCCTCTCTCCTCTCCTTTTTTCTTCTCTTTTTTTATTTTTAAAGCAAAGTTTTGCAGATTTTCCACATGAGCCCTTGCAAAAACTGCAGACGGACCCTTAACGAATCCTCACAAACTGTTTTGAATATGACTCTAGCAGATTTCCTGTGTGCCACTGTCTGAGATGCATTGTGATTCATATGAGATGAACCTATTTATTTACCAGATACGATGAATAAAACGTACCCACACTTGGGTTTCCTTGTTTAATCTCAGAGGAAGGGTGTTTCGAGATGTTTTCCCAAAGATTATTCAAATGAATTCACGCCGCCCCGCGCTCCGTGCATTTGCATGTTTGAGCTGTGAATGTGTGCGACGTGCTCTTCAAAGAAAGGAAAACACATTTGCGCAGCTCAGTGAGATTGAATTAAAAAAAGAAAAAAAAGAAAAGGCAAACTGTCAGCTTCTATTCACCGTTCAGTCTTTTTACATGTTAATGCAGTTTGATCCGAATTCTGAGAGCCTTTCGCTCGCTCGCTCCTCGGCCTTTTTGCTCCAAGGGGAGGCAATTAATCAGCCGATTGAACTGTTCGGGAAATGAACATAAAGCACCTGCCGCTGCAGGACGGCTGTCAGGCTCTGACAGGAGCAAGTGATCCAAAACGGGCGACCAGGAAGTCGACTCACTCCCCGAACTTCTGAAGTTTTAATGATGAGAGTGAAAAGTCTGAAAGTCACCCGAAGAGAACGATTAAAGCTCCTGTGGTGACTTTTTAGCTTGTTATGAAACGGTGTGAAAATAGTACTGCTGCTTTTTCATGACTTCAAAAGTCAACAAAGACCGTAAACATCAACAATGACTCTCTTTAAAGTCCTTTTGTTGGTTTGAACCATTAGCGGGGGGGGCAGGGGTCATCAAACTGACGAAGTACCCAACGCTGGATTCTCCGTGTTGTTCCTGATACAGTTTTAAAGCCCGTTGTTGACATATTGGAAATGTTGAACTCAACTTTGCTTCTTTAGACTTTAGTCTCTTTGCAAACAGCCACTGGGTGCCCGCTTGTCAGTCAAGTCAGCTATGACCTTATATGGGCAAAACTCACAAGTTTAATCCTTTTCAAAATAAGTTTGAAAAATGATTCTCCCTCTGTACAGTGTGTCCTGATAAAGAAATGAGATCCTAAGACCCGAACTGTTTTTCCAACCGTGCTGTAAATGTGTTTATTTTTGCCGTGCAGCCAGCCTCTGGTGGACACTTGGGGAACTGCGGTTTTCAGCACTTTTCGTCAAACATGAAGATTCTTTTTCAAACTTTAAAAAGCTGTTGCAAAAAGTAGTTTTACGTCACAAAACGCAGGAGTTGCTGATCTACTGCTGCAAGTCCTTTTCCTAAAAGAAGACAACTCTTTTTTTTTAAGCGACAAACAGTCGTTCCGTCGCCATCATTTCTCACGGCCAGAGGTTGACGCCTTCGCACAATGTTACCTGGTAAAAGATGTGGTCAGTTAGTGTAACCGATGTTTCTCATAAAAATCTGATTATGTGCAAAAAGTTATTATGAATATGATTTTATCAGTCTACCACACTGTAAAATAACAAAATTTCAAATGATTTTAAACCAACTGACCTGAACCGTGATTGGCTGTCAATCGTTCAGAGACGAATGACACTTAAACTATGATTGGCTGGAAACGTCAGATGATATAAGATGCATTTAGGGTTTACAGATAAATCCGTCAGACTGGGTAGATCTGTAACAACCACACGAAACTGTCAAATTATCGTACATTTAGCCTTTTTTGGAATTATTGATCGTACATCGTACAGAGGGCTAAATTATCGTACAAATACGATAATTATCGTACGTCTGGCAACGCTGCGCCCAGTACAACAAAACCCAGATTATCAAGTTTAGAAATTAAATTTTTTAAAATATACTTTGAGATGATATAAAAAAATAACTTATTTCATCAGAACACTCGTAAAACTATTTAATACTTTTACTGTTACACCATCGTACAGTTCATTGGGTTAAAACTGTAGCTGTAATTTATGCTGCCACTTGGCCAGGGCTCCCTTGAAAAAGAGGTTTTTCATCTCAATGGGAAATTCCTGGTTAAATAAAGGTTAAATAAAAAAATGGGACTTATTCTTTAATTGGTTAAAAATGGTAGAAATGTCATATTAAATACTATGACACCAACAGAAATCTAAACTACACATTAAAACAAACATCTAACGTTGTTTACAGCAGATTTCCCAAATCAATGGGGACCATGAGCCCCATCGTTTTTAAGCCGAGCCATAACGTCTTTCCTGCTTTTACATTTCCTAAGTTGTTTATTCCGTCTCTTCCAACATAGCCTCTCTTTTCTTTTATGAAATAATTCATGCACGATCAACGGAAACGTCAGCTTAACATCAGCTGTCGAAATACGCTCACAATCGTCATTCCCAAGGTCACAAAGATCGGAAACAGAAGGCGAGAAACAGACGATTTGGCTTCAAAGAAATCTCACTGACTTCAAGTAGTTTTGCAGAGCGATGCGAAAGCTCTAATTTGAAAATAATGTTGTGCTTGTAACGTCGTTGGCGACTAAAACACAAAGTCAACACAGAAGTATAAACCAGGCTCCAAAGTTAATAACTAAATACTGTTGTTAGTCTTTTTTTTCATTGAACCTGTTGCACCCTCCCACATCGCTTCCATAGACTGTAGAAAAAATGGACATTATTTTGTTTAGATTGAAGTGAGGTTGCCACAGTAACTGCTCCCCCTGGTGGCTGGCTGCAGTATAGGTTAAAAACTCGGTCTCCCCCGTTCATTCCAACAGAGCCGTGGTTTAACTTTAAAAACAAATACACCTCGTAGAAAAGTTTCTTTTTCATTACTTAACAGTCGTTAAAAATGTGGTTTTACCTCACGTTTAACGATGTTTGACAGCTGCCGTTCTTTTCATATATTTTAAAAAACTAAAAAAAAACTTTGGTTTATCAAAACTTTTTTTTAAAAAAAGGTACAGAGATTTTGTGATTCTGTATTTTCACAAAAGTGGGAAAAATTCTGGAAAAAAACAAAAAAACACTTTGTCAACAGGGGGCGCCAAATCTGACACAACCCAAAGCTTCCTGACAGGAGCTCAGCAGATTCAGACTGTTTCATCAGCGTCGTTCGTCCTTGAACAACAATTATCACGATATTTATGTCCCGTATTGTGTCCTCACAGCTGAACATTACAGAGCAATAAAAACCATTAATGCTCAGAGGAATTATTGATGTCACCCTGCTCATAAATTCTGTTTGTCTTTCATAACAACATCGAAACCTAAAGCTGTTTGATGTGACGGAGGCGTCCTCGTTGATAATTCTGCGTTTGAAGGCAGAGAGGTGCAGCTGCTTCTCTGTCAGGATGAACAAACCTGATGGATTTCAGATCAACAGCTCTTTTTTTTTTATCTAATAAACCTTTAAAAAATGATTTAATATGAAGTCAGATAAAGGAGGATTCCCACAGAGGAGACAGCATTTGTGTTTTTTATTGCGTTATTAAATTTCTCCTGCGTGTTAATCTGCAGCTCCTGTTCCGCTTTGATAAACCGTCGCTGCACAAAGTGATAAAGTCCGACTGTTTGCTCAGTGACATTCATGGGGAATTGCATTAGAAAGGCTGCCTATGGTGTGTTAACATGAAGTGGTTAGCAGAGGAGCCACGGTGCTTTTATGTACACATAATTCTTGTCAGGCGAGCAGAAAGAGAGGGAGCAGATGGCGGCAGAGAGGTGCACGCTGGGTTTTATCGCACTCATCTTCCAGAACAACCAGAGCTCAAGCCAACGTCTGAAGCTTGTTGTGTTTTGTCACATCGTCGGCCTCGGGAAGCTCTAAAAGAAGGAGAAATCTAATCAAACATGGCAGGCTCCGGCCTGTCAAGTATCACTTTATAAAACCATACTGAGTCTTTTTACAGCGGGCGCTCTCTGAAGACCCAAAAAGCTGCTTCTGCCTGCACACAGCTGTTCAAAGGCTCTCCGGTCCCCACGCAGCGCACACAGGGAGACGAGTGACAGGCCCCTCTCGTCTCCATCACGACGAGGAGGAGCGCAAGAACAAAATGTGGCGTGCTGAGGTTAGCGGTTTGGTTTGTTCCAGTTTGAATCGCAGGAGTGGAGAGGATGGCAGAGAGGAAGAACGGACCATGAAAGGAGAGGAAGGACAGCCGATCAATGAAGCTCTCTGAGGAAAAGAGAGATGAACGGTAATGAGACCTTGAGATAAAGAAGTGTTGGTGTGGGTGAGCGTTCGCAGTTTGTGCTGCTGACTGTACAGAAGAATCATCCCACTGTTTCACAGATCATCCAGAACAAACAGAGACGCTCCGTTTCAAACGGATAACAAACACTTCTGTTAATATCCTGGATCATTTTCACCCGTTCATCCATCCAAGCTGTGTTTCATTAAAAAGAAAGAGGAGCTCTGTGATGTATTAAAGTCAAATCAGCCCATTTCTCCTGAAGGATTACAGAGAGTTTGAAGAAGAACAGTAGTTATATTTGACCAGAATATTCCCTTAGTGGATAAAATCTCTGATGTTTCAGTGATGGAGGCTTGATCGTCTCTTACTGCTCTAAACAGTCCTTCATTTCACTCTCTCACCTACTGATCAGCAACTAAAACCAAAAGATAGTCAAAAATGGAAATCACATATTCAAAGATAAAACAACGTATCACCCAGCTCTCCAAATGATCCTCCTTCTGTGTAAAACGGGGTACACACAATGATTTTCTAAATCTCAAGCGATTTTTTTATTTTTTTACCGATAATCCCATCACTGATCTAGAATCTCGTCCTCCAAGACAGAAACCTCACGTGACCAAACGTGATCCAACAAAAACATAGAAGAAGAAACATAGCAACAGATAGCAGCAACCGGCTAACACCAAACGCAACATGGAAGAGGACATAGAAGAGGGAATGATGGTGGACTTGGACTATTTTTAACGGAACCCCCAAAAAAATAACAGGTTGTAGAAAAAATCTGAACTTTCCGTGTCAGGTCAGCCATGCTTGATTTGTTTACGTCTGCTTCCTCGTTATTCAGTCAGCTCGCCTCCTGATTGGCTACATTCCATTCTACGTCACAACTTATGAAGAAACGAGTCGGTGCGAGTCGGTGCGAGTCGGCGCGAGTTGGCGCGAGTCGGCTTTGCCCACACACAAAGATTTTTGGTCATAAATATTGAACAAATTTGATATCTATGATTGTCGGCCCCGATCCATTTCGAAGCCGATTATCTGGACAAATCTACTCTTAACACACCTCAGAACACAGGATAATCTGATAGGATAATCTGATAGGATAATCTGACAGCCTGATAGGATAATCTGATAGGATAATCTGATAATCTGATAGGATAATCTGATAGGATAATCTGATAGGATAATCTGAAAGGGTTATCTGACAGTCTGATAGGATAATCTGATAGGATAATCTGATAGTCTGATAGGATAATCTGATAGGATAATCTGACAGCCTGATAGGATAATGTGATAGGATAATCTGATAGTCTGATAGGATAATCTGATAGGATAATGTGATAGGATAATCTGATAGTCTGATAGGATAATCTGATAGGATAATCTGATAGGATAATCTGATAGTCTGATAGGATAATCTGATAGGATAATCTGATAGGATAATCTTATTAGACTTAAAATAATCGGGTGTTGTCCATCCTTGGACAAAAACAGCCTGGCAATCGTTATGTGTGTACCCTGCTTTAGATGCCTGATTCTGATTGGTCGAAACCCCTTCAAAGACAGTTATTAACTTACACATTAACATGAGTGATGCCAGAGGCAGACTGATCTCATCATGGTGGATTAATCCACTGGAGAGACTCCCAAGTCTAGCTTCTGCTATCTGACACCACAGACCATAAGGTGAGGTAGACCGTTAGCATCAGTTAGCATCATATTGGTAAACAACGGCTGTTTCTCAATTCAAAGGTCACAAGTTTGAACTTGCATTATCTGGAAGTTCAGACTTGGCGAGTTGGTTCCTGAGTTTGGACTTCAGAGGTCTGCAGAACGATTCTACTACCAAGCAAACAGCAAAACCTCCATTGATCGGCTCCAGCTTGTACCGAACGCCACTGCTGGGCTCGTAACCAAAAAAATGAAACAAAGTCACATTACTCCCATCTTGGCATCCCTACACTGGTTTCCCGTAAGCTTTAGGATCCAGTTTAAAGTTTTTAACTTTCAGAGCTCCCTGCACTAGACTCAGGACTCTCAGAGACCGAGTCTTTGAGACAGTTGTACCGAGATTAAAAAATCGATTTTAAAAAGCTTTTTTATGATTCCCGTTTCTTTCTTTGTTTGTTTGTAATAATAAGTGTTGTTTTAATTCTGTAAAGCACTTATTGAGCGTTGTCTGTGAAAGGTGCTTTACAAATAAATGTTACCGTTACTATTGACTTTGCTAGCGCCCCCCTTTCCGACAGTTTGTTGACGTGTAATTTTACCAAACTCATCCAACGTTTCTGAGTTTCAAACAAAATTCTGTCACAAATATCTTATTCATAATTTCACACAGCTGTGACAGTCACTTACAGTTCTAGAGTTTTCTCCACCACCGTTTGAGTTTCACTGGACGAGTCCCTGTCCCCTTTGTTACGTCATGTGACGCCATGTTGGAAAAAGTGTTTTAAACAGCTAAAATCAATGATCGACTCAATTTACAGCCAATATCAGACGATGTGAAGTGTTAGTTTACGAAACAATTTAACCTGCATATCCTCTTTAAATATCCAATCAGATGCTACATCCCTTCCTTCCTTCAGCCGCTCGTCTTTTCACAGCCGAGACAAAAAAACAACAACCCTGAGTCGAACTTTAAATGATCCGACCATCAGAGCTAACAAGCCTCTTCTTCCATCTCACACACCGAGCCTATTCTGAGCGCAGAGCTGCACACCTGGCAGTTTGCAAATGAGATCCGCTCCGTTTCTGCTGCACCGTCAAACTCACAACGAGGAGCCAGAAACAACAGCACAAAAATGCACATTCATGTTTTTTTTTTTTTTTTCCCCCGTCTTTGTTTGAAATGCTTGAATGTGAAATTCTCCCAAAAGTCTAAAAGTGCGAGAGGATCCTTCAGACGAACGCGTCAAATAACATCCCGAGGCCACATCTGTTCCAGTTTAGTCGAAGCCGTGGACCAGACTCCTCCGAATACTTCATAAATAAATAAATAAAAACATCTCTGAGCGCCAGCGAGCAAAACTGTACTTCTAACTAATTCATGAGAATGAAGGATTAGTTACTGCCATGAAACTTTAATGATTTTATCCCATAAAAACAGAAGAAGTGATGCCAAAAGTGATCAGGCCTGCGGACGTGCATACATGCGTTTTGTTAATCAGCGTGTTCTGCACAGTTATTAAACAGATCTCTGTTCTTCCTGGAAGAGTGCGTGTTATTTCCGAGGCGGCGGGTGAATTTATGATGATGAAATAACTGGATCGTTCAGTCTCGAAGAGTGTTTCTGTCAGCTTCGCTGCTCGTCCCTGCTCTCCCTCCGCATCCTGCTTCATCCAAAATGAGCCGCAGAGACGATATTCGCCGCCCTTCTGCTCAAATCTGCTTAAATTACTCTGCAAAATTGGATTCCTCGATAATTTTGGGTTATGATGTTTCACAAACAGGATTAAAGCTGCATGAGGGGGTCTAATTACGCTGCCACACACACCACCTGATGTCTTCTTCTCCCAGAGGCTACAGAGTGGGAGGGCTGTAACAAAACAAAGGGGGCACAAACCTCTTGTCCTCCACCGTCACCAGAGAGCCATAACAGGGACTAATTATAAAATCAATAACCTCGGAGCAGGTTTGTGTTTGTTCCCTCATGGCGTCCAGTTGGAGGCGGAGTCCCTAACGTCCTTGTTGCGTCTGATTAAATTGTTTTTGGTGTGTCACCATCGTGCGTCATCTGCTCCTCTGATTGTAATGCTGAGATGTAGTTACTCGCTGAATCACCGCGTCTGACACCTGTGATGTGCGCTGACCTCTCTAATTACACGCCGACACCGGCAGTGATTGCAGAAAACCACAGGTTTGCTCTTTAAGATGGTGATTCTGCCGCCATTACGCAGAGATTCGAACGGCAAGAGAAGCGAGGGTGAGATATTTAGAGTGATGTGCTAATGTGCTTTCCTGTTGAGAGGTTCATGAGAAGATTAACACCTGTGATGAGCTCAGAAGGTGAGCACAGTGGGAGGAAATTCAGGCTAACAGGATCACAGAGGGGGGGGTACATGTCAGTCCAAATCAGGTTAACACGGCTGAGACAGTACAGCAGGGTGGGAGGGCCAAAAACAAGATTAGAGACGGAGTAGAGCGGCGAAGGTTTGCACGGAAACATCTCAGGAAGTTTGAAATCAAGCGAAGAAAGAGTCTGACCGTTTTTTTTTTTTTTTTTGTTGTTGTTTTTTCATGTGGTGCTGATTCTACAGTTTGCTTAAAGAGAGGGTATTTTGCTTTCCCATATTTTAAACATGGATATAAAGAAACAACACGGGGTGTTCAAACTTAACATGTGCAGATTTTCAAACCTCTACATGTTCCTATGTCGTAGAAATCCCTGAATCGGTCTGTAAACTGATCGAAACGCTCCGTTCTTAAAGAGACCCTCACAAAACTGGCTGAAATGATGATGTCATCACATAAGGATCTCTTAACTGGTTCATGACAATTTGGAGGGGGTGGACCTCAAACACCAAGGTCGGCCTCCAGAGGGCTGGCCAATCAGAGAGAAGGAGATTTGTGAAGCAGTTATTTTTAAAGCGACGGCAGCTAAAACAAAGTGTTTCAGACACAGGCTGAAATATGAAATGTTTTCTAAAACACCAGAATGACGGTAAGTTTATCGAGCTGTAAATCATGTACAGCTACTACGGAGGCAGCAGAGGGACAGAATAAAGACTTAAAAAGCACAATACCCTCTCTTTAAGTTCTTTCCAATCTTAAAAACACTAAATAAAACAAGTAAAATTAGTGTAACGAACAATAAAAGCACATTAAAAGGATGGAAAAATGATGAGTTGTGATTTTTTTCATTATTCAAATAAAACGTTTATTAATATAAAAATCAAATATTTCCCGTGATTATTTTCCAGAAATGGGAAATAATCACCTGAAAGCCGATAAATCACAAAAAAACTTTCGTAATCAACACAAAAAACATTCAGTAAAACAGGTAGAGCACTGTGAGATTCCAACCTGGACTAAAACATGGAGAGGTCTACAGCCCCAAAGAATTCTGGGAGAAACTTTTACAAAAAAAACCCAAAAACGTTAAATTCAAACTTTGAACTTTGGTAAAGCTAACTCATGTACAGTTTGTTGATCATATTCGAAACTAACTAGCTTACGATAACTACACACAGCAGTTAAAGTGATCTCTACCTCCTTATGCCTGCAGGGGGCGACGATTAGTACTTTTGCTTTAAATGCTCATCTTGAGTTTCTTACTGTAGGCTGTTAAAGTGAAAGTGACCTGATAAAAGGTTTTAAATTCATATTTTAAATACTGATGAGTAACTCATTTAGGTATCCTTTAGCTACTTTAGCGTCACTAGCACTGGCGAGTACGCTACACAAATACAAAGTCGTAAACACACACATTAAAAATTACCGTAACTCTTCTAAGAGATTTATGACACCAGAGGAGTGGACTGAGAGTTGAAAGTCTTGGAGGTGTTCTTACACTTCTTCGTGCCTTTCCTCTCACCCTCCTCCTCTTCTTGTAAAACCACCTCTGATTAATAAGCTGCAGTAAAGACAATGCACCCTTCAGACGTCCTCTTTATCGTTGATAAAAAACCACCTCTGCAGAACAATATCACAGCTTTGTTGTTCACCTCGGTGCTCCAACGGCTCCGCAGCTCTGACTTAACACCAGGGGAGCTGCAGGAAATAATTGGCTGCAATTATCATCACATTTGCTGCTATTTGCAGTAACAGTGGAGGTGTTCTTGTCATTATACCTGTGGGTGCTCGGGTTCAGTCTGATCAAGCATTTTAAGCTCTTAGGAAGAGGTATGACTAATGGTGGGATGAAAGAGGAGCACTCTGGGTAAAGTTTTGTGGAAGTAGAAGGAAACAACGCTCCAGCAGAGAGATTAAAAAGGCGTCGTTAAGAGCTGAAGGGTTTTATCCGACAGCAAGGAGACCATCAGTCTAAAGTATGTGTTTTCAAGCTCTGTGTTACCTGGGGAGTAAAGAAACAAGGCAGAGCAATCACTTAGCCTCACAAAGCCGTGCAAGAACTGGGCCAAGTCACACACACATGCAGGGCTGGGGGCCTTTAATTCAGACGGACCCTGTTTGAGGATGAGATGGAGCTTTTTTCCGTCTTTGATGAGCTACCCGGAGTGGCAGGTGGATAAAGGGGCAGGACCGGAGTGGGAGGACTTGGCCGGCATGTGAGCGGGCTGGCACATGCCACAGAGGAGGTCGTGATTGGAGCCAAGCCATGGCCACAGTACCTGAATAAACAAGGAAGCTCGAAAACAAACAAGCTGGACCTCTGCAGCCTATTAGAGGGACACGCCTGAGTCCATTTCAGGCCAAAACCGAGGCTCTGTTTTCAACATCCCTGCATGCTCCGATGACCATCTGTGTCTGCGTTTCATGGCCGATTTTAACAGACATCGACTTTTCTTTAAAAAAAAAAAAAAAAAACGGACTCAGTAATAAAAGCAGTGACTAGACGACAACGTGTGATATAAAAGCCAGAAAAAGCTCTACACTTTGCAAACACACGCATCAGAAAGTGTTTCAGACGCCTGTGAACAAACATTTCTAGTTTTTCCAACCATCCACTCGACCTCACTTCACAGTTTCAAGAGTCATTATGTGCTTTTAATGCACCATATCAAACAGGAAGGTCTGACGGCTCTCGCATTAATTCAGGATTAATTCTCGAGCTAACAATGGAGCGAACGCTTAGCGGTGGACTGATACACTGCCATAATTGGATTGGGACTTTGGTTGCAGATTTATGAGACCACTTTAAAAAAAAAAAAAAGGAGGTCAAGTAGTTGTCAAAGAGGACGAAACATGTGCTGCTTGCTTCTGGGAGAGCTGCTGTTTGAATTTTAATTTATAAACCAGACCAAACAAGCGACCTGAGAGCAGGAAGAGATGGAGCTGAGAGTCGATGTCTATGACCCGACTGTGAGCTCGCTCATATGTGGATGGTTGTTTATAGAGGTATAGATTTTTCTACCTCTCCTGCATGAAATCAATTCTCACTGAAATGCAAGAGAGCAATATTTACCTCATGAAAAATACAAACCAGGAGCCTCTTTTGCCTTCAGATTCTGTTCCTAAATGTGCAGAAACTGTTCATGGATACAAAGGAAGAACCAGAGTTATTGGCCAAGCACCTGAAGATGAATTCACAACCGCAACTGAGTCTTTAGGAAAGGTAATCACATGGCTCAGAGTCAGTCAAGAATCAAATCAGAGACACAAAAAGTGACGTAAAAAGGTTTCACTGCTCAAAAGCTAATGAAACTTCAAAAAAACATTTCATTGATTTGATTTGAAGAGTGGCTGAAGGATCATCTGTCTCTGGATTATGGGATTACTGCACAATTTTGTGTAAACACCTTTTGGCTGGAATCGTGCACACACTGTCGTGATGTCATGACTCTTAAACAAGGCGCGTGTTTGTTTTGGAAATGAATGGAGATCAGATCTTCTTTTTAACACTACTTTTCTTTGTTCAAGACAACTTTTTACTGGATACAACATGACGAGGTAAAGTATTTATCAACAGTTACACAGCGCTGCTGTTTGAAATGTGACAACAAGTAAACTTTGTCAGTTTGTACTGGAGTTTTTGTAGCCAGCTACATTTAGTGCTACTTGCAGCCCGGTGCTCTGACAAATACCTGTCATCTAATGTGTAACGTTAGCAAAACCTTGTCCTGCTTATCTACCAATCAGAGCTAACGTAACCTCACTCTTCATTTTATTGACAGATTCTCAAGTTTGATCAGATCACTGTAGAATAACTGCTGCATGTGGGTTGGAACGAACATTATCACAAACAGATTAGCCTGTGTTTTAGCCTTTAGCTCATGTTTTAGCCTGTAGCTTGTTTTTTAGCCTTTAGCTTGTGTTTTAGACTTTAGCTTGTACTATCGCTTTCCTGTTCATCTTTCTTCTTCTCTTCTGTCCTTTTTCTGTCTGACAGTTCAGCTCCAGTCTCCACCATCACAACTAAATTAATCACAGAAATTGTTTTCAGCAGAGAAGAACAAAGATCTCTTGTCTCATGAATAAACTTCATCAACTGGCACGATGTTGTCATAGAGACTTTAATGTGCTGTAATCATTTAGAAATAAGCTATATTGGTGCTGATAATCTCATTTTAAGTTGTGGATTAGGGTCAGGCAGATATCCAAGAGAGAGATTTTTTTCAGGATCACTTAAAGTGAAAGCACATCCTTGTCATGCATATAAATGCAACAGCTGGAGTGTACCTGACAAAGAAAAGGCTCAGTGCCCACACTATGGTGCATTCAGGAAAACTCAGAAAAACAAGCTCAGTCTTGTTCAAATTAACTCCTCAGCTGCCAATTTAGATTCATCCTAACAAAAAAATGTAGGGGACGTGAGGGAAAAAAAGTTGGGGCGGACATGTACCAATCCATAAACACCATCACCTGAAGGATGATACACTGAAGGGTCAGGACTGCACCGGAAACTGTGTCTCCACTTGGAGTTAACCAGATGCTACAAACTGTTCTCGAGTCTGACTTCCTCTTAGCATCAGTCTGCTCTGTACAGCTTGACTTGCACTGGGGACAGGCTCTTTAAGGCTCGGTGCATTTCTCTAATTGACAGTGGAAGGCTTCAGGCGCCTCTCTGTGGAAACACAAGCACTGACCAGAGTGGGCAGTGGAGTCTAGACTTAATAGACCCCCTTGCAGTCACGAATCCACTCTAGCGTTACTGTAGACTGTATAATACAAGGATGAAGTCCTTGTGACACGACTGTTTCTGATAAAGTTTTGACGCCTGTCGTTGTCGAGGGTTCGACTGGAAAGGCTGAACTCAACCTAACTGTGGTCAAGGTGCTGTGGGTCAAAGAGGCGGGCTTTGAGCCTCAGCGCTAACAGCTACAATGTGCCCGTCTATCATGTTTGTTCCAAGCAGTAAACATGTTTATCCTTATTGTAAAGATTTAGAATGGGTGTGTAAGTTGGTTTATGGTACTTCGAGAGAGCCTCAAGTGGACGAGGAACTCAGACTTGAGGACTGCAGTTTTTGGCACCTCTTCAGCTTCATTTCTCACGGGCTGAGGTTTCTGCTTAGACCTAACTCTCCAGATTGGATGGCAGTCTTTATATTAGCCTAATGTGACTGTTTGATAATTACTTTCAGTTTATTTTGAAGCTGTAAAAACAACAGAAAGTTACATAATAGAGTCAGCTTACTTGTGATGAGATGGGGTGAGTCACCCGGAGGGTCACAAACTGAGGTGTGCAGAGAAACTTGTGAAGTCTGACGGCACCATCAAGGCGAGCGCAGGTGGATGTTGTGACATCACATATGAAAGGTCAAGAACGAGCCTCCAGGAAGAGTCAGGAGATCAGAAAAGTCGGATGTCATCCCCTGGGGACTACAAGTGTTGGTGAAGAGCTCTCATGGAAACAAATGAGGCCCAGATCTGAAGCTGTGCCGTCTGATTATTTTGGGGTTATTTTAGGTCATTCAGATTAAATTAACCCTCCCAGTTTTAATCCAGATCTATGATGAAGTTTATGATTTTTTTCCATTTCTCTTCAGCTATTTCATCAGAATAACGAGAGGTATTGCATTCCACTCGGATTACCCCATTCTGCGATTTACATGCATGACAAATCCCTCCTGTTCTGTCAGACAGAGCCCGCCTTCATTAGGGATCGGCATGCAGTCGTTACAGGAGCTGCCAATCTCTGCGGGTGAAACCTTGAAGCTGAGGTTACGACGCCATCATCAGAAACGTGCTTTAAAAACGGATGAATTAAAGATGCAGAAGATTTCATCAGATGGAAGTTGATTTTGGGTTTAAGGCCGTTTGAGATGCATGACTTCAACAACATGAAGCATCTTTAATTCAGAGGTCAAACTCTCATATTCACGTTCCCTGCATTGTCTGGTTCAGGCTGAACGTCCTTGTATCCATTTTGTCAGTTATCTCTCCAGCACAGCACGACACGCCAACTTTGAAAATGTTGTGGAGAGCTGGAGGGGAATACTGATGCAGCCCCTGAAAGCAGCGGGCACAAACACACACACATTTTAATGCTAATTAATTTTAAAACTCATCATCTCCTGTGTCTCAGAGAGGAATACAGACAGACTTCATCACAGATCACTCACTGAGTGTTTTTCCGTATCCGGCTGCCGACTGTGCTCGCTGTGCTGGATGTCTTTCATCAAGAGTCTTCATCACTTTTCACAGGTAGAGACCAAATGCACGCCACGGGCTCCAGCTGTTAGCCTGATAAGAACCGAGCTAAAATTTGACCCCGTTTTTGAGATCTCTTCATTCTTTGTGAGAGGAAATGAAAACTTGGGATGAAATAAGGATGCTTTTCTCTGTTTAGTACTTCTAAATTCCAAAATGAGGTTAATCTTGAGTGGTCAAACAGAGTTTCGTTCCTCTGAGTTTGGCACTACTTTTCCTTCATCGTGCTGTATGTCTTGTGTATTGTTGCTTACCCTCTCTCATCCCAGACCCCTTTACCTTCTGTCTCATGTGCTCCCATGTCACAGATTAATCTCATGCGTCTGTATCTCGTCATCCCTGCAACTCAAGAGTTTGATCCACTCAAGGGTTGTGCAGCTTTTGCAGCCACAAAAAACCTGTGCAAATGGGCACGGACTCCGTCAAGCAATGAAGTCATTCCATTTTTCTTTCTTTAAAAATAAAGTGTAAATGAAAAACAGTTGGCAAATGACATAACGACTAAGGCGAGAGACATTACTTGCGAGGCAAATTTGGGCACAAGCAAGGCAAGAGAAGCCAAAAGAGAAGCCATCGGGGAGGGCAAGAGAGGCCACAAGCAAAGTAAGAGAATTCAAGAGGGAGTCGAGAGAGGCATCATTTTAAGGGAGATCCGCCATGACTGGGGCTATAGAAGCTACAAGCAAGTTAAGAGAAGCCATGGGAGGGCAAGAGAGGCCACGAGCAAAGCCACAAGTGAGACAAGAGTGGCCACAAGTCAAGCAAGGGAGGCAAAGAGACACCACAAGCAAGGAAAGAGAATCCATGAGTGAGGTAAGAGACGCCACAAGCAAGGTGAGAGACTCTACGGGAGAGGAAAGAGAGGCGAGACAAGCCACAAGCTAGGGGAGATCTGCCATGACTGGGGTGGGAGAAGCCTCAAGCAAGGCAAGAAAAGGCACGCAAGAGGCGATAGAAGCCACAGGCAAGGTGGGAGACACTATGGACAAGGCAGGAGAAGCCACAAGCAAGGCAAGAAGGCCCATGAGCCAGGCCTCAAGTGAGGCAAGAGAGGCCATGAGAGAGGCCACAAGCAAGGCCAGAGAGGCCACAGGCGAGGCGGGAGACTCCATGAGGGGGGCAAGAGAAGCCACGAGCGAGGCTACCAATGACCTAAGTTTGACCTTGGTAGGTGATAGAAACAGGAACTGTGTACTGTGGGTTTCATCAGACTGTTGGTCTTGATCACACAATGTGCAGCTCATGTGTTTCCTCCTTTCTGTAAACAAAGCCTTTGAGAACTCAGACTGTTTCTGTACTCTGTGAAACCAGCTCCTCTCCCTTGCACGGTTGATTAAACACTCAAAAAGATAAACTTGACTCAAGATCCTCGATTGATTCAAAAATTCTAAACCATGACTCTGTGGTGCAGTGAGTATCAATGCACCCCCTACAAAGGATGCAGCCGGGACACGGCTCATGTTCACTAATTGATTTAGATATCATTAATACTCATTTGGCAGAACATTAACAGCAGACAGCAGAGTTTTGACAGGAGCAGTACAGAAACTGAAGGCTCTTAATCCCCGCTGAAGTTCAGTTTCCCAGATGTATGGATTTATAAATTGAGCTGCCATGTTGTGAGACGACAGCCTAAGTGGAGCCTCAAAAACCTCAAAATAACCTCTGTGAAGATTTCTCATCATTTTCAGAGGCGAAGTCAGACGCATCCAAATAAGAGCTCGAAAGACTCGGCCCGAGGTTGACTTTAAAAGATGATGACTGCGGGGAATGAATGTGTCTTCTACAATTCAGAGACGCTTCTCACATTTCCAACACAGCTCAGGGTGAAATTGCTGCCTGGGTTAGAAAGCTGAGCTGGAAAAAAATGCAGACTTCAGATCGTGCTGAGAGACAGATTCGATGGTTGTTTCAGTCACAAATATCAGATCAGCTTCTAAAAGTTTCATACTTTAGGTTTAATTGGACTGCAGATTGTTTTATTCTGCCCTGATGATGCCTCTGTGTCCTGCTTTAGTTCCTACAGGCTGCGGCTCCTTCACTCCGGCGACTGGAGAGCAGACTTGTCAGTTTTATCACCTTTGCAGACGTAAGACAAACGACTTGGATGGGATCCGAGCTGTTCAGCTGCGTACATATTGGATAACTATGAATTTTTAATATTGTGCCTCACTGAGTGGATAGAGGTTGGTGTAAATTTTGTGTAACTGTGAGAGAGAAGGTGAGAGAAGACGAGAGGCTGATTGAGACTGAAACCATAGAATAAAGAAAGAGACAGATGCAGCTGAAAAATCGGAGAAAACAGACGTTTCCTGTTTGATTTGAAGCTCAGTCTCTTTCATTCGAAGCCCACACGCCTGTCTCTTCAGACTCTGAGTCTGTCCTCAGGCGAAGCTTTCACTCCTGCAGACCAGCTCTGGCCTTTGATAGACATATGCACGCCGTCATACATCTCTGTCTCGCTGCATCAACCCTCTCCTCTACGCCGGGTGCATGCTGAGCAGATTGATGAAAGGGATTTGTGAGTGATTTATCTTTGCTAATCAACACAAGAGCAATATCTGGGTCTGTTATGCAACATTCATGAGGAGTGAGGTTTTTCTTTGTGCCTATTTGGAGAGCTTCTGGATCGCACTCAGAAAGTGCTCCACAAAGAAAAATCAGCTCAGTAAGGAGCGCTCTGAAGAGAGAGAGAGAGAGAGAGAGAGAGAGGAAATGTAGGGAAGATGTGCAGCAGAGGGTCAACCAGCGAGGTCTATAGACTCTGTACACCTTAACTGCTCAGCCAGCGGCGCCCCGTATTTCAGAGCAACCACAGCATGAGCACAGTGATGATCTCCTCCTTTTAGTTTTGCCAAAGAAGAATCAGAACAAACCAAAATGACGGAGCACAAACAGGACAATTTTGTTTTCTGGCTTCCACGTTTGCATCCTTTGTCTGTTTTGATCTAATATAATGTTTTTCTTTTTTATTTCAACAACAGGCACAAATAAATCTTTTAGGAACAGCAGAAAGTTTTGTACCAGAAATTAAACTTTAACTTCAAACTGAAGTAACTGATTTCTCTGGAACCAAAGCGTTGACACATTAAAGCTGCGTTTGGACTGAAAACACTCCTCAGAACTAAATAGTTCCTGTGGCCCATCCTTAGTCTGTGTTTTGAAGACCTGGGTAGATTATGCAAAACAGGACAATGACGTATGGAGAGAAAAATAAAAGTTATTGCAAAATACTACCTGACCAGTAGAGGGCAGTCAGACAGCAACCAACATCTTTCCACATAAATGACACCATAGAAAGAGAACGCCGGTGCTGACACGTTCAGCTGAAGGTCACCAGTTTACAGGGTCACTCTTTAAACTGGAACACCGGGAGCTGACAGAGACACATTCATACTATCAGGCTCATTATTTAGGAGTTTAGCTCCCAAATAATGCCACCAATCAGCTTCCAGGCCCCGCCTCCTAAAGTCCCTGGACCTCTGGAAAGTACTACCCCAGGCCTGGAGTGGCCAATAGGGAGGATCTGGACAATTCCAGGTGGGATGGTCAGATTTGGGCTCACAGCCTAGCTGCTAAAGCTGTCCTTGCATTGGCAGCTTTTTTTCCTCATACCCAACCAGCCGTTACCGTGACAACATGTCTGTGCACACGCAAAAGTGGGCCGCTCTGAGCCCTAAGTCCCACTCCAGCTCTGTACGATCTCCAGATAAATTAACCTCAGAACTAGATTTGTACCCCAGATCTGCACCTAGTTCCATTTCAAATTCTACTGGAACGGGTGTTTTTGCCACAGTGTCAACAGGCAGAGGTGAAATGTGTCTGACTGATCCTTTATTTATCTTATGCGCGATAAAGTAAGAGCAATGGAATATTAACAGGACAGGAATGAAATAAGAAAATATAAATACTGAATAAAAATGAAACTCATAGCTCAATAAAATTAAGTGTAAGTTTTTCCCTACCAACGTTTTTTTCTATTGACGGTTAATAATTTGGACTCAGACGATCAGAATTACGTCTCTTGGGCTGAAAATTCAAATGTTTTAAAGGCAGTTTAGTGGAAAGGCAGAGTTTTCTGCACAGATCAAACAGAGCTGAGAGAGATATCAGAGAGTCAACTACATTTTTCTTACTGACTTTATTTCATAATTAGAAATGAGAGAAAGTAAGAGCCGTGTTTGGTGACTGTTGTTGATGAAGGTTTTCAATAACTGTGAGTGTTTCACTGAAATCAATCAGGAAAATCATCAATAAACATCACGTTTCTCGATTTGCTCCGGGAGCCTGACCCTCACTCTTGACCCTCTTTCCCTCAACATGGCGGTCATTTTCCCCTCCCCAGTATCTATGGGTGAATGAACATCTGTAGAGAGATCTCAAGCAGATTCCTAGCAGGCCGCTGGTCTGTGAGGCAGTTCAGCGCGCGGACAAAGATCGTCTTATTTCACCCTGAACCAGACTTCTCTCAGCAGCGTCCTCTCAGCTCTGCAGGGACTCTTCAGACGGCTCAGACAGCTGCCACTCAGCGTTCTGCAGACACAGGACTGCGACCTTGAGCTCGGTAGCACAGCTGAGTGCCCAGCAGCGTGTACCAGACAGAAATGTCAGCGTCTAATGACGGGAGAACATTTTTAGAGCCGTTTAAAGAGCAGTGACAGAATAATGAGGGAAAAAGCTGCAGAGACTCAAGCAGCTCGAGTTCAGGCTGATTCTCACATCAACTACAGAATCACGCTGATGTTACACCTGTAATACACCTGCTGCAAACTGCTGATCCAATACTGTCATACAACAGAGACTAAGTACAGTATTTAATTGATTTACTATTTTTTGAGTCAAGAAGCAAATGAATTGAAATAAACTTTCATGAATGTATGAATATACAGAATTTTTTAGTGCCATTGTTGTGAACAACAAAAGACAGTTTGGCATCTTTTAGCAAATTGCTGCAGGGAAGAAAAAAGTACAACAGATCTAAAAAAAAAGTATATAAATAGACATATATAACATATACAGGGTAGTTAACACTGCATACACAGTAAGGACAAGGGGTACCTGCTGCCTAAACAACAGTGATCCATGCTTTTATTAATTCAGGACTGGATTACTGCAATTCTCTCTATTCCAGCCTGGACCAGTCACTCCTGCACCGCCTGCAACTGGTGCAGAATGCTGCTGCCTGTCTCTTCACAGGCAGAAACAAACCTGAGCACATATCCCCTGTTTCAGCTTCCCTGCACTGGCTTCCAGTTGCTTTTAGAATAGATTTTAAAATTTTATCACTTGTTTTTAAAGCTCTTAACAGCCTAGCTTCCCTGTACCTGATCGAGCTTCTCAAGCTCCATGTCTAAAGACAAACCAGACTAAAGGTGACCGGGCCTTTGTGGCAGCTGCTCCCTGGAGCATATCCGCTCTGCCAGCTCGGTTGAGGTTTTTAAATCATTCTTAAAGTCTCACTTCTCTTCCCCTGGCTTTAAATCAAAGCTGAGGGGAAACTTTGAGCAAGTTTTATTAAGTTTCCATTTAGTTTCATATATATGCATATGTACTTTAATGTGTTGTAGGTGACAGATATTCATGAATGAGTCCTTGTTGTTTTGTCACTTCTGGTGAGTGGGTCACGTGGTATGGTGGGGCAGTACACCTCCAAGTTTTACAAGTAGTTCACCTGCACAGGTAAGGGGGAACTTGGTGGAAGGAGGGTGGGAGGACGAGGTCCTACTTTTTGCTGACCGCATTTGAAGTACCCTTTATGTACTCTAAACAGGCTGCTCGTTTTATCACACCTTGCGGTGTAGTGGAAGCGTTGTTATGACACCGTGCAGTGTTTGGTCGAGCGCGTCCGGCAAGCTGGTCTCTTCATCTTAGCCTCTTGACAACTTTTTGGATTTGGATTGTCGCCTTATATGTATATTAATGTATTTTAGTGCATTTTAATGTATATACAGATATATGTTTATGGACATTTTAGCCTTATGTGTTGCTTTGTGTTTGTACAGCACTTTGGCCAACTGCGGTTGTTTTAAACGTGCTCTATAAATAAAGTTTGAGTTGAGTTGATGTTAGAATAGATCAGAAAATAAGTGAGAGAGTACTGCACTTACAGACGTGCGCTGCACTCAGAGGTTTTTATTGCACACACCCGTGTTCTTGGGTTTTCATCAGGGTGTGTTCAAGGTTCAAGGTGTCTTTATCGTCCCCGTGGAGCAGTTAGCTCAGCTGCAGCAGGACACATGGAACCAAACACGTTCACACGATAATACAATAATGATAAAAAAATAAATTAATACAATTCCATATAAAAAATATACGATAGCAATAGAATCAGAGTTAAAATACGGACAGAATTACAGAGTCTGGTTTAAAATACTGACCAGCACTGGGATCAAAGAGTTCTTAAATCTATTTGCTCTACATCTGCAGCCGGAAGGCAACAACCTGAACTCAGCCCAGAGAGGACGGCCAGGGTCTGAGGAGAGCCGTCTGGTCTGGTCTGGTCTCCTTCCAGCGGGGAGGGGGAAAACAGTTTGTGGCCAGGGTGTGTGGGGTCTATGAGGAAGGGGTTGGCTCTCTCTTGTCGTCTGCCAGCGTAAACGTCACTGAGTGGAGTTAATGAGGTCCCATCATGTACTGGAGGTCTCTTCTGGTCTCTCCAGTGCAGCTGCTGGACCCCAGCGTGCAGCAGTCGGTGAGGAGGCTCTCCACTGTTGACCAGGTGGGGAGGGAGGTGGGCCTGCTGGAGCTTCTGAGGGGAGTACAGTCTCTGACGGGAAGTGTGAGCAGTCCAGGTGAGGTCGGCTGGGATGTGAACTCCAAAGAACTTGAAGCGCTCCACTCTCTCCACCTCCTCCCTGAATGAGGAGGAGAGGGCAGCTCTGAGTGCTTGGATCTTCTAAAGTCCAGGATTATTTCTTTTGTTTGTGTGAATAGAGCTGAGTGTGTGTGTGTGTGTGTGTGTGTGTGTGTGAGTGCCACGCCGTGAGCACAGCACTTTAAACATCTGATCACACACGTTGTAACTACGGGCGTCCACGGATTTTTCCAATTACATGCACAAAATTAAATTAAATAGCTTTGCACTACTTTGTTTATACCACAGAATATTCTGACCACTGTCAGAGAGGGACTGAATAATGTGAAGATGTATTTGGATTTACTAGGGAATACAGAGTAAGGCTAAAGTTAAATAAAATTATTCACACAAGAGGCATGAGCTGACGACAGACGGACAGACGTCGGTGCAGCAGCTCACACACAGGAGAAAAAAAAACAAATAAAGATAATTCACACAGTAATACATTAAATACAATAAACTGACAGAATGATTCATAGAAAGCCATTCTTTGCCCCATCAGCGAGCTGCAGATAAATATTTCCTGACTGAACATGAATATGTATTTTGGCTGGAGGAAATGTCAGGTCAGAGAGCTGCCTCGCTGAAAGTTTGGGGAAAAGATTTTGGCAACTTGTAATGAAGAAAAAAAAAAAAAAAACACACCCAGGAATCTCAATCTGCTCCTGAAAAAGTAGAATTCATATTCTGTTCATTCTGTATCCAATAACAGCTCGACCCTGACACACAGAGTGAGAGAGAGAGAGAGAGAGACCTGATGCCAAATCCCACCAAAGCCTCATCACAATGTAAAGACGGAGCCAAAACAACACGATGACAGCCCGACTAATTGCTGACAAATCTGACCGAGAGAGATAGACGGAGACTCTGTTCTCCCAGCTGTCGAGCTGCTGTGTTTTTCTGGCACTTTATTGCTTTCTGGGAGAGTTTCAGTGATGCGTACCCAAACAATTACCTCCAATCGTGGCAGGGAGGACGAGAGGAGCAGGATGTGCTGCTAACAAGGCGTTTAAAAGCAGAGAATGAAGACCGCAGCGCACACACTGAGCGAACTCAACTCTTCATTACTCGTTTGTGTTTTGGAGGAGAGAGTTTGGTTCATCGTCTTACAGATCTGAGAGGAATCACTCGTCTCGACAAGAACGAGCGCCGTTAACGACGCTGAAAAGCATGAGTTGGCATTTATACAAAGCAGCACGCAGGCTCTGTGTTTTCTTAAATCTTATTTGAATTTTAAAACAGCTGAAGAACCAAAGAACAAGAAGCTCCGTTTGTGAAATCATCAAGAGACTACACTTGGAGCTGCTCCACGAATAATTAATGGAGAGACTGAGTTTTTGGGGACTCTGAGTGTAGCTGAGTCTCTTAAATGCAAATTAGTTTGTTTTATTATTTCATTTTCTTCACTGTATCGCCAGAAGCTTTGAATGAAGAGAAAAACATTCATATTGCGACCAGATTTCCATTCAGTATTAGAGGAGAAAGTGTAGCAGGCGGTTTGCACAGAGAAAATTTCAAATCTGATCACAAAGTACAAAATTTGCATATCAAATAATCAGAATCTCGCACTTTTGTCAGATTTTATTGTTTAAATGAATCTGAAATCATTTTTTTTCTTCTCTTATTTTGGAAAATAGCAAGAAACCACACGCTAAGCTCCAGAATTAACAGCTTCTAGGATTGTTTTTTAATCCAAGCAGGAGTGTTAGTTTTCCCAGGACTCAGGCAGTCCTTCTTCGAGCTGCAGCAGCTTTAAATTATGCAAAAAGATGTCAAATCGAAGTTCTCCCACTAGTCCCTTCAGTAATGTTTGGAGGGAACAAATAAGAGCTGAAGTCTGCTGGATCAGTTTGGAAACAATCCTTACAAAAGCAGATTGTCTAAAGTTTAACTTAGGGGCTATTAGCACGACAACATTTCAACCGAAAACACAAAAACGTACATACAAAAAAAAAAACCCAACTCTGTTCACACGGAAACGCTGAGCGACTGAGAAAGCTGTAGTATCTTTGTCAGGAGTCTTTCGGTAACCCTCCAGTGAAGAAGAGGCGGGCTGATCAACTGGCGTATATATTGAATGCGTCTTGGCAGTCAGTAGATTCAGCAGCACAAGGACAACACAGTAGTCCGCCATTGTTACTGTTGTTGTTGTTCGGTTCGCACATGGCAATTCAAGTTACCACAATGGAAGTGGAATGCACAAAGCTGAGCGTGACGTCAGCGTTTCCAATGAAAGCTCCAGTTTGCTGTTAACACGGCAACGGTGGCCACGGACTTTCAGAAAAGATTCCACTCTGGAGGTCATTTCTAAAAGTTCGGCTAAAACGCCATTTCCTTGTAAACGAGAGGCCGAAACACAAAACCTTTGCGTTTCATCATTAAACCGATGTGTAAACGACCCTGTAGAGGTCTCATAAGAGGGACTTGTTGACCTAAGTTCTGGGATTCCAGTCTTTCTGGCCGTCAACTCACACCGGCCGCAAGTTTACGTTGCAGGACCATCAGGCAGATTCTTTACCAACAATCCAGGATCCAAAAACAGCAGATGTGCCATCAAAAGATTCAACACTTTCTATGAACACAGCTCACACAAACACTTCACTATTTCTTACTACAACTGCAGTCTTACATCTCGTCTGTTTAGCAAATGAATGTTTGCCGCATCTGATTTCAACTCTGTAGAGATTCTTTGATTGGTTTTTCTAACTCCAAGATTTACAGTTTTAAGGATGAGAAATCACCCACAACACAACCTTTCAGCTTAGTACTAATGTGGTTCTTCTGCGGAGCTTTCCGTGTTTGTTTTGGTGTTTTTCCACCTCTGCATTACTCTGCACCCTCCCTTCTTGCACAACGTTTTTGCATATCCTCCCACCAAAGGCCAGATTCTTGTTTTTGCAAAAAACTTGCCTAAAATACATCTAGTATGCCTTTAAACAGATAAAAAAAAATGCAATCACACGGGGGAAATTAATCAGCTGCTCTGATAATGAACATGACAGCCAGTTAATAGAATTTAATTTCATTATTATTTGATTATCTGTAAGTGTCGATGGTTGTAATCATTGGTTGGTGTGTGCCACTCTGAGGTTGAAGTCCTGCAGAGCTCTTAGCTGGTAAGGAGGCTCCGTCGGCCCACTCCACAATAAATTGGATCCAGAAGGATTTACAGCACACCTGATTGCTGTGGCTTGAGGGGTAATGAGAACCTTTTAAGAATGAGATTGCCTTTGGATGGGGGCACCCCTGAAGGGCCCTAACCTCTGCCCCCATCCCCTCAATGCAGCTCTAACAACACTGCAGACATTTCCAGTCCAGGCCTCCTATGCCCGCCCATCACAGGCCCCAGAGAGCCAGAACCAGGACCCAGCCTCCCATCGGCAGACCGGCTGTAAATTTGGGAAGCAGTCATATCAGTGCCTGGCAGTGGCCGTGGCTCAGCTAATCTCCTGAAGCTTTAAACAATGTGGTTGTCAGAAGAGAGGCCTGCCAAGCCCCTCAGCTGAGCCCAGCCTCTGAGTGGAGAATGATTCCCCAACAACACTCGTCTCTCTGCTGAGCTGGAGCCAGTGGTGAGGAGCAGAAATGTGTTGAAAAGCTTCCGATTGCTCAGAGCACGCCAGCAACTGGAAACGAATCTCATTCCTTCATCCACACTGAGCTGGGTGGCACAAGAGATAGCAGCGTGTTTCTGGGGTACTGGCTGACTCCTCTGTTCTCACCAAAATATGTAAACAGGGTTTGATGGACCGTCGTTGGACAGACATTCATTGTCCTCAGAGAATCAGTCCTTACGGCTCTGACAGAAAGTTTGGAATGAAGTGTTTTAATAACTTCTGAATACATTAACTAGGTCCCCAGAGGAGGAACCATTGTGGCTCCTTATCTTCTTACCAACATCAGTTCAGAGGTTCACAGTTTTTTCAAAGATTTGTACAAAAACTTCATGGTTTCCAGAGGATATACCCTCATGATACTATTTGTGAATTTGCTCTTTGGGTCAAAAGTTGAATAATTTTGGATGAAAAACTGAAAATTGGTTCAGGGACCCAAATTTTTTTAATTGTTTCTTCCACTTGGAAATCTCTTCAGGAGACACAGCATCAACTTCTATAGTTACGCTGACGATACTCAGCTCTACATTGCAGAGTCTCCTGATGACCAAGGCCCGATTCTTCCCTTTGAAACTGTATTTTGGATATTAAATCATGGGTGACAGAGGACTTTTACGGCTCAACCAGGACTAAACATGTTTCAGTTCTTGGTACTGGAGTTCAGAGAGAGAAACTGAACGCCAAACTTCAAGTACTGGCTCTCACCCCATATCAGCAGGTCAAGAATCCTGGCCTGACATTTGATTCAGATCTAAGGTTTGAGCCACATATTAAAAATCTGGTAAAAGCAACATTTTCTCACTTGAAGAACATTGCCAAATTATGTCAGTTTCTCTCTCTAGACATTGCAGCTGATGCTAGTTCATGCTTTCATCACATGCAGAATCAATTAGTATAATCTTTGTCTCTCTGGTCTTCCTTAAAAGAAAATTTCTCAGCTTCCAGGTTCAACAAGACATCCCTCTTCCAGGCGACATCTCCCGGGGGATCTGGATAGAATATATATAATCCCTCCAACTGGCGCACAGTTGACCCCAAGGCTTCCAACCAGATGGACATGCCAGGAGCACCTCCAAAGGGGGGGATACTTATCAACAAAAATTGGCACCAGGTGTAGACTAGACTCGCCCTGAGATACTGAAGGTTCTGGACATTGGTTGGTTTGTCTTGGCTGAAACACCTCTTCAGTGTCACATGGAGGACAGTTCCTGCGAACTGGGAGACTGGGTTGGTGGTTTCCACTGTTAACTGGAAAAGGGGTCCGTAAGTCAAGGACTTAACCTTTATGACTTTGGGGAACTCATTTTTTTTAGGATGGCCACTTTAACCCTTAAAAGCCTGACCAATCAAACAAATAACCAGAAAATTCTAATTTTTTGGAACCGAGATGTTTATTGACCCCTTTAACGAAATCCACAAAAAAAATATTGCTAAATGGTTTTGTTTATGATATTTTGTTTTGTAACATATTTGACACATTGTGAAGTTCTTCATAAATATGCTTTCATTCAATTCAGAAAATACTTTTAAAAATGAGTAACAATTTAGATACTATCACAGCTTCTTGAAATAAGCATTGATTTTTCTAAAAGATGTGCGTGGATGATTTGAAAAGGGCCAAAAATACAGCTACAGCTTATTTTTTTGAATTTAATTTAACAGATTTTTTTGGCAAATATTTATCATAAAGATGAGATAAAGGTCTCTGAAACTCATGTATCAAATATGATACGTTCAGCAACAAAGGGTTAAACTTCACAGTTACAGTTTTGACTGAAATGTCCTCAAAATTATTAAAGAGCCAATCCTTATCACCAGAGGATATATTTCCTGATGATTACAGTCGTCGTCACAGTTGTCTTTTGAAGCCAAAGCTTTCAATAATCTAATGAACTGTCTCATCAGTGATCAGAGAAATTTTACCCAAAGTGCATGGTCCCCAGAGGGTGTATCCTAATGTTTTTCCATGCTCCGCCAGAAAGCCAATGCTCAGTGAATTATCTTGGCAACTTTTAGCTGGAAACAGCTGAAGTGTCTTAAAAACAATAAACAGGTCTTGTCTTGTACTGTGCCAGGTGAGCTGCTCGAGCTGGTAGCAAATTGTACAGATGTAATCGTGGTCCCCAGAGAATGGATCCCATTGCCTTTGGGGATTCCAACACAGTAAAAACAGTTCATTACAGTTTAATGTGTATTCAAGATTTCAGAGGATGAACACTGAAAGCTGCAGGTATCTACCGACTCTGTGACTAAAGCTTTTTTAATCTGGTTTTCCAGTTAAACATCAAAGCAAATGCAAGAACATACCAATTTTTTTTTTTGTTTCTTAGAGCTATCGTTTTGGGATTCCCAATTTTCCCTTTTGTGCCAGTTCGGTTTAGACACTCGGTTTACACATCAACTCAGTCTACTCTCCAGATAAGTTTTCTTTATGAAACAATGTTCTATATTAATATTCAGTCAGATACTTCCTGATGTTTTCAAAGGAGGACGTGCAAACAAACAAACAAGCAATCCAATTAGCACACGTCAGCATACCTACAATAAACTGAGATGGTGGAAAATGCAAAACTGTAACCTGCAAAGCACAATCTTTCCCCCATCCTCAGCTTGTTAGCATGCTGATGAAGACTCTGGATCATGTAAAGGAATGTATGCATTATAATCAGGCCGCTTTCTGATTCATATTCTGCTGTTTTCCCTCCCTGAATAGGAAGCATATGTTTCCCTTCCCTCCTTCCTCCTTTATGTTATATGAACCCAGTGAAGGGCACCAGGGAGGCAGGCTGCAGATGAGATACCAAAGCCATTAGATAAATCACATGGGCAGGATCAGTGGAGAGGAAGGCTGTGGAGTAAATTTCTCCGCGTGTGAAAGCAGAACCTCCCACACTTGACACAGTTAATCATGAGGCTCTCTCTGACGTCCATAAATAGCCAGTTAACACCGCCTCAGCGTTCTGCTTGAGATGCGTGGATGACACGTCTGTGACTCGTCGGCAGAAAGTGGGAGCTGTTATGTCCGAACAGAAAATGTTCATGCTTTTTATAAAAAGCTCTAGAAGAGGTGCGCTTCACATCCTGACCCTCGGAGGAGGAAATGAAAAACCAGGTAATGGGATTAGAGTTACGCTCTGGCTCCTTTTTCCTCAGGGAGAGTATTTGGAGTTGATTGAGATTACTAAGTTTCCATTCAACAATGTTTGCGGCAAGATGAAGAGCGGTGTGAGGTTCAAACGAAGCGGTTTAAATTAAAATCACTGCCTGAAACACATCAAACTCATCAAACAATGAACTTTCATAGGAACCGGGACTCTCGGAGCTGTTTAGACTTTAAGATTTCAGTCCTTCTTAAAAAATGACAACCAGAGTCGCTCTCCAGGTGTCGTCAGACGTATAAGCTGTTAAGTGTTTGATAATTGAGGAAAATCTGAGACAACAGCAACATATTAATGATCTACTGATACTCGCCGAATGATCCCAGCACCTGTTTGTCCTCCTCTGTATTATAAATGTGTTCTCAGCTTCTCGGGGCTTTAACGGCACACTGCGCCACCTCCAAACCTGCACTCCATCACGTCTCTATGGCTCCAAATTGACAAGACAATGGCCGAGGATATTATGATGGCGACGGTTGTGATTTACAGACAGGCAGAGCAAACTTTAGGTTGTGCAGTGGGGATATAAAAAAAAAAAACAGTCTCACAGGATGGCTGAGCACCAGAATTGGAAGCTTCTCGTTGTGCAGATCGGCTTTTCTGTCTTTACTCGGGGAAACCACATCAGATCAGGTTGTGAATTCAGGGGAAGCAGCAGAGACTTTGTCACAGATGCTGGTTTTTTCTTCTGGCCTGACTCTGGCATTTGTTAGTGAAAAATGGTATCTGGTTTTTCACGAATCTACAACGTAAGATTCAAAGTTTTTAACATGACAATCCTGGAATCACACACTAAAACTGAAAGAATCCACAGGACAGCTAGAGCACGTTTAACATTTAGGAAAACGATTCTATATCAATAAGATCTCTCAGAAACTTGTGTAGAGAAGATGAACATGATGCCTCTCAGTCTGCTCCTTTCATTGGTTATTGCAGGTATTTCATCAGAAACAGTCCAATCAAGAATCGTTAATAAACAGATTGGGGAGTATGAAAACTGTGCCACGAAAAACTGAATTTGAAGTATTCTTCTTTGAAAAGCATGATCCGGAATTAAATTTAATGTTTTGAAACCGAATTTATTTGCTTTGAAACTCTTCATTGTTTTGGAAATGAATGGAGATCAGATCTTCTTTTTAACACTACTTTTCTTTTTTTCGAGACAACTTTTTATAGGATACAACGTGACGAGGTAAAGTATTTATCAACAGTTACACAGCGCTGCTGTTTGAAACGTGACAACAAATGAATTTATCAGTTTGTACTGCGGTTTGGTTAAATGGCTATTTTAGTGCTACTCGAAGCCCAGTGGTCTGAGACGTATCTGTAGGCTAACGTGTAATGTTAGCGAATCCTTATGTCCTGCTCATCGACCAATCAGAGCTAAGGTAACCTCACTCTTTATTTTATTGACAGACTCAAGTTTGATCAGATCACTGCAGAATAACTGCTGCAGTTTACCTCGTGTTTTAGCCTTTAGCCCGTGTTTTAGCCTTTAGCTTATAGTTGAGCCTTTAGCCTGTACTATCACTTTCCTGTTTATCTTTCTTCTTCTCTTCCGTCTTTTTTCTGTCTGTCAGTTCAGCTCCAGTCTCCACCATCACTGCTAAACTAATCACAGAAATCGTTTTCATCAGAGAAGAACACAGATCTCTCTTCTCACTACTAAACTTCATCAGCCGGCGTGGTGTTGTCATGGAGACTTCAACATGCCGTAAATCAATCCAGTCCTGTCCGACCTGATCAGGAAGCTAAGAAATAGCATTTAACAATAACCTTTATTGGGTGCTGATAATCTCATTTTAGGTCGTGGATTAGGATCAGGCAGATATCTAGAAGAGAGACTTTTTCAAGATCAGTTGTAAACTCCTCTCCTCTGGGCTGAGATTTGTGCCTCTAGAAACTGAATTTGGATTATCATATTGAATTTGAAATACATGATTTAAATCTTAATTTCATTTTTTGAAACTGAATCATTTGCTTTAAAACTGCATTTAAGTTAAAACTCTTTGATCTACATTCCTTAAATTAAAAAAATACAAAATTTAGCTCAGACGTTTGAGCACAACCACCAGAGTAACAGTTTTTCAGATGGTTGTGACACATTGAACTAAAATGTTTGAATCTAAGGAGTATAGAGAGTCGAATTTCCAAGATGATTCATGTCAGTTTTCAAAGCAAAAAAATTCAGTTTCAGAATCTTCTGAATCTGGCTTGAAATGATCACAAAGCACGCAGCATCATCTTTAAACTCGTCTTTTTATCTGCTCTGACCGTATTAATTGAATTTTGTTTGAACTTTAAAATTTGAATTGAGCTGTTTAATCTGTTCTTCCTTTTCATTTCTCTTAATCGATTTATTTGATCTTCAGGCCTCCTCTGATCTCCTTCGTTGGTCTAATATGTTTGTTTATTGGTTTAATTACTTTTTTTTTTTTCATCTTCATATTTACTTGTTTTTACCTCACTGCTCTAAATCCTTTTATCTGCTTCATATCTGATCTTTATCGGCCCGCTTCTATTCAAAATCCATCTGTTTCTAACTTTCGTTCTGTCTCTTTTGTGCTTATTCATTTATTTCATTCTTGTTTTGTTATAATTTCTAAATTTCTATTTTTGTTTCAAGTCTTTATTATTACGAGAGCTTGAAACTTTTCCTAACTTGGCACCTGGCGTTTTGAAAGCATGCTGTTAAATGTGCTCTAATTTTCTACTCTCATGTCACACGTTGGAGTTACAGATGGTCTGTCGTGTATGTTGTGTAGTCACAGCTTCTGCTTCTGGAATAAACTTTAGAGTCTGGTAATAAAATAACTTAATACTGTCTGTCTCCTCTGGGTGTTTCATCAGAGAGAGGTCACACGGCGGCTAAATAAATGTCATTTATCGCCCGTCAGAGCTGAGACTGAAACCTCTCCTCTCCCTCCTCGTGGAGCAGTCAGGGCAGGAAAATAATAAGTAAGCAGATCTCTAATTGTTTCATACGCAGTCAGGTTTTATGAACCCTTCTCACCCTCAGAGCGGCTCGAACCCCAAAGTGTGGCGCTCATTAAAAAATCTGCCTCCACAAAAAGCATCTGAAACCGCTCCGAGTCGAGATCAGACGCAGGGCTTCAGTCCAGGCAAGCATGCGCTGTTTCTCCTCCACAGAGAGCGCCGACGCTCTGAATAATACATGCCACGATGTTTCCTGACTTCATGTTTTATAATAAAGCTTTGTACTCCACATCGCTTTAACCCCATCATTTACATACAGACCCTGCAGATCTCTAAGGTCTCAACACCTGATTCCTCTCTAGGAGCATTAACAGAATGATCTCCTGAATCTTAAACATTTGAAGCCTTTATTTTTGTTGGTGTTGTTGTTGTTGTTGTTGTGGAGAGAGGAGGGAATAACAAACCACAGCGGTCACTGCTTGGAGCCTAAACACCAACACTGTGTGATGTGTAATGTGGCCCGACCTTTACGGCATTTTTAATTATTTAAAGGGATAGTTAGAAGAAAAATCACAGCGCAATCCAAATGGCTCGGACAGCTAATGAAAGCAATGACGGCACACCAGGGAGCTCAGGCCGTCTGAGGGATGCAGACTTCAGTAAAGGAGGGTACTGTTGTGTTGTTTTGGATGTCAGTCTTGCAGTGACTGACAGAACTTTACGGCAAGCTACAGTGACTAAAAACTGATGAACACAAAACGCTACACAAAGTCCAGTCCCCTCTCTAACATCTTCCTCCATGCACAGATGAAACAGGCTGAGGTTTTGCAGGTTACCCAGACACGACACGTGGCTTTGAGCCAAGTTATCTCCAGCCTCAGGAGGAGGAGTTGCGTTGTGTTTCCTGAGGTGGACAGGAGACGAAAAGGAGTAACTACAAAACTAAAACCCATGATAAAGAAGAGAGGATCTTGTTCTAAGCAACGTTAAAGGATTTACTTATATAAACTTGAAAAAAAAAATCAATATAATTGGAATCAGGGACTTAGAATGGGGTACACAGTTCCTGTAATAGGATCTGCACCCACAGCCTTAAAGTTAATATTAATAGAGTTAGCCATTCAAATACAGAGAACTCTGGCATAATGCTTCACTGACTTCTGAAGAAAGGAAATCAAGCAGTGCAGCTCCAAATGTTAATGTACAGCTCATCACTCTAAGACACATCATCAGTTATTAATTATAATCACAGGGGCACAGTATAACGATCATTTTGGACAAACCTTTAAAATATAAAGCAGGTCACATTTCTCTGTGTTCAGTTTTGGACTATACTGAAAGACAGTCTTTTTTTTCTAGTGGTTTTTCTACAAACATCAGTTGATGTCGTTGTTACATGATTTAGCCCCAAAGACTTCTGCAGTTAAGAGGAGGTGTGCTCAAACAATTACTTTGCATTCTGTTCCATTCTTCTAGGTCTGAATCCATTTCATTCCACATGATCCCAATCCATTGCACTCTGTCCCGTTTTATTCTGTTCCATTCCATTTGGTCCCATTCAAATCCATTCCATTCCGTTTAACTCCACGTAGTTCCATTGCATTCCACTGCACTTGGTCCGATTTCATTCCATTTTGTTTAAATCCTCTGGTCCAGTTCCATTCCACTGTCCCATTTATTCTTTTCCATTCAAATTGGTCTCATTTCCTTCTGTTCCATTCTGTTCTGTTCTCTTCCATTCCACTCGGTCCCATTCCATTTCATTTCACTTGGTTCCATTCCATTCTATTCCAATCCACTTGGCCCCCTATCCATTCCACTCTGTCCCATTCTATTCGCTTCCATTCAACTTGGTCTCACTTCCCTCGGTCTCATTCCATCCACCCTTTTCCTGACAACCTATAGTTCATAGCGGTTGCTGGTTGTTTTGAGCTAGCTTGCCGGCGGCGGCAACTGGAAGTCAATAACAGTCAGCGGAAGTCAACACCCACAGGCTTCTGAAGAAACAGATGGATTCCGTCCCATTCCATCCTGCTCAATTCCACTTGGTCTCATTCCATTCCGTTCCACCTGGTCCTGTTCAAGTCTATTCCATTCTACTTGGCCCCATTCCATTTGGTCCCATTGCATTCCATCCTATTCCACTCCACTTGGACTGATTCCATTCCATTGTGTTTTATTCCACTTGGTCCCATTCCAATCTGTTCAGTTTAATTCCACTCGTTCCCATACCATTCTGTTCAATTCCATGTGCCATGTCATTCCATTTCAATTCCTATTCCCTTCTAACATTTTTGTCACAGTGTCAACAGGCAGAGGTGATGTGTTTGACTTCATGATCTGATCTTATTTGATGTGACATGTGTGATCAGATTCTACCTTACATTATTGTTCATTTTCAAGTTTTTATCGCAGCTGGGTTATAAAATGTTGATACTCAGTGAGAAGTAAGACTGAGGTCTTTTCTTACTCTTCTATCAGGGGAAGTGTTAGATCATCATCATGTCGTAACATGATGAAAGCCCGCTCTAAACATAACAATGAGCTGAATACACTCAGTGTGGCTCCCTGCAGAATGATTCTTTATTTAAATATAAACCACCAAATATTTATACAACCAGCCGGAGACATGATTCACAGATCTCAGCAGAGACGCTCCCCCGATGGAGGAGCGGATAATGAAAAAGCAGAAAAGCTTTTGGGGATAAGCTGCCTTCCTCGTCTCTATATTTTGACTGAATGGCTTCTAAATCTCACCAATGGTTTAAAGCAAACAATAATAGCACTCATCTGCAATATAATGGCAACAGGCAGAGACGGAGCGAAACAAGAGCGGCTTTGGAAAGGGCTTTAAACAGGCACGGTGTTACATAAAAAATAGAAAATAGGTTGATAAAAGTGGAATCAGTGGTGGGGATCTCTGCGCGGAGCGTGCGGATCAAAAAGTAGGCTCTCAGAGCTGAATTATACTTTTATGGATCTCGGGGTTGTTTAGAGAGAGCAGGACACAGCGAGTGGCTGAAACAACACGCAGAAAAAACTCAGTCCACATTTACGGATTAATGAGAGGGAGCATGGGGAGAACAGCCAGGAGCACAGAGCAGGTTTTTAACTACATGTTCAAATATGAGATCACAGTCTGCTGTGCTCTGTTCTGTCTGCATTGCATGCAAACACTTTGTGTATCCTTCAGCAAAACAAATGCATCTTGTTAGCGCGTGCTGACTTTAAGAGTTCTCCAGACTCTGACTGTGAAGTTTGTTTTCCAAAGTACTTCTCTTTGTCTCCGTCTTCTGCTTTTGCTGGCACTGCAAACTGTTGAAGCACTCAGCCTCAGTTGGAGGAGAAAGAGCGAATTTACATTTCAATTTAGCAGCTGGTAATTAAGCGACACGGCGAAAGCTTCTCCATAAAGTCTGACTCGGGCTAATAGATTAAATATAAAAGAGCTCCCATTAATGGATGCAGAAAGTTCCCTCATCTGACTCCTCTGGTGTCAAAAGAGGAGAGCGATGATGCTCCAGTATTAATGTCAGCACACGAGCTGAATAGTTTGTGTTTGTGATGAATTCTACAAACCCAATCATCTCTCTTGATGAGCATGCTTCTCCTCATGCTGATACGTGATGGTTTATTTATTCATTTTTGTGACACGTGCACCAATTTCCCTCATAATTACTCCTCCAAACACAGCGTGACAGGTTCTTAACAGAAACTTCTGTTGACCGTTTTCTGTCTGATGTTTAAATCAGGACTTCCTGAGGAAAAAGATCTCTGCACGTCAGGAAATCAGCCTCATGTTTAAATATGTATGCTGTAAAAATCATAAGGACTTCATTTTTACCATGGCAAAGTAAATTTTGGTGATCAGTTTCTGAAGATTGATCTTGAAAGGTTGGGGGGGGGGGGTCGTCTTATAATCGGGGTCATCCTGTATTCAGGTCAAAACGCTATAAAAGCAATTTAAAGAGATAATGCAGAAGAAACATACTGAACACATGGAATAGTCTGTTAGAACTGACTCTGCATTACACTTCACACCCATGTGTACTGGTTGTCACTTCTCCTCAGCAGAGCTATATAAACTATTTATTCATTTATTCATTTATTTATTTATTTATTTATTTATTTATTTAAAGGGACAGTGCATATTAATGAAAATGTTAGCAAAAGCCCGAATGTAAATATGCCAGAGTTAGCCATTAGGCTAGTTTTCATCTGTAGTCCCTGGCAGGTCAGAGCAGAATTCATAGGAGAAGATACAAAGTACAGAAAGAAACATGCCGGTAGTATAAAAACAAAACATGCTAAGCTACAATGATGCCACTTAACAAAAGATGCGACGACACATTCAAAGTGTTCGATAGAAGGAATGATGATAAAGTTCTACTCCAGAAATTGCACCACACAGGTTTGCCTCCAACTGTCTAATGTAACATTCAAATAACCTTTATCATACAACTAAACATACACATATACACGTGCTGTTCAAATATAAAATAGACACACACATACGCTCCCATCCAAACAGAACAAGGACTATAGGTCAGTGACTACAGATCTGATGTGTTTTGAGCCATCGTTTAAGATGGGTTTTAAATATAGGGTACATGGAACATTCCCTGATCGCAACTGGTATGTTGTTCCAGATTTTATCCCCCTGAACAGACGGCACAGACCGACTAAAAGTGGTACATCTATAAGGTATCACACAGTCTCATGTTTTCAACTTAAAAAAAATCAACTTAAGCCATCTTAGTCTCCTGAGTCGTCTTCTTCAAGCTTCCTGAAATTTTCTCTACAAATTGGCGTCACGAACAGGATGTCATTTCTCTTAAATTTGTATATAAATTTGATCTTATCCCCCTTTTCAGATTTGGTAGCCATTTGCACCTAACCTATTATCCAGTAGCAATGGACTCCAGATGCAATGAAGCTTCTGGCTAATTCTGATGTGCTCATGTCTGTATTTACTGCAAATATTTAGAGTAAATGTTCATTATCCTCTTAAATAAAAAAAACTAACAAGTAGCTCAGAGGCCTCACATTGTTTAGCTTCTTGCCAGATCACTCGAATGATGTGACGTGGCGTGATTTACAGTCTACAGTCTCAGGGTTTTCTACACATGCAAAAACAGAGATTTTCAATTGGCTTCTTTCATCTGTTGCAGCAAAAAGTTCCGTGAACACAAGTTTCAACCCAACCGGGTCAATTCTGCTCTCATGTTTGTAAATGAGGGACAAAAAACTATGTTCAGTTTTTTTGTTCAGCAGTTTTTGGATGCAGGTTAAAGCTGATTAAAAAACAAAAGAGGATTTTGTTCCTAAGTATTCCAAAAAGTTCCGTTTTACACTCAGAGTATGGACTCCAAACCTTGTTTTTCAATCAGTGTGTAAGCAGATAGTTCTGCTTGATTCCTTAACTTACGAGATCGGTCCGTCTCTCCTCCGCTGTGGTAGCAGCACTTTCAGGTTTCACTCCAGTAAATGCGTGTGCTTCCTCTGGCTCCTCTGCTTCCAAAGACTTCTATTTCCGTCGGCATCAGTCATCACAGGGCACAGCGAGCAGAGCGAGACTCTGAAACAACATAAAAACCTTTGGTTAATTTTCAAAATAAAAGTCCTCATGTTGATGCCAGATAATATTTCACTTTACAACAACAACAGTGAAGCCTCATAATGAGCTGAGCAGCACGTTCCAGGTTTTTACAGGCCAATAAAGACGACATGGATGACGAGAGGCTCGTCAAGGAGGTAAAAAAACGAATGATTTCGTTATTAAAGCGGGAATCCTCGGTCGCTTTTGTACTTTTTTATTTTTATATAATCTCTTCTGCCTTGTAACTGATGTACAGTAAGAATAAAAGGTGTTTCACATGTTTGATTCGAGAGCTGGTGAGTCATGTGCCAAACACACACGTACTCCAGATCAGCCTCTGAGGATCCTGTTTCATCATCTAATCAGTATCGAGAGCAGCACACCCACACCGCCGCACAGCATTAAAACCCTGCAGCTCTGATATTTACTTTGTGTGATGTGAATGGTTAAATAACGGCTCTAAAATAAAAAAGCCCTGAAGGAGTAAAGCAGGTACCTGATGTACGGCACGCTCTCTCTCTTCTGAGATGTACAAGCCTAAATGACGGCGCCCTGATCCTACAAGTAAACGACTCTCTGTGGATTCTCACCAATTGTCCGGTTTCGCCGGTTAGACTTCCTATTAAGAAGCAGCAGCTGGAAAATGAGCAATCTGAGTGAGGGAGCCCAAGTGAGACATTACTGTAGAAGGTGGGAGAGAGAGAAATGGTTTGCAATTTTCTACTCCCACCCAAAGACACACACACACACACACACACACACACACACACACACACACACACACACACACACACACACAGTCAGTCAGGAACGAGTGAACACACAGGTCGTAACTTGTGTTTCACTCTAGCACAGCTAAACTGTAAATATGCCACAGACATACAACAGATATTCAGCAGGTACCCAGCACGCAAAAAGCTGTGTTCAAACTTTCAGACATGTGTTTAACAAAAGTTTAAAGAGGGGGGTATGATGCTTTTTCATATTATACACATGGATAAATAAATAAATCAAAATAGCACCACAGAGATCCTCACAAGACTTGCTGAAATAATGATGTCATCACGTAAGGATCACCTTATTGGTTCATGACATATTGAAGAGATGGGGCCACAAACACCAAGATCCGCCATTGGCTCCGCCCCCAACAGGCCTCCAGAGGGCTGGCCAATCATAGGGAAGGGGTTTTGTGGCGCAGGGAGCTTTAAAGAGACAGTAGCTTATAAAATTTCATTTCAGGTTCATATTATAACATTTAATAACTCATGGGACTTTAAATTTATGTATATATTCTACCTTCTAATTATTGCTATCATAATCATAGTTATGATTATTATTATTGATGCAATTATTATGATTAGAAGCAGTATTATTATTGTTGCTGTTGTTATTATTATTATTATTATTATTATTATTATTATTACTATTATTATTACTATTATTATAAGTGTGGTTCTGCTTTTTGCATTTTAATTTGCTTAATCAACTCATGTATACACACACACACGTGCACACACTGCACATGCACACAGCCACACACCATTAAGTGCCTGCATGTTAATATGTTGGTTGTTGTTGTTGTGTTTTTCTTACTTTGTTGTTGTTTTTGTTTTGTCTCCATTTGTGCTGTCATGTGTTATGTGTGTGTTGTACGTCTCCTCACTTGTCATCTTGAATTGTTTCATATCACTTATTAAGAAAAAGGGGGCGGAGCTTTCTTAAACACCATGGAGAGAAAAAAAATGGGGATTTTATTTTTTGCACTGTGAATCATGTCAAGTTACTTTGAGGGCATCAGAGAGACAATATAAACCCTCTAAAAACGCACACTACCCCTCCTTTAAACTTTTCTAAAAGTGCAAAAGTCTTTGTTTTTGATCCGTTGTCTTTTGTTTACTTACACCAAGCAGTTAAAGAAAGTTTGGCTCTGGCAGAGTTAGAGCCAAAGGAAGGATGATGACAAGTTTCAGCAAGAAACTTTGAACTTCTTCACTCATCCCAGACGATATTTCATTTTATCACTCCCTCATAAAATGTGCTGTAAAAATACCAAATAAGAAGACATCAAATAGTCACATCAAAGAAATGTTTTTCTGTGAGCGTCTGGACTCATAAAGGTGAGTTAGCCGTCCTGTCTCTGTAACAGGGGCTTGATTTCACTTCACTTTTATCAGCCTGCAGCCTCCTCCTTTCTTTATTATATAACAGAGCGGCTCACAGCTTTGGCTCTTCTGTCCCCACACACTGGACTTTAATTTAAGCCTGTTTGAATATTCACCCCTGCGCTCTCAAGGTGAGAAACTCCAGCGTCATGCGGTTGATTTCATTATTTGGGACAGTCTGACACCTTCCCTCACGCTTATCAAAGTTCATTTATATTTATGATCCTTTCCGGAATCCTGTGGCTGCACTTGATGTTCCTTCTCATAACTGTCGTATTCGTACACCTACAGGGGGCATCAGTCGGTCATTTGTGGCTTTTGTTGTCACAAGCTGTGTCCTAAATCTGTTCTGTGATATAATTCCTACATAGCCTGTTTTGGTCAGCTGTGTTGAAGCTATACTGTAGTGATCAACGCCATGGTGAGCACAGCATACATGTGCATCAGGGTGTCTGCGCCACTCTGCATAAATTGAATTTAAGAGTCTGGAGTTGGAGTTGGCGCAGATGAATACTGAGCATCAGTTGATTAAATTGCACATGTTGCAAACAGGAAAACAGAAGAGCCGTAGGAGGAGAATCTGAGTAGGCAGAGGATAGGGTGTCCAGACAATACCGGACGTCTTCTCCAGCCAAGCTGACCCATAACTGGTCTTGCAGTCTGCATTATTCCATGCCTGAATATAGATTTTAAGAAGGTGCGTGCTAGGTTGTGTTTCTAGACCTTACAGTGCATGCTTTTTACAAACAACATATAACCTTTTACACCACTGTTTTTTATTTTATGGACTTTCTTTGAGGTATGTTTACATTTTGTTCAGTGGATTCATGTCTGAAAGGTGGAAGCTGCAAATCTGGAAATCTGTGCCCACATTAAAAGGTGTTTAACTGCTTAAGTATTTCTAAAAGCAAGTACAGCCCTCCAGTATGGTGGCTCTGAAGTGCAAAAACATAAATGAGAATGCAACCAAAAATAAATAAATGAATGAATAATAAAGATGGAAAAGAAAACGACTGCAAAAAGGAAACCAAAGGAAAAAAAAAACTTGTCAACAAAAAAAAAAAAAAGAAATATGACAACAGAAAAGAGAGGATGACAAAAAGAAAAGAGAAAGACAGCAGTAAACAAAACAACAGCATTAAATACAACAACAAAACGAGCAGATGACTACAAAAAAGGAAACAACAAAAATGAAAACAACAAAAAAGTAAGAAAACAACAACTAAAAAGGAAACAACTGCAAAAAAGTGACAACAGAACTACAACAACAAAAATTAAACCACAACTCCAAAAATAAGCCACAACAACAAAAGAGGAAACAACACAAAAAAGAAAGATAAACACAACATATTTTTGTGTTTGTTTGCTTGTTTGTTTATTTATTTAATCATTTAATCAATGTTGTTGTGTTTTGCCCTCCAGGGCCACCGTACTCCAATATTCTGCTTGAGCATTTTTTATTCTTTTGTCCTGTAATCATCGTTTTTTTCTCATTGTCTGCTCAAATCTATGTTTTGAGTTAAGGAGTAAGATCGATTTATTTTCTGTGCAAATTAACAAAGAAAAGATGCTGACGTGTAGCTGAAGTTATCTACATGATTAAACTTCTGCAACTGCAGTTTTTGTACCTAAAAAGCAACCATCAGGATTTGTAGGCCAACAGAAGAAGAGGTCACACATCACAAATATAAATAAAAGAGTGTGACAAACGAAAAACAGCGCGACAGGAGATAAAGAAAAGACTTACCCATCAGATCTACGAGTCAGAAACACAGGAGACAAAACTCAGGTGAGACACAGTGAAGCAAACAGAGCAAGGGGAACAAAGAGGACAAATATACTTAGGCTAATCAGACACAGGTGAAACTAATGAGGTTCAATCAAAGAGCAGAGAAACACACACAAGCAGACTGAAGCCCAAAGATTCTGAAATAATTCAGGAAATAGCTAAAATACAAACCAGGGAGGAAAGACAAAGATCAGCTGATTTATCATCTCTATCCAGTTTAAGGCGTGGACAGTTCTGTCATCCCCACAATGACGTAAAAGGATCTTTCTAGAAATCCTTCGCTGGTGTAAATTTCTGCACCGTGCCTTCGTAATAGACTCGAGGTTTCGCTGATGATTTATCGGCTCTTTGACCCAAATGATGAAGGATAATTATAATGGAGAACGGGAGCACAGCCAGAAGACGAAGACGAGCGGCCTCGCCTCTCTGTCTGTAACATTTCTGTGGATCTGAGAGAAGGTTATTCAGGCGGAGATAAAGTTTAAAACAAATGAAGAAAGAGAGAAGGTTACTTTGAGCAGTGACAGAGCGGAAAGGAAACTATTTCCTCTCAGAATAGAGGACGTGACCTGTGGTTACTGCCAGAAAACCTCCATTTGACAAAATGAAACACATCGATCTGGAAGTTTTTGGACGATGGACTCGGGCTGGTTTCAGGATGCTGCTGCAGACTTTTTCCTCCCTGAATAGAAACAGAAACGTGTTTCCAGACTCCCTTTCAAACCCACCGAAGAAGATATTTTCTGAGGCAGAGAGCATTTCATTCAATTTAACAGTGGATCCACAGCCTTTGTCCTGCAGATGAAGAGACGTCTGAGAGTATTCACAGCAGACTTTCAGCTGAAGCAGCAATATTCCAGCAGCTTCATACATCAGAGCGCAGCGCGTGCAGCGTTTAAAGAAAACACCGTTGCTGCGCTCCATCAGACAGCTTTTCAAATTAAGACGACTGAGACCAGCGTGTAGGTTGCTCGGGGCTCGGATAAATTAAGTTGTCAGAAGCCTCTTGGTGTGATTCATAGGTTTACGGGCCGTTTGTTTGTCGTAACAGATGCTACCTCTCTCTCTCTCTCTCTCTCTCTCTCTCTCTCAGGGCAGCGGAGGAGCATGTGACGAGGAGAAAGAGGCCGCGCTAAACACGGCGTCTTGCAGCCAGCACACGGTACAACAGGAGGATGTGATGGATTCATATATGTTCCCTGAGGGGGGGAGCAGTTTTCCAGTTAATGATGGTTTTATAGCAGCTGGCGGGGGAGGACTTAGCATGGATTATATGGATAAAACCCAGCTCATGTTGGACGCCACTCAAAACGTGCTGCATGGAGACAACAGGAAGATATTGACTCTGTTATCTGTTTACAGACATTAACGTGGTCTAAAACACTCACAGGCTTCTGTTTTCTGTTTGAGAGTCACAATATCGTCTTTTTACATCCAATGCAGGCAGATCACAGCTCATAAAGTTCATACAAAGATCTGTTCGATTCTCCACTGTATCATTTTGTCTTTGATGTTTTTATATATCACTGAATGAGCACTGGTTCACGCAACTGTTTTGTTTTTACAGTGAGTATTTTGATTCCTTCTGGGTCGTGGCGCTTTTACAAGACAGACAAATGAGGCCTGAGGTTTGAAATGTTTGGATATACTGTTGCTAACAAGCTAATCTGCTAACCCCTGTACCGCTAACAGCTGAAGATGGCTGGAATTTATGATAATATTTGTTTAAACTTCACATGTTAATGGATGCTGATTTTGAGAAGACTTTGGGTGTGTTCGAAATGGCGTACTACTCGTACTACTCATACTAACCCCGCCCCCATATTGAGTATGCAGTGCGTTCACATTAGACAGTATGCGAAGTTTGTGTATGCGAGAAATGCCCGGATGTATACTCAATCGGCTTCGATTTCTGAGTATGGAGCGGAGCTTGCTTCACGTACTGCTTCTGCCCCACAATGCATTGCGCACTTCTGACGTGGGAACTAAGACGAAAGACAAAATAGAGACGGCCGGCAGCAGCAGCTTCGAGCGCCAACCACAGAGCGCTTATAAAAGTAAGTTATTTGACTTTTGAATTGACGTTTGAGTTTATACTTTGCTTGACGATCAGTTAGCCTACCAATTCGTTAGCATGTTAGCTTACGCCGTCGCCGCAACTAAACTGTAATGTGGACCCGTGATGTCGCATGTTTGTTTTTTTTTTCCTTTAGGGACAGATGAGGACACCGAACGGCTCATCCAGTGGTGGGGACTGAACGAGCACCTTTTCACAGGGAAATGGAATGCTAATGTCATATTTTTTATCTTTTTAACATATTTATTTGCATTTAAAATCAGGATTGTAGGTCATGTTTTTAACTATTTCTATGAAATGACTTTATTTGCCTATTAAAGATGTATTTATTATAACTGATGGTTTCGGAAATTATCATTGTTAATGACATTAAAATGTGGTCGGGAAAATATGTATTTGCTAAGGAATAACCGAATCATCATAATTCTGTTGTGTGTTGGTCATTTTGCAGCCTAATGCTGCGCATCACACGCCCAGCAGGTGGTGTATAGTGTTATCACCATGGATATACAGATGTTTGTGTTAATTTTTTTCATCCACTGCCGCTCGGTTTGTGTCATGCAGCTGTTGATGATGAAAACACTTCGAAATAAAATAAAATACTTCGCAGTAACTTGGAAATGTGAAGGGGGGGCTGCTTCTGCCCGGTGTTTACAGTATGTAAATGGAGACACCCACCAAGCGGACGCTTCGGTCTCCGAAAATGGCGAGACAAATTAATAAACAGTCGCTATTTCAAACAACTGGGCTCATAATCGTGATCTACATACTTACTTTCTCGCTAGAAAATATACTATAACTAAATGAATTCGTGGTTTTCCGGAATGCGGTTGTTTTCTGTTGCTTGTGGTCGGACTATTTTAATTTTCCCGGCACTGCTTCTCGGCCGACACGAAATGCATTCTGGGATATTGAGTATGCTCTGTGTGTAAATGCTCGGTAGCCGCAGTATACTCAGATCAACTTTGAGTATTCAGTATACAGTATGTACTGATTGAGTAGGTAAGTAGATAGTAGGCAGTACGTCATTTCGAACACAGCCTTTGTGTCAGTTAATTTGTACGTTTTGAAACAAGGTTTTTGTGTGATAGTTGTACAAACTCCCATAAAACCAGTCCTCATCAGACCTCATCAGACCCTGAGTCCTCTGGGTGACAATGATTTAGTGATCATGCCAGGAAGTGACGCAGATTGCTCTTTAAGTTGCCGTGATGTCTGCTTGTTGTGGTGAGGCCTCATTAATCCTTATTAGTGCCCTTCACTGATGAAGCCATTAGCCGCGTTGTTCAGCCAGAGGACATGCTGCTCCTTCCCGCTGCTCTGGATGCTCTTATTTTCATCTTACTGTGTTTCACCTTCACAAGTGGTCTCTGAAATAATAAATCTCAGGCCTGGGTGAACTAATTGGGCAAATAAGGCTGATGTGGTCACAGCTGTTTCCAATTATTTGTGCATTCAGTGGATTGTAGTTGAAAGGATTCAGCCTTTATTGTGTTGCTTTAACAGATTAAATTTCACATGCAGGCAGCGGAGTCGGTGCATCCTTTAAAAACTGCACACCGAGGCCACAAATTGATTCTTGAATGAGGAGATAAGTGCAAATAGCATTTTTTTTTTTTTTTTTTTTTAGCTGAGGTTTGCAAGGACGTTTGTTTGTACTCGAGAGGAGAAGCTGAATACTTATTAACCCACAGGGAACTTCAGACGCTAATGAAGTGGGTCTGCTCTCACTGCACGATGCAGAAAAGTTACTGAATGGATTATTTGGTGGTCGGGCCTCATCATGAAGTGAAATATCCACTGTGAGAAACTTTCACTCAAGCTACATCAGACCACATCCCACTTTTCTGAAGCTCAGTCTCACGAGGAGGACCTGAACTTTACCTGCTGACTTGCACAAAGAGTGCTTTCTGAGGCCAAGAGAAACTCCTTTAAAAAGGAGCTAACACATCACCTCAGGGCCTCGCCACCTCCGAACACCTGTCTGTGTTCAGAGTCGGCCAGGCGGTTTCGTGGATCTCTTCAGATCAGGCTCCTGTTCTCCAATATTCAATCAGCCTCTCTTTCTCCATATTGATCGCCGGCCCTCGCTGCCTCGGCGAGTAATCGCTGGCTGGCAGCGGAGAGGGACTGACAGCAGTTCTTGCTCCCTGCATACGGATGAGATGTAATCTGTCTGCCATCTCCAGCTGGAAGTGCAATCGGGCGACCGCGGGGCACGGGAGCGGAAATGACTCTGCTCGGTTCAATCATTGTTCTCTCTCGCACCGGGTCTCTTGGACATCGCTGGGAGCGCAGAGATCTTGTTTTCACACGAGGAGGAGGCAGTCGCTCTGATGAGAAGTATCCACTACGAGTCCACAGTTTCAGGGCAATGGTCTTTGCCACTATCGGCCTCTTGGTGTCAACTGTGGCCCGGCTTTGTTTTGGGACCGTCAGAGCAAGATTTTGAGTTTTAAGATCTCATTGGACATTTTTACAGAGGGTTAGCTTAACGTCCTCTTGGCTTTGAGTGGAAATCTGAAGAGTTTTGTCTTGTAAGTCAGCGGTCTCCAACCCCCGGTCCGCGGATCGGTCTGTGGGTCTTTGGTACTGAACATTGCAGATTTACTCGTGGGTAATGAAGAACGGTGGAAGTTTTTGACTCTTAGGACAGGATGATCCCCTGCTGCGGTAAACTACCCATATGTCCATTTTATCCCTCTTCATTGACAAACTCCTCTGTTTTGGGTCAGAAAGGTTCATTTCGTTGTCTAAACTTCCAGTTTTATCCGCGATGCAGCGCTGGAAACCTTTGATCTGCCCCCTCGTTGTTTGTCTGCATTTTCGTTCACAAGTTGCTTTGCGTTGACTATTTACGGTTGATTATTGGCGTGACGGAATTTGCAGCTTCTCCATGTGGACCCTGATTTATAAAAGGAGTATTGCATGCCGTGCAGATGTGCGTCCAAACGGTTCTATAAATCTGAATCAGATTTGGTGCATGCCATTTCTGGGTTTTTGGCGCATGTACATTTTCAGTAAGGATTCTAAATACTCTTTTGAAAATAAACCCCAGGACCTTCAGACAGCTGGACTCAGACACCAAGGAGTTTTCTGGATTCCCTTTCCAGTGATGATCCTAACCCCCTCGTCGTTCATCAAACCTGTTGACTCCTGGTCTGGCTCCGCTCATTATGTCGGTTTGTTGTTGTAGCCTAGCTGAATGTGATCTGGTGTTGATACGTTTTGTTATATTTTGAACGTCATTGGCTCTTTTTTAGGTAATTTCTTTGCTTGACTTCCTGTCAAACTGCCCTACAAATAATTGACACGTCACAGCTCCAGAAGCCGGCAAAAAATAGGAACCTTGCACATCTGCTGCGACTTGCCGGAGCAGGGAAGCAGCCGGAACGCAACGGAGAGGATCCATTGTGAGCTGACACATTGACTTTACTGGCAACTTATCTGATCTGGTACCATGCTACTGTCAATAAAAGCATCACAATGTATTACAATGATAAGAACAGTTTAACCAAACGAGTCGATGCGCCGGTTGATGACATCACAGATATCTGTATGGATTGCTAATGGCATCTTTTCTCCATGTGCAGAATCTGTTGATTGATACCAAGACTCAGAGGTGACCATGTGTGCTCTCTCTGCAGGTCGATCTGTGCGTCCGTCCACTGAGACTAAAAGAAACTCGTTAAAGCAGCTTTTCTGTGCCGGGGATCCATCGAAGATTCAGACTGTTTTTCCAAGAACATTAAAAATTCTGTGTGAAAGATTCAACATCAAAAAGGAACTCAGAGCCCTTCTCCAGCGCTGCCACCAATCACTGTCAGAGCCTCCCTCGCTTCTTTTGGCGCGACAGCTTTTGGAGATCACCCCTCTTTCTCCCTCCTGGATTTGGGAGGAAGTGTTATTATGTTTTTCGTCTGAGTGGCAGCATCAATTTTACACAGCGGAGCCTCAGAGCTCAGGAAGATTAATTGCTCGGCTTCGTCCTGTTGCTTTCTTTTCCTTATGTAATCCAAACTTTGTCTGGTTTCATAGACGTCAAACGGCAGACTTTTGGCTGGGCGAACACAGGACTTTCCACGTTGCTGCCTCTGGTTTAATCACTGCTGTCTGATGAAAACATTTCAGCAGCAGCCTGAAAACTTGTGCATTATTCAGCGTGTGGCTGTGCAAAGTGGCGTGCACACCGGAGGCGTGCAGGATGCATGCCAAGAGTGAGATGTACAACAATGCTGTAGCCTCTGTTGTTCTGTAAAACCGCATTGTGTCACCAGATTAGACAGGACACAGTGGATGTGTATTTCAAAATTAAAAGGAGTGACAGTCACTCACGTCCAAAACACAGCAGCCTCATGGCGAGTCTGAAGCAGACTGTCAGCTCTGATGGGATCACATGCTTTGTTTAATCCCCCCACATCGCCCCCTCTGTCACTAACTCGCTTCTTCTCCAACACTCGTCCTCCATTTGCACCCAGAATGTTCTCCCTCCTGTCTCACACCATCTGACAGAGAAACAAGCCAGACATGAGTGCTTCTTCTGTTTCCACAAGTTTTAAATCAGCGCGTCTTCACACCATCGTCTCCCACTGTCTGACAAATTCAATGTAGGTCAGATTCTTTAAAGGTAAAGTGTTGTAACCTTGGGTGAAAGCTCTTGTTCAGGTGTGTTCTTCCCCATCGATTTATTGAAGGAAGGGTCCATCGAGGTGTGAAATTGGCTGAGAAGTCGATCCTTGGAGTTAAGAAATACAGGGTTTTATTTGCAAGTTTGTGCATATCAAGTCTTAAAGGGGACATGTCGGGAAATACGTAGCTTCTTCAGGATTTTTTTCTTTGTTCATGTTCGTAAACATTTCCAACACATGAAATAAGCTAACCCAGTCTTTGTTTGTGTCTGACACTCTGTATGGAATCTGCTCAACTTGTGACATCACAAGATGAGCAGATTCTATTATGTGGTTCAAGAACAGCGTCTAATTTGATTCAGGAATGTCTTTTGAAGGCTTTTATTTTGAGGAGTGAATTAGCCGTCCACTGCAGTGACTACTATGCACCAGAGGGTTAACTACTAAGTGTTTGGGACGTCTTGTTGTATTTTTGGTTGATGCTCTGACTCGTGTTCAGATCATCGTTTCACAGCTTCATGATTCCCTGCTCAAAAAAAACATATTTTTCTTTCACTGTTTTTTAAGGAAACCCTTTTTTGAGCCTCTGTCTGAAACATTTTGTTTCGGATGCTGTGTCTTTAAGGCTCCCTGCTCCGCTAACCCCCCTCTCTCTGATTGGCCACCCCTCTGGAGGCCTGTAAAGGGTGAAGACCTTAGTTTTTGGGCCAAGTTAGGAGACCCTTATGTGATGATGTCATCACTTTTTAAACAACTATCTGTCCACTTCAGTTTAAAGAGAGGGTATGCCTAATTTTTTTTTTTTTTTTTTCCAGTTTTGTTGACAAAGTTAAAGGTCCTGCTTTGGTCAGCATGGATCACGGGTATGCGTCTGTTTTGTAGCTTTAACAGTTTTAACAGTAATCAAAAAGTATTTCTCATCCAAACGATCTCATAAACAGTCAGGAGTCTGTGTTTTGTTTCGTTTTTGTTTTATTTTGATATGACCTGATGATCTTTTCTGTTCAGACTGATGCATGCTGGGAGCATACTCCATTCAGCGTGTATCTGTTACTGCACAGCGCTCCACGGCATTCCATGTGTGTCTTGGACTTAAGGCACCTTTCTTTCCTCTTATTGGCCAGCCTTCTGGAAGCCTGACAGAGGTGAAGCTATGGGTAGTCCTTGGTGTTTGAGGCCTGTTCCTCTAATGTGATTATATGAATATGTAGACGTCTGAAAACCTGCACAGGTTTCGTCCAGCATTGTTACTTTATATCCATGTTAATCATGTTGAAAACCTGAACTTCCCCTCTTCACCCTGTCAGAATTCTGATTTGAATAACCACCCACTCACTATACATGTTCTCTCACTTGCTGCTGCTTATTTATCGTGCCGTGTTTCAGCCTTTAAACTAAAAGTACACTGAGTGTTTTAGACTTGTTCTCAATTGCAGTAATTAAGGAGACGACTTCATTCCTCCCCCCTCTGAAGGATCTTTAGACAACATGAACAAATAAAGCAACGTGAGAAGACACGAGCTGCCATGTTTTCACAGGAGTCTGTCTTGTTATTAGCCGGTAAAGAGGAGGGGGAATAATGTCAGTGAGCTCTGATCTGAGGCTTCGAGGGGGCTATCAGCAACATCTCAGCAGAACAAAGCACAGCCTGGCTTTGATGGCAGCCCTAAGTTAGGAAACATGATTAAAGTGCTCTACTTTCTGCTAATCCTCGGAGGGGAAACTTGATGAATCTACTGAGCAGCAGAGAGCCAGAGGAGGGGGGCGGAGGACTGATAAAAAAAAGGGGTCGGAAGCATCTCTTCAACGTGTTGTCACTCAGATTTTACTCATTAAAAAACAAAATAAAAGACGTGTTTCTCCTTCATTTGGTAATTAATTGACAAATAATCCCTGTGAACTGTTTTACTCTGAGAGTTTCCCTGCTGAGTGTCTCTCTTCACTGTCTGAGGGATGAAAAGCAGGATGACACACTTCACGTCTTTCTCACGCTCCGTGCTGAATGTCTTTCATGGAAACTCAAGTGCTGTTACTCTCAATTATCTCCCCTGTCCTGCTTTCAATACTGATCATTCCCGGTGCCTCAGTCTGACTTTGTCCTCTGCGCTCGAGCTTCAGAGCACTCAGCTTGAGTGTTTACCGCCCAGAGTTGTTTCTTTTTTTCCTCTGGGTTTGAGTGTTTTATAATGGAGGTAATTACACATCTGGGTGGTGGGAAACGTGACACCTGTGGTGACGATGCTCCCACATAATGTGTGCCTTTTACTGGAGCCATTAAAGACACTTACAGACGTAAGATAGAGGCGATACTGACCTATATCTGAGCCTTTCAGCTGACTTGAGGCTGCAGGGAGAGGGAGCACGAGGGCCACATTTATAGCTCTGATGTGACTCAGTTTCAAAAGCACAAATAACATGGACAACAAGTTTTTTAATTCTGAGGTGACTCCATGTGATCTTCTGCAGATTTCCAGCCCAAACCGATATTTGGCTCACAGGACTGTAAAGATGAAAACAACATCCATTCATTATCTACCTTTTTTCTCTTCCAGGGTCGCTGGGAGCTGGAGCCTGTTCCAGTTATCAGCGCGTGCTGGTGGGGCACATCCTGGACCGGTCACCAGCCTATCACAGGGCTAACATGTAGAGACAGACAGCTATCCATGCGCTCACACACCTATGGGCACTTCAGAGTGACCAACCAACCTGATGAGCATCTTTTCGGATTGTGGGAGGAAGCCGGAGAGAGCCCATGGGGAGAATGTGCAAACTCTGCACATAAAGGCTCCTGGGAATTGAACCAGGAACCTTCTTACAGTGAGGCAACAGCACGGACCACTGCACCTACTGAAAACAACATAATGTGAAAAATTTAAAAAACAAGATTACAAATAGATATGACAATATAAATAAGATAAAAATAAAAAAATATCAGGTACTAAAACAACTAGAGGGTTAAAAAATATCTCCCAGTTTTTTGTTTTTTGTTTTTTTTTGTTTGTTTTTTTTGTTTTTACCAGGCTGTCGCAATTTTAGTATGGCTGTTAAAGGTGCTGTTAGGACCATCAGGAAAAACTCTGGGACAAAGACTCCGTTTCCCATGAGCACCACCACCCACTGCCATAAAGGTGTGCATTCGTTTTGGAGATCAGATCTTTTTTAACACTACTTTTCTTTGTCCCAGACAACTTTTCCCAGGATGCAAAGCGACGAGGCAATGTATCTGAAATGTGACACAGTCAAACGTTGTAAACTGTGGTGTAGTGAGGTTTAACAGCAGAGCGGAGCTGCAACGCAGACGCAGCCGGTGTATTTGGGGCGTAAATATAAGCTGTTTGCAAACTGACAGCACATAAACAGCTATAAAAAAGCACATAAATTTTCACAGGACTTAAATGTCAAATAAAATATTTGCTACTTCTTGATTTTGGAGAGGGAGCTGTAGGGGCAGTTTTGAGCGACATAGGGCTCACAACCAACTCCGCCCCACTGCTTCAGTCATTACATATCGCTGACATGAAAGAGGGAGGGAAGGCGGGCTTGGGAGACTTTTACAGTCTAGAAAGAGACAAGAGACAAGTGAGAGGAGAGCGCAACTGAAGTTGAGAAGTGAACAACTCTTTTCAGAGAGTGATTCAGTTCATTCGCTCAGATGAGTTGTTCAATTTGAATGAATCGTTCAGGAACGACACATCACCATGGTAGACTTATGTTTGATCAGGTCACTGCAGTATAACTGCTGCAAGTGGGCTGGAATGAACATTATCAAACAGTTCAGCTCGTGTTTTAGCCTTTAGCTTGTGGTTTAGCCTTTAGCTCGTGCTCTAGCGCTCTCCCGTTTAGCTTTCTTTTGCTCTGACGTCCTTCTTCTGTCTGACAGTTCAGCTCGAGTGTCCACCATCACTACTTAATGAATCATAGAAATCCTTTTCTTTAAGAAAGGACGGATCTCTTTTCTACTCCTAAGCTTTGTCGGGTGGCATGGTGTCGTCATGGAGACTAGTAAGATGAAGACTAGTGGAAGTAAGATTTTTTCAGGATCACTTAGAAAGTTCTCACAGATACTTTAAATAAGAAAATACAAACTTAACAGTAGTATAATAGTACTTTATAGGAAGCTGATCTGATTACCGTAACTCTTCGACTATTTGGGCAAGAGAAAAAAAATTCAAGTGGTTCCTGAAAGAAGAGAAGATGATCTTTCTGATTAAACAGCTGTTTAATAATTTGTGAATCTTTTCTCTCTCTCTCTGAATTGTTCCTGCTCTGCTCTAGCTTCAACTGATGCAGTTAAAAATAACCCATGCAGCCTGGACCCTTGAAGAAATCTGTTTCCGTGGAGCCGTTCGCCTCATCTTTGTGTGCCCACCACTCCAGGCTTTGACTCTGCATCCACCAGCCACCGCTTCATCGAGAGCCAAGAAGAGAAATCTGGCTCTCCTCCTCCTGTCCTTGTTCCCAGACGCTCACAGTTTGGCTGCTCCGCACAGAAAATCATAAACCAGACTGTAAACAGGGACTCCGCTGGCCTCCATGTTTACCTCTCTGAGCGAGCTGAACGGGCATTAGAGTGTGAACAGGTATGACCACATGTAGATTACATACATGTTCCTGCAGATGATTTATTTCCTGCTGCTGTCGTGCTGTCCCACCTCCCTGAGCGCTCAGACATGAGTGCTTTTTAATATTCAGCCGTGCTCTCCCAGGTGAGGAAACTGCTGCATCTGTCAGGACGAAACATTTGAGCTATTCATCTCCATTTAGTCGCTTCTTCAATGGGCAGAGGAAACAAATGGGCCTGTTTTAGACGTGATGGATTTCAGCTCTGACGGGTTGGAAAAAGCTCACTCTCGAACGAATTATGAGGCGAGGGTTAAACTGAGGATTCTGTTTCTTAAAGTGAAAATAAAACATCTCATTCTGGATGAAACCGTTTGAAAAATAAAGCCTGAGTCAGTCATTGTTCAGGGGATTTGTGCTCATATTTGAGACCATGTTTTGTTGTGAAATAAAGCCATCAAGCATGCTTTTACTTTGAAAAGCTCAGACAAAAAAAAAAAAAAACCTGCTTAATTCTACGCACTGCTCCTTTAAAAGCCATGATTTTCATGATGCGGTGATGGTAACTCTGTCTAATATTTAATCAAAAATCTTAATTTAGACTCTCCCTTTGAGCTAGTCAGTCCATCTTGTGCTCACTTCACACGTGCCCGCTGCCCCAGATTCACGAAAAAAGCCTGCTGGCTGAAGCACGTCAAAGAAAGACGGAAAGAAACTGTTTGAAAAAGACGTAAAGTGCATTCGTCTCTGCAGGGTTTGGAAAACAGAGAGAGAGAGAGAGAGAGAGGAAAGAAAGAAAGAAGAATCAGAAAGAGGTTGATTGTGAAGTTGAGTGGCTCTGTGGTCGCCACAATAATCCAGTCACGTTTCCCTCCCCGGCGTCTGTCATGCCTCCGAGCTTCCTGGCATCCCGCTGAACTCGGACAGTTGTCCGGCTTCCAAGACTCGGTTGAATGGAGCGAACCATGCAGGCACATTCAGGCCCCCCCTCTTTCTTCCTCTTATAAAGCCTCCAAAAAAAGCCGAGTGTGTTTTATTTTTATTATCGTTTCAGTCTGAGAGTATGATGTAATGTTTTCCTGCACACGCTCAACACTTCAGAGGCGTATTTTAATCAAAGAGGAGGAGAAAGAGGAGGAGGAAGTGCCAGCAGGCCTTCACCTCATCTGTTGTTGTTCCCGTCCTTCTGCTTTAATGATTAAATGCCCCCTGGTGGTTCAGACCAGTCATGTGCATTTGTCCTCTTTTAACCGCCGCTGCTTTTTCATGCAACACTTACTGAGTTTCTTATCTTTTATCAAAGCTTTCATCTTCAAAATGTCGCCTGAATGCAGCATCTTTTGTCTGCAGCGGGGGATTCAGCACAGGCCTGAGTAAGAGGACTAAATATAGTGGTAGAAGCACCTGAGGTAACCCACTTCAGCACAACTTTGAGATGCTTTTATTTTACTCTGATTCATTTCTGATGGAACTGTTTCATGCTTTTATTCCACTGACTTCTCTTTGACTTAAAACTGTCCTTCGCCTTAGATTCTCAGGTAGAAAGTTTATTAAGAATGAGCTGATAAAATAGTTTGTACAAATAAAAGCGACACTTAGAGATAAAAAAAAAATTCCAGCACGAAGCCACAGACATAAAAGATGCATCCTCCCCTCCTCAGTCGTACAAAAGTGAAGCCAAAATACCCCCTGCAAAAGACAGTACAATTGCACCTTGTTGGTGTTTCTATTACAACTAGAATCGCGCACAACTTGAGTGAAATCTTGTCCTGCGAGATTCAATTTGCAGGATGCAGAAGAAGGAAGGAGGACTGTAACTGGCGGTAACCATGGCTACTGAAACATTTTAACCCTTAGCCCGCTGAATTTAAATTCTCCCACCTTTCCCCTTGTGCTGAATTCATTTCAGAAATCATTCAACATGAGATGAGATCTTCACAGAGATGATGCACATGTTTACTTGTTCGTGTCTGTGCGTTGGGCGGAACTAAGAGAGGTATGCCCCTCATCTGGTTCAGAACGACGAGTCCTTTTTTCTGCACTCTGCTCTCCCTCTCCAAGTGGGTTTTCCGCAGTCATCTCAGTCTGGATCATTTCTCGTGCCTGCATCACATGCTTTACAAATCCCTATCCGTGAGTCTTTCTCAGATCTTATGAAATATGCCAGTCCCTTTCCAGACAAGAGCGTGCCGGCCGCAAGTTTTAGCTCACGTCATCACAACATGTTGTTTCGATGAAAAAAGTCTTTCGGCTGAAAACCAAAAATTCACTTTTGGGCTATTTTCGGCTCAGGGTTAAGAGCCGAGGGCGTTAAATTATTGCAACGTCTGTCCAGACGCTGAAATGATGACGACGCCGATTTGTGAACACTTGTGTCTTTATTCACTGGTCACTGTCGGCAGTGACCACGCCAATTAAAAACAAGTGGGAACAAAACACTGAATTAAAATCACATCTCCAGCTCGCCTACTTTCTCACTCACACACACACACACACCTCTGCCCCTCCCTCCTGCGGCGCTCTGACCAAGCGGTGCAGGCTGGTCTGAAAATATGAGATGATGCAGAAGTGCTAAAGTCTGTTGTTCCTCGAGTGTCCACTTGAGGCTGGCTCCGGAAGTACCAGAAGTCACAAACACACCAAGCCAAAAAATAAATAAATAAACATGTTTACCTCCTGGTTCAAAAAATGTCTCCCGTCCGAATCGCTGATTTTACTAACAGCAGGCACTGTACGGGGGGTGAACTGTTTTCTAACTCAGCAGTTTAGACAATATTTAGATCACCACTTCGTCCAATCAGAGGCACAGCTCAGCTCATGTGACTGCTGGAAACCTCACAGCCCGTCTCATTTCCAATATGGCTGGGTCGGCCGTTTTGCTTCAAAAATCTGTTTCAGAAACAGACGGGTGACGTCGCGGAGACTACGTCCATTCATTCCTCTGTCTAAAAACGGATGGTATTTATCTTGACTACAACAACAAACCGACATAATGAACGGAGCCAGACCATGAGTCAACAGATTTGAGGTTTTCATCATTGCTGTTGGAACAGAGACGTAAGTCCGGGGTAAGAAAAAGAGACTCTTCTTCACTTGTTTATCTACGGTAGATGTCCTGAGACGATGAATTCACTCTGATGACCTTTTCATGTAAAACCAGTTTTTCTATCAGTTTGGGTTCATTAAGCCCGTCCATTCACCTCTGACTCTTTTTTATTAAGGCTGCTCTAACTGTGGATTTTGTTTTATGATACTTTGTCAGAGTTAAATGATCAGAGTTTCATTTCAACACTGCTTGAATGTTTTTATGAGTATTTCATACCACCAACTGAAGCCCGAATCGTGGCCTGAAGGCCTCACAGTAAACTTTGTTCCCTGACTGGAAACACACAGTGCAGAATAAAAGCTTCTGGTGGCCTAGTTTGAGGAACAGAATCCATTATGGTTGTAAAACATGTTTTGTCTCTGCAGCTGCCACAGAGCACAGTCCTCTGGGAGCAGCTGGTCACAAACTGAATGTCTGGATCAATACGTTTCCACATGAGACACATAAAGCCAACGAGGGACGTTTCCCACTGTGAGCGAGCAAAGAGCGACCTTAGATCAAGCCTATCAGGGGATATTCTCTCCAGGGAGGACATCCAACGTCAGGACAAAAGAGAATCAGCTTTTATGTAACAGAGACATAAAATCAGAGGCATAAAAGCTGAGATCCATCAATCACCTGGGGCATCGACACACCCGTCATCAGAGAGCAAACAGGGCCGAGCTGTGAAACCAAAGAGGCCTCTAAAGTAGGACATCAACTATTCATTCTGTTGTGATACGCCGACACCTATCAGGTGTGCTGCACACCATACGGATTTCACCTGGCTTCTTCCTCCCTGTTTCTTTTTTTAAATGTGAATCACTGCTGACTGAGGAGAGAGAGAGACGAAGTCCAGCTTCTGAGAGCCGCCGCACAGAACGCCTCCAGGGAAAACTGGACCCATGAATATTCGATGAAGGTTTTCCAGTCCGGGGATCATTCTTCAGCTGTTTCGGAGCAGCTGGTGACAAGAAAGCGAAATGAGAAGGGGTTGGTGTAGTTCTTAAAAATTTATTAGAGTAGTGTCTTATTAATTATTCGTCCTGTAACGACTTTGTTGCATCAATGACACAGAGTGAAGAGGACTCAGCCAGTTCTCTGTCCAAACAGTCCCTGCATATTATGTTCTTACTGCAAACAAAAAGCTGCAGAGTCATTCCAAGCTGGTGAAAAGTTCACCATATTGGCAGCTGGGTAAACACTCATTTTTTTAAAAGGTAAAAATAACGTACAGAATGTTATGTAAGGGACTTTAACATGGCTTACTTACATGTGGCCTCATCATTTACAACCCTGATTCAAAGTCAAGTTTTCAATCGGTAACAAGTCAGAACTGCAGACAGGTCAGCTCAGCACCCGGACTCCTCTACTACTGAGCCATACTGTTGCAGTTTGTGCAGAATGTGGATTGTCATTGTCTTGCTGAAGTATGCAAGGCAGCATTAATGGAGCCTTCACAGATCTGTACGCTTAAGGCTCATCTGTATCCTCATTCCATTATATGTACTGGTTAAAATGGTTCAAATAATGTTATAGATATATAACAACCAATGGTTTTTGGTGATTTTGAGCCCATGCGGTGACTTACACTACAGACCCAGGTCTTTTTTTTTTTATTATTCTTTTTCAATTTTTTTCATTTTTAAAAATTTTTTTTTTCAGAGTTATTTTTCTTTTTTTTATTTTTATTTTCATTGTTATTTATTTATTTATTTATTTTAATGCCTTTGTGTACAGCACTTTGTCTCAGCTGTGGTTGTTTTTTAAAGTGCTCTATAAATAAAGTTGAGTTGAGTTGAGTTGAGTTTGTTGCAGCAGCTCTTTTTTCTTTCCTGTTGTCCTCTTTTTTATTCTTATCTTTTTAGTTCTCTTTGTTTTTGAAGCCTGTCATTACATTTTATGTCTCATTTGTTCACCATGGACACCAAACTGATGTCCATGGTGAACAAACTGGTGTCCATGGCCAGTTAGGTTACATTTTGTTTACATTTTTTTCTTTATTGCGCCTGTAATGGGCAGAACTGAATAAGAAAATTACAAGAAAAAAAGGGCATTTGCACAGATTTTGGTGTTTACCAAATACCACCAATCCCTGTAGTCTTCAACACGTAGAATCTAACAGTTTGTGTTGATTTTGGCGCCCCCTGTGGACAAAAACATGTCTCTCATAACTGAGTTTCTTTGCCGATCATAAAGAGGAAAAAGTCTGATTTCATCCAGTTCAAACTCCTCTCAGGAGCTTTAACTGGACATCAGAGGTTCAGCCAGGAAGTGTGATGGTGAGTCATTTATTTATTAAGGTATATAAAACACAAAAACACAACAGTTCATGTAAATCACACACTCTGATCTCACTCGCCCTCCTTTCTATTCACTCTAACCTCAGGCGTCTGCTCAGCTCTCACTCTCCATGGTGCTTTATGCATAGCTCCAGTTTCAAAACATCACTATTACATAAATAAACCACATGAAATTGGCAGTAATCCATAAGTTACTCATTAAAACTAAAGCAGGTATTCACCATCTGGTGGAAATGTTTGTAGTGCACTGAGACAAACTTACAACAACTGAGTAATGAAAACTGCCTGAGTGGACATTGTTGAGCAATTACAGGCAAAGATTTTCAGGTAGTTTTTTCTCTAAATTGATTTTGTAAAAAAAAAAAAAATCAAATCAAAAATAACAGCCCCAACTCCAGCGACTTCCTTTTTCAAACAACCGACACAAATCCAAACGTATGACGATGAAAGTGTGACCACAGCCTGTAAATCCTTTAGCGGGGTGATGTTTGGATGAATGAAGTTGCATTGGATGTAATGATGTTGCTGTTGTTGTGCCTGTGAGGCAGCAGCAGCAGTTGGACTGTAAATCATGCAGTCCCTTGGGTCCAACGTGAGCTCTCTGTGAGGATCTGGAAGTACTGATTCCTGCTGACGCAAGCAGCGATATGGCACCTCGTTCCTGGTGTTATGTTAATGTGGTCGATTTGTCCGGAGGAGGGTTTGTGAGTTATGCATTACGATTGTTTGTCCAACAGTTATAATAAAAACACAAGCATGAGGACTGAAAGAAATGATTCAACATTTTGTGAATCGCTCTTATTAAGACTCTTGCAGAGTTTGATGGTAAGATGTCTCAAATCTGTTAAATAAATCCTCAAATGGAGTAAAAGCTGACCAGCTGAGCACAAACTCTGGGAGCAAAGTTTCAATGGAATCATGTTGTTTTGTTTTTTTTTTTTAATAAGGTTTACTGTCGACTCTTCAGCGCCAATATTTAAAAGGATTTCAGTAGGAAGTCTGTTTTTGTCTCAGGATATGCACAACTGAAATCTAAGCAAGTGTTTGGCTTATTTTGAGTAAAAATGGTTTTATTAGACTTAATTTGAGCCACATTTACCCAACAAATCCAGAAAAATTTTTAATGTTGAAATCAAGCGGCAACCTTGGGTCTGAAAAGCAATTCGTTGAGTGTCCGCTTGAGGCTGGCTCCAGCAGTACCCGAAGTCACAAACACACCAAGCCAAAAAAAGCTGTTTTCACGGCCAAAATAAGCACATTTACAGCCTGGTACAAATAAGGTCTCCCGTCTGAATCGTTAATATCACTAGGGGCATGCACTGTACGGGGATGATTTTTTCTCTAACTCTGCAATTCAGACAATATTAAGATCCCCACTTCGTCCAATCAGAGGCACAGCTCAGCTCACGTGACTGCCGGGTGCCCTATGGCTGACGTCACCCATCTGTTCCTGAAACGGACTTTTGAAGCCAAACGGTCGGCGCGGCCATATTGGAAATGAGGCGTGCTGTGGGTCTCCACAGTAACAACCATAGGACGCTCCACGGTCACGTGATCTGAGCTGTGCCTCTGATTGGACGAACTGGCGATCTAAATATCTTCTAAACTGCCGAGTTAGAAAAAAAATTCACCCCCCGTACAGTGTGTGCCATTAGTGAAATTAGCGATTCAGACGGGAGACATTTTTTGTACCAGGCTGTAAATAGGCTAATATTGGCCCTGAAAACGGCTTTTTTTTGGCTTGGTGTGTTTGTGACTTCTGGTACTTCCGGAGCCAGCCTCAAGCGGACACTCGAGGAACAGCAGACTTTAGCACTTCCGCATTGCCTCATATTTTCAGACCGGAGGTTGCTGCTTGGTGGAGACTCACAGCCCGCCTCATTTCCAATATGGCCACGCCGGCCGTTTTGCTTCAAAAATCCTTTTCAGAAACAGACGGGTCACATCACAGAGACTACGTCCATTCATTTTACTGTCTATGGTTAAAATTTTACTAAAAAAAAAAAAGAAAAATTTTCTTGAATTTTTTTTATAAAAGAAACTAGCATGTATAGTTTTCTTATCCAACTGGAAGAATTGGAGTCATTTACGTCTTTAATATCTTTAAATCAGACATAATAATTTTTTGGTTAAATGTGGCTCAAATAAGATGTAATACGTCTTTTTTTCCCATTGAAATAAATATAAACACTTGTTTAGATTTCAGTTTTTGTAGTGTAATAATGAAGAAGCTAAGGAAGAAGCCAGGTGATTGTAATGATGTAATACACATGACGAATAAAATGCGCTGTGATTGGGTAAAATAGACGCAGAAGGAGTTGAAAGTTTGTGTCAATTCATTTCATTCTTACAACCAGCTTTTTGACAGCTGAGTTCAGGGTTTCTGCAGATGAAGCGCCTGACATACAGAAGAATTTAAACTCGATTAAAAGCGGATCTGCTCGTCTAACTCTGCAGGACAGCTGATTCTCCAAAATGTTGAACCGATTCTTTGACATATTCTGAAGAACGTGCAAAATGAAACAGTTATAAAAAAAGTCTGAAACAAAGATTGTCACGTCTCCGCTGAGTTTTGTTTTGATCTGAGTCTCATTTGGTTTTTAGTTTTTGTTACACCTGCTGTAGTAGTTGAAAATGGTTTCCTCGATCCACTTGCGATACTTTGACACGGCTGTGTACACTCCAGGGAACTGAGCGTCACCACATCCTTTACCCCAGGACACTACGCCATAAACCCGACCTTCACACACCAGCGGACCTCCAGAGTCCCCCTGAAGTAGGACACAAAAAACATCACAAGTTACATCATGCTAGTATCTAAGAAGACAGTTTTAACTTTCTAGATGTTAATGTATTATGATCTGAATGCAGGAAGTGATGTCGTCTTACCTGACAGGCGTCTTTTCCGCCTATACTGTAACCAGCACACAGCATGTTTTTTGTTATTTCCCCGTTGAACGACTCGCTGCTGTTGCATTTTGATGTTGACACGATGGGGACTTTGACTGTGCGGATTGTTGAGGGGATCTGGCCTCCACTGGGGCTGGTGTACCCCCAGCCTGACACTCGACACATGGTGCCTTCTGCGATGGAGGCGTCGTGCCGCGGCAGCAAAGCTATGGAAACATAGCTGTTCAGATAAACTGGAGCCCTCAGCTGGAGGCAAAGAGGACAGTTTGATCAGAAGACTGAGCGTGAGTACAAAGAAAGAGCGGTTATATAATACGGTACCTTTATGAGCATGATGTCATTGTTGTTGGTGGTGCTGTTGTAGTCTGGGTGGGGAATCAAAACTTTGGCTAGGATTTCCTGCTCCGTGCCTTCATAGATGGTCAGCGAATAGTCCCCTGCTACTACCAAGATGTTGCTGACTCTACAGAGATAATCAAACAGATCCAATCAAGATAAAAATGAAACTTGATTTTAAAAAGTACTCCTGTAGAAGCAGAAATCACACAGAATTTCCTGTCATTTGTATATCTAAGCTAGCCTGGGAACCTGAAAAATGACTCAGCTTTTTTTTTAATAACGTACATTTACTCTGTCAGTCACAAGATAGGAATCAAATGAAATACTCACTGCATGGGTTCTTAAATTATATAAATACAAGCCTTTTTTTTTATTATTTAGAGCTAACATTTTAAAAGTTAGCTCATTTAGGTGAGGAGCTAATTCTTTGTTGATAGCTAGCTAATGTTATGCTTTAACTATTTCAAGCTGCACAAATCTATCCAAAACGTATTGGCTTAAAGCTAGCCAGATGTAAACAAATTCTTGTGTGCTGTTAGCTAATTAGCTAATATAGTAGCTGTTTTTTCTTTAATGTTATACTTAAGGAAGGAAATTCACTCATGGTTGTATTTCTACTATATTTCTAAGTCCTCAAATCATTTTGCATTAAGGAGGGATTCATGACTGGCTATATGGATTCAAGTTGGGTGTTGGATGAATATATTTGTATATATATGTATATGTGTATCTTTATATGTATATATGTATATATGTATCTATGCATATATCTATATCCTTAAAATGAGGAGCTTTGTGCTCTATTGTAAAGTGTCTTGAGAAAACACTTGTTATGAATTGGCGCTATACAAATAAAGATTGATTGATTGATTAAGAATTTTGTCTTCTTATTGGCTAATGACTTTTTACATTCATCAAATTCCGGCTGTAAGCTAGCAAACATTTAGCGTGAGTTAGCATGTAAACAATACAGAATGCCAGCAGCTAAAAACCTGCATGTAAACACTCAAACATTAACGTTGGCAAGGAATTGATTAGATGTTTTTTATGAGCAGTTGTCTGTAGTTACTGATTTATCAAACAGATTGTTAGAACTTAAGATAAGTGCACGTAACAGTAAAAAAAAAACAGCTGCTGTCTTCACTTGACTGTTTACGCCCATCAAATTCCTAGCATGTAAATATTACAGTGCTAGCAGCTATTAACAATCATTTAATCAATCAAACACTAAAGTGCTAGCAGTTTAAAACTTTCATGTACTCCGTCAAACAGAAAGGATTTGGTAAAACTGTTTTCATTTAAGTTTAAAGCTTCCAGCACTCTATAATGTTTGAACACTGGCCAAAAAGTTAGATAGCTAGCTAGCATTATCTACTAATTTGAAATTTAATCAACTCATTTGATAGATTTGTAACTAAAGACAACGAGCTAAAAAGTAACGTTTGCCAAGAATACGACAAATTCTTTTGTTAGCTGTTTGAAATTCCTAGCTGTTAGCTGGCTAACATTTCATTTAGCATGTAAGATTGCAAACATTAAAGCGTGCAAGAAGCTTAAAACTAAAATGTTAAAAATTTAACCTACTCCTAGCTTTTTAATCTACATTTTCGTTTGAAGGTTTACATTAAAGTTTTAATCTGCTAGGACTCTGTACTGTTTACTTGCTAACTGAAATGTTAGCTAGCTAACGGCTTGGAATTTCATGTGTGTAAAGACCTTAAAAAAGTATTTAACCAATTACTGGCTAACATTACTGTTTAATACTTTTAATATCTGTTGTCTTTATTTACCAATCTGTCAAATACGTTGATGGAACTTTAAACAAACACAGATTTGGCATCGTTATTAATTTAACCCTCTGGTGCAATTAGAAAAGGGAGACAACAGTAAAAGTTAGGACAAACTAATCCAGTTTTTTCTCATTTAAGAAAAGTCTGTATCAGTTTCCTCATCCATTGTGGGAACTAGCGAGAGTCTGGATCAAGCACCACTCAGATGATCTGAAATATAATGACTTCATCAAGAGCCAAAGTGTTTGTTATTTATAAAACGTGGTTTCAGTGAGCTTGATGCCAAGTTATCCATGTGTCCAGTTTGCAGAACCACAGAGCTCCATTGTTATTGGCTGAATTGTATCACTTACACGAGCTTCCTTTCAAACTGGCAATCTTACACAACTCAAAACAACCAAATCCTCTGGTTACAGACGTCAAGTCGAGGTCATTGTGTTTCAAAAGGCTTTTTATTGCTTTGGGCTTCCTTCTCAGAAAGAAGTAAAATCAGGACGTTAAGGCGTAAAGCAGGGTGTTACCGTTGTGTTATTGAAATAAATTGAGTTTCTGCATGAGATTCAGTGACTCTTTCACTTCATGGAGGTAAAGCCAGCTCACCCGATGTCACAGTGTGCTGCCGTGAGCACCCAGTAGTTATTTATCAGGATGCCTCCACAGAAATGCTGACGTAGCGTCGTCTGTACCGACACAACAGTCTTGACTGAATGTGGAACTGGTGCGTATCCTCCCACTATCCGCTCCTTACCTGCAGCAAAGAGAGGGAGAGAGAGAGGGGGGAAATAAAGGAGATTGTCTTTGGAGACAGAAGCACATATTACGCTCCATAAGGTCCTTGCAGAGACGACGCAAAGCAAACACAGCGGTGATAACTGCAGCTGCAGCATCAGCTGGAACAATATGAGTCATAAGGAAGACAGTTGAATTTATTGATCACAGGACTCCTGGATTAGTGGATCAATGAAAGCAATCTGAACCAAGGGATGCATTGATTCACAGCGAGCACGAGTCTGAATGTAATTATCTATCAGATGTTAACCGTTTGCAGATGACGCACCCGTTTCTATCGATTACTCTTAAAATTGAATCCTAGGAAGCACTGATGGGAAATCATGAGGCAGTTACAATAGAGTCCCGTGTTTTCCACTTTTAATTTTATTGATCAGAAATTTATCTTTAATATTTGTTCATAACTCAAGCTTTTTAATGTATTTTGGGTTATAATGATGGACTTAAGTTTGAATGATCTATGGTAAACCTCTAATCAATCCACTTTAGAGCACTGATACGTTTGTAAAATGGTGTTTAAAGCTACTGTGAGGTGTTTTTTTTGCTGGTCCTAAAATTGACTCAAATCAATATTGATGCTAATTGGTGACCTGCAAAAGTGCCTTCAAAATGCCTTTAGCATACTCCTATGGCAAGCCGTTTTAACATTTAAAAGCTGAGTTCGGCTATCCGAAATTCGAATTTTGACTAGGCGAAATGTGAGTTACAGATATCCATAATTCAATTTTGACTAAGCAAAATTCGAATTACAGATATCTTAAATTCAATTTCGCCTAGGCGAAATTACGTCACGTTTGCCATTCATGTGTATTGGATGACTCATTGCGGATATCCAAAACGTCATTTCGGATATCCAAAATGTGAATTACAGATATCTACAAATGAATTTCGCCTTGGCAAAATCTAATTTTAGATATCCGGAAATACATTTTTAGATATCTTAAATTGAGGCGAATTAAAGATATCTGTAATTTGAATTCCGCCTAGGCGAAATTGAATTACAGATATCTTGAATTTGAATAACGGATATCCAAAATTCATTTGTAGATATTTGTAATTCACATTTTGGATATCCGAAATGACGTTTTGGATATCCGCAATGAGTCATCCAATACACATGAATGGCAAATGTGACGTAATTTCGCCTAGGCGAAATTGAATTCAAGATATCTGTAATTCGAATTTCGCCTAGTCAAAATTGAATTATGGATATCTGTAATTCACATTTCGCCTAGGCAAAATTGAATTACAGATATCTGTAATTCGAATTTCGGATAGTCGAACTCAGCTTTTAAATGTAAAAACGGCTTGCCATACACTCCTGACTCTTCCTAACAAACTACACTGGACAGAAAGGGCGCCACCTAGCGTTTGAACATCAAAATCAACCCTCATCTAGTTTCTGTTATTTTCAAGGCCTAAAAAACACTAACATGGGTATCATGGTTTTAGATCGCATGCAGTGGAAACAGACGACCACATAAAGCTCACTCATGCTTTGACCACAGGGGGCGCCAAAATCAACACATTCACAGTTCCTCACAGGAGCTTTAAATAGATATAAACATGTTTTATAAATAGATAATGTCTTTAATGTACATCCTGGTGGCATGGAGCCAGCTCACACAGAGAAACGCCGTCAGGATGAAACAATATCCCGTCATTACTGTCCCAGATATCGATCCCAGGATACAATTAGCTGCAGTGGTGCGTGTAAAGATAAAGTAAAGAGCAGGAAGGTAACTCTATACAGAATCCACAGCATGGATTGGGTGTGTGTTAGTTTAACACACACTCATACCAGCGCTTTAGAAAGCATTATGTAACAACCTTGGAACTGAACCTTTAATGATCGCTCTTTTTTGTTGTCATGTGAGCTGAGCTGAAAAGAATCATCTTTACAAACCGCTATTCACTGCTTTAAGCTCCATGCTGCTGATACATCAATTATTGATCCTCTCATGCAAAACGTGCTGGAAACAGTGAAAGTTTAACACCTTTTCATCAACTGCTGCAGAATAAGACGCGTCTTTTCAGGCCAGTTTAAGATTCTTATCGAGGTGTCCTTTCACGTTTAATCTCATCGGGGACACAAAGTGCGGGCGTTGGTCACGATCGCTTATTGTTGCTTCGTGTTTTTATCCTGAGTGAGTCAGAGCAGAATTTTTCCACCCTTCACTCTGAAATCCATCTCAGAGAAGAAAATGTGGGGTTTTCAGTCATAAAATAAAGGTGACGGGGGATTTTAAAACAGTTATAGGAAAGTTTTAAAAAGAGGTTTAAAATATCAACAACAACTGCAGTTAGACTCATCATGTTACAACTGCTCTCATGGATAATAAAGTAGAGGGCTGGAAAAATCATGGAAAGTAGGATTAAAATAAAACATTATTAATTCATGGAAATTAAAAAAAGTAGCAGCAAAAACTTGTACTGAAGTGCTGAGAACTGCAAGAAATAAATGTGCAAGAGCAGAGAGTTTCAAAGACGTTCATGTGAGGAAATCGGAGATATCACTCTGAGAAATCCTCAAATGTTCATTTTACTGCTTAAATTTTGTGTCTTTCTCACTGTGTACCACATGAAATAAAGAAAACAAACGACCTTTAGCTTTATAATCAAAGTGAAGTGATAAACTCCACCACACCTGATGTTTTAGGACTCTTCTTCAAAGTCTTACTGGAGCAGCTTCTGGTGTGCAGACTTGACTTTATCTTCCTACATTTGTTGTGTCTGTTCAGCGTCCAGTGTTTCAGGAACTGGACGTGTGAATCACTTTTATTTTACAATACAAGACGCAGAAACAGATAACTCGAAGAAACTGGTGGTTTTTAAAACTTCTCTGCTGTATTTAATGTTTGTTTGTTTACTATGATGTGTTTGAGGTTTCCTGGTGTTTTTAACAGTAAAACTAAACACTTACCTTTTAATTTTCTTTCTTATTAATTCCTTCCAGCCTTTGACTGAATTATCAAAATCTTTGTTTTAACAATATTTTATGTATTTAACCCTCTAATCATGAAACATGAAAGCCTGTGTCAAGATTTTTCTTTTTCTTCTTTGGGAATGTAGAAAAAAAAATCTTTTTTTTAAAATCTATTTATTTATTTTCAATATTTGATCCTCTTTTATTTTTATGAAGTTACAGACATGGTAACTCCATGCACCTAAACATTCAACATGAAAGAGTAAAACCTTTACAGCCAAATTTATTTATTTATTTATTCAGGAAAGACAGAATGTACCTAAACAATAATAGTGAATGAAGTGACGGTCATACTTCTGTAAATGGAATACAAATTAATAATAATCTGATGATATGTGGAAAAGAGGAGACTAAATATTGAGGAAATGGGGACGGGACTAGATAAGCTCTGCTTCTCCCGTCTTCCCTTTCGGACATGTACAATTTGATCAACTATTGACAATGTGTGATGTTGTATAAGTGTGCTGACGTGACCGAAATAAATAAATAAACAAATATATAAATAAATAAATAAATAAATAACAATAATAATATTTATTTATGTATTTTTTTTATTTATTTATTTATTTATTTATTTATTTATTTATTTATTTATAAATAATGATTTCTTTTTATACTTTGCAAAACATCTGAACATATTTTCAGACATTTAAATTTTGTGTATTTTATCGTTGATAAGCTTTTTAACCCTCTGACGGATGTCTGTAACTTTCTGAAAAAGAAAAAAAAAACTTGAAAAATAATTTGAAAACTTTTTTTTTCATGTTCTATGGAAAATAAAAAATAAAATGAAAAACTCTTAACATGGGCTGATATGCAGTTCCACCACAGAAACCACTGGATTTAAAAGAAAATGACTTTTAAACAGCTGACCACTCATTATCTATTTATCTCTAGTTGTTTTATTTTATTTTTAGATATTTCAAATATTGCAATCTTCCCTCTTGTTTTAGTCTTTTATTAATATACATGTGTCTGTCATTTCCTGTCTTTGACTGTAAGAAAAGTTTTATATAAATAAAGTTCAGTTTGAATTTGTTACACTGTTTACTTGTATTTCTATGCTGAGATCTTTATATTTACATGAGGCACATTAAAGCTGAACTACACAATGAAAGCTGGCAGCAAACTCACACACAACAGTTTCATAGCTATCCCAGAATACACCATCCCAACTATAAGACACAAAGTAAACCCTAATTTATGCCACCTCTCCCTTGTCCTGACAGCAGTGTGAGTTTTATTCATGTTTTAAAGAAGTAAGAAGAAAATAACAGTCTGAGAGTCAAACTTTAATGTCAAAGACGATCTCAAGGGAGCATCAGGACCCAAAGTGCCGAAGAAGTGCCAGCAGGTTTTAAAACATTCATAGAGGAGCTCTTAATAACATATCAGAAGCTATTTTAGACTTTTTTTTAATACAAATTTAATTGAAGAAGTAAAAACCTGAGAGAGAGGAGTGTTCCTCAGCTCAACTCTCCTGCCCGAACAAACCAGAGGGTTATCTTTACCCACAGCTCTTTCATGCATACTTAAAGAGTGTGTAAAACAGATTCACACACAGACAAACAGTGTGTAAAATAGGAAGATACAGAGGCGTACTTACAGTTTACGGACAGGACGTTTAACAGCACACACAGCAGGAAAGATGGCAGCTCCATAGCGAGACAATGGAAAGAGGCGTCCACACGCAGACGGAGACTTCACCTGTGTGTTACCTGTCTAATGTTAACAGGAGGACATCACACCTGCACTCTCAGGTTTCTTATAGTTTCTATTTCAGTTTCCATGGTTGCCAGTGTGTCCGGGAATGATGTATAATTGAAGCTTTCGCCGCACGGCCCCTCTTTTCTCACCTCTGACCATGACCTGCCCCCTTACTGTGTCATTGTTTATGTAATCCTCCTGTTATGAGCCACATTTATCGTCACAGAGAGGAGAAGGATACACTGTGGTTTTTGTGTCCTCGTTCTCTGTGACATGTTTTCTTCAGGACTGCTTTAAAACTGAACTCCCGTCAGATATGTCAAGTACTCTGTTTCTATCACTGATAAAAGTCTGTACTTGAGATCTCTTCACTTAATCCAATAACTCCACGTTATGTTGACTGAACGCTGAATACAGGAAATCAAACGTTATAAGAAAAGAAAGAAGAAGTTTCTAACACTGGTCCCATTGGGTGCGATGAAACCTGTGCTGGATATTATCTTCAACCTGAAGATCAAGTGTCAGTGAATCACAATCATACCGTCATCTGCATAGAGTTTGACTTTCTGTTCGACATGGTGAGCAGTAGGGATGAGCGAGTACACCATTATCTGTATCTGTATCTGTATCTGTTTACCCATCCATATTACCTGTATCCGTATCTGTACTCGGAGGGGCGGGGCCTAAACCAGAAGTGGGCGTGATTTGTCCGAAAATGGGCGGGACTTAAATCTGAACATTATTTTAAGTCTGAAACTGGCAAGAATTGATTTGAAATGGCTATATTTATTTTCTGCTGTTTTATGTACAACTGGTAAAATGTGTATGTATTGCTGTGAAAGACTGTCTCTTTATTTATGATCTGTGTAAATTTAACAGGTGATTTGTGCAAACATTCAGTGGCAAAAAAATAAAAAATATGCCTTGTTGTTCACTGTATTTTCAAAAACACTGTGCTCAGAATGGGCAAAGCTTTCCAACTAACTTTCTCACCAGCCAAACTAAAATCAGGCAGCCAGTTAAAAAAAAAAAAAAAAGACCGGTGTGGAGAAACTAGGGGGACACGCGACACAAGGAGTTTACAGCTTTAAGCCTTCAAATGCGTTGCGTGTACGTTGCAAAACAGTTAATCAAGTAACTTTAAATATAAAAAAAAAGAACTAAAGAGATGCGAGACAACGAAAACCATAAAAAAAACGGTCCTGAATTGAAGCAAGAGGCACTGACCAGCGCGACACGAGCCGTTTTCAGCCCCGTCTTGTCACATGCATCGCGTATGACAGGAAATAAGTTCAAGAAGTAACTTTAAATACCAAACAAACCTCAATAGAGACGAGCAGAAGAAAACTAAGTGAGTAGTACAGAGATTAGAGCAACGTAAACTACAGTCAACTCAAGCAAGCAAGAGAAGTAGTCACTGTCACTCGCTGCCTGTCTGTGTGTGTGTGTGAAAGAGGAGAGCAGGCACCTCCTCGCTGCAGCATGTGGGTGCAGGGAGGGGGGTGTGCTGTGTGTGACTGGCCAATCACAGAGCATGAAGAGTGAAGACAGTAGTTGTTGCTACCCAATGAGGATTCTTTTAGCACGGATACGAATAATCCTAAAAAAAAAACCTTGTGCTCGGACTCAGCAAAAATACATTATCCGTAACGAGTACTCGTTTGAAACGAGTATCCGTCTCATATCTAGTGAGCAGGTTTAGGTGTCGCTTCTAAGATTTTGTCTCTTTAAAGTTGGGTCAGGACTTTTTGACTGAGAGGAGGCCCAAACCGCACACTAACCTAAGCGGAGATGATATGCAAACTATGTGTCGGAACACCTGACAGATCGGCCTCCAAATCCTGATCATGGAACATGCAGATGTTTGCTCTGAACACAACAAATATCAGGCGAAGTGAGTCCTTCTGTTTGTATCTACTTTGAGCTTAAATATTTGGTTTGTTCACCTTTTGTAGCAGTTACAGCAGCACGTCTCTGACACAGTGTCAATAAAGTTCCTGAGAACTCCAACACTAATATTATCCCATGACTTTGGCAGCTTAATACAAAGGCTTTCCTTTGAACGTGCAACAGATCTGACCACTTTAATTCATAACTCCACCAAATAAGGTTGAGTTGTCCACTCCACCATTTTCAGTGTTCCTTTTAATAAATGAAATGGCCTAAATCTATTTTTATAATGCCTTTATTCCATGCTTTATAGAGCATAATGATGATTTTATAGATAGTTAATTTGTTTTATTGGTAGTTTAACGACCAATTCAATCAACAAACCCAAATTATTGTTTTATATAGTTTTAATTAGTTCATTTTTTTTTTTTTTTTAATATTTGCCTAAAAATCTTTATCCTGTTTTTTATATATATATATCATAATGGTAATCAGCTAACTAAAGCCAAAATCACAAAATTTATTCATTGATAATGACATTTCAAGTAGTACATATTGGTATCGGCACTAGTATCAGCACCAATATCGGCACCGGTATCGGCACAGATATTGACACAGATATCGGCACAGATATCGGCACTGGTATCGGCACTGGTATCGGCACTAGTATCGGCATCAGTATCAGCATCCGCTTCGGTATCAGCAATACTACTCTTTGTGTTTACTTGGTATCGGATCGACACCAAAATTCCCAGGATCACCCACGCCTAATTTTTGACACTTCTGGTTGGTGCACACATATATTACATGCAACCATTGCAAACATATCCAGTTACATGAATTGGGTCATAGTTTGGGGCGGGCTTTCTCTCCGCCTGAATTACTTCAAACAAATGGCAACCTACATTTGAAAAATTATAAGACCTTTACGGACATGTTAAAAACTGCAGTTCCTCAAGTGTCCACTAGAGGCTGGCTGCAGAAACACCAGAAAGTACATACACACCACTTCAAAAAGCTGATCTTTACAGCAAAATACCCTTATTCAGAGCCTAGTTCAAGAAATCTATAATGGTGATTTTTTTTATTACTAGTATTAATTTTGCCCATATAAGGGCTTAGCTGACTTGATTGACAGGTGGCCCCCTGTAGCTGTCTGCAAAGAGGCTAAAAGCCCACCTCTTTACCTAGCTCTGACAATGGGCTTTAAATCTCTCCATCAGAAACAAAAGGGTGACATCATACATATATTACACAGTCTATAGTGCAAACATATGTTTGTGTTGCAAACACACACACAAATATAAAGCTCTGGTTGGTCTGGAATGTTGCATCAAATGTTAGCACCTGAGATTTTAAGGACATGAGACAAATGAAGCACCTGATTTAAATCGGATGGTCTGCCACCGTCCTGATTGAAAGAGGTCACTGAAGGAGTTCCCACAGCTCTTAATCATTTGAACACTTACCCCGGTGGTGCTCCCTGAGAAGCTTTAAGGAGGGATTTGACTGATGACATGCAGTGAAACCTTTTCTCTCTGACCCAGGTCAAACTAACACTACTGCTCCACATTTATCCCACTGCCGGTGTGTCATTAAAAATGGAGCAGACAGGTTTCATCTCTGTGGAGATCCTGACCTCGGCCGGCTAATGGCCCCCTCAGTCCCCCTCCCTGCTACTGATGGCTCCATCCTCTGTGACGCTCACGTCCTCATGAGTGTTGACCACTGACTTCTCCATGTGACCCACTCCTCACCCCAAGTGCAGTCATTACCACACGCGGCTGCCAAATCCCCGTTCTCACATTCATCCATGTGGCAGCGGAGGGAAAAGTCATTTCATGAATCCCTGAAAAGGTCTTTGCTTTTCTTCTTCTGCTAATTGTTGATGATTTAATGTCTACGAGCACAGCAGTGTTTGATTCAATTACATCTGTAGGACTAAAAGTTTTCAAGCAAAGCTAATCAGGGTTGACATGCTGTGAAATGTGTTGTAGAAGAAAAACAAAACTGAATGCAGTTAATAAATAAACATCTTACTCCTGGTGTTTACAGATCCACAGAAAACCTGGACTGCCTTCAAATGGGAGCTAGTTATGCACAATCATTGCTAGTACCACTTTAAACACATCTCTTAAGGTTTGAACAACGCCACACATTTCATGATCAGTCAAAAAAAAAAATCAAACCTAGGTTCCCATAAATCCAGGGACTTGGATGACGATTTACTGACGCACTTTAAAATTCGTCACTTTTAGTGCTGGTTGGTTTTTAACATTAGCTGCAGTGTTGCAGAAATCTAACACTTGAAGGTCTCTCAGGAAACCGTTCCTTTCTATCTTGTCAGGACCAAGCAGCACCCTTTGGCTCTTAAATAAGAAGCCCTTGCAGAAGTGCTAAAAACTGCAGTTCACTGAGTGTCCACTAGAGGCTGGCTGTGGAAACACCAGCAACCACATACACACCCATTCAAAAACGCTGATCTTTACAGCCTGGTTCAAAAAACAGTTTAGGTTTGAATATCTCTTTTCTCTATCAGCGCACACTGAACGGGGTGAATTTTTTTAAAGCTTACAAGTTTTGCCCATACAGAGGTATGGCTAAATGGTAAATGGACCAGTACTTATATAGCGCTTTTCTAGTCTTACTGACTACTCAAAGCGCTTAACACTGCTAGCCTCATTCACCCAATCACACAGATGGCCGATTTAAGCTAATCAGACCATCGGCTGTAACTACCATTCACACGACATTCATACACCACTGAACAACCGTGGGAGCAACTTGGGGTTCAGTGTCTTGCTCAAGGACACTTCGGCATGTGACTGCAGGAGCTGGAATCGAACCCACAACCTTCTGATTGTGGGGGCGACAACTCTACCAACTGAGCCACTGATCGAACTGACATCACGAGGGCTTGCCTCTTAACCTCCTTCCTAACTCAAACAAAGCCGGACTGAGAGAAGCTTTTTCATTTCAGCCTACGATGACAATAGGCTTCAAAACTATGTATCTGAAACAAATGAGTGACATCATGAAGGTACGTCTTAGTATCGTACATTCACAAGACCATTCCTGCCTCCATCACAAGCCTCCCTTTATCCATGTTGTCTTTATTGGCCACTTCTATTTATTTATTTTATTTAACCCTTAATCTTTAACCTTATCTGGATGGAAAACCCATTGAGATCTTTTGCAAGGGTGACCTGGCCAAGAGGTCAGCAGCACAGGTCATAATCATAGACTGTATAAATAATGGACGTAGTCTCCGCGACGTCACCCGTCTGTTTCTGAAACGGACTTTTGAAGCTAAACGGCCGGCGCAGCCATATTGGAAATGAGGCGGGCTGTGAGTCTCCACAGTAACAACCATAGGACGCTCCACAGTCACGTGATCTGAGCTGTGCCTCTGATTGGATGAACTGGCGAGCTTAATATTGTGGAAACTGACGAATTAGAAAAAAATTCACCGCCGTACAGTACGTGCCGTTAGTGAAATTAGCGATTCAGACGGGAGACATTCTTTGTACCAGGCTGTAAATGTGCTTATTTTGGCCGTGAAAATGGCTTTTTTTGGCTTGGTGTGTTTGTGACTTCCGGTACTTCCGGAGCCAGCCTCAAGAGGACACTCGAGGAACAGCAGACTTTAGCACGTCTGCATTGCCTCATATTTTCAGACTGGAGGTTGCCACTTGGTCATAATAGTTTGTTACAAGAATAAGTTAAAAACAAACAATAACTTGAGAATAAATTCCAGATAAAGTGCTAAAAGGGAATTTTAGTACACGTCCATAAGCACTGGTCCATAGTCTCACACCTTTGATTTAGTGTAGAATGAAAGGCTCCAAGGGAAACGAGCTCAGACAGATTAAGATCTGTCTCAATGTACATATGAATGATGTCACTAGAACACAAAGTATAAATGCTTTCAGCTCTACTGAAAACCTCAGGCTGATAACCGCTAAAGTTGCCCTGATAACCTCCATTGGGATCCAACTGTGTCCCAGCTCTGGCAAGTGCAAACCGGACGCATCAGATACGCAAGCCTCACGGTTGAAATACACCGGCTGCGTTGCAGACGCAATGGTTTCCGTTCAAGTCCATGTGTCAACTTACACTGGAAATGTTCTGTTGCGGCTCAGCTGCGTTGCTGGTCCGACAGGTCGCAGCTAATCCACAGCCATCCTATTTTGCCGGATGCCGGAGCTGTGAGGCGTCAATTCAAAGCAGAGAAGATCGAGCGCAACAGGAAGTAGTGCACGGAAACTACCTAAAAAGAGCCTGAGACTTTCAAAATAAAACAAACTGTGTCAAAAACTAGACTGTATTTAGCTTTACCAATGCACGAAAACAACACAATGAGTGAAGACACACCAGGAGTCAACAGGTTTGAGGTTTAACAACACAACATGAATGAAGAGAGGAAAGCGCAGGAATTCCAACTCAAGCTGTCTGTCAATCCTGCGGCTTGTCGGACTAAACACGCAGCCGGTGTGAGTTGAAAAACGCAGTCAACACGCAGTGGAGCGGAGATCGAACGGGAAAGAGAGTTGTGCACGGAAACCACCTACAAACATCCAGTGACTTTCAAAATAAAACAAAACAAGATTGTATTTAACCTGACTACAACAACAAATCGACAGAATGGGCAGAGTGAGACCAGGAGTCAACAGGTTTGAGGTTTTACAGCCCAACCTGAACCAGGAGAGGATCATCAATGGGGTGGGAATCCAGGGAACTCCTCTGTCTCACTACAATGGGTCACATCATCAGTCTAACACACGCCCTGTTAATTAGCCTCAGTTAGCTACTAAACAGACAGTAACTGGAAGCTTGTTGCTCTGATTTAAAAAGAGCTGAATGGTTTTTTAACCTAATTTCTGAGCTGAAAACAAAGTATAAATTTTCCCCTCAGTGATTACGTAATGATTGTTCAAAGTGTGATTATTTAAACCAGCTCCTGCCGGGGGGAAAGCTTGGCCCTGAGGTGGATTTCTTCCATGTTGGCAGACGTGTGGGTGTTGTTTTCTGGTGATTTCCTGCAGCCTGTCACTGTGAGGAAAGAGCCGAGTCTGAAGGTGAGAAAAAGTGCTGCTCCTCCTTATTTCACGGGGCCCAGTTGGGGTTGTTCAGGCCTTTAATCCGGATTCCTCCTGATAACTCATGTCTCTGTCACCTCCCTGTGGAAATGCTCCAGGAGGAGGAGGAGGAAGGTGGGACACTGGAAGATTACAAATCCCAGAATCCTCTGGTTTGAGTTTATTTAAAGTAATTTATCAGATTTAAAACATATAAATATCACAAATCAATAAATTAAATACATGAGTGTTGTAATATCATTAGAGTAATTCAGAAAGGTTTATTGATGCTTTTACTGACATTTGATTCTTTTGAACACCTTAAAACTGAGACTTGTTGTTTAGTAAATAAAACGTGTTTATAATGAATAAACCAAAGTTATTGAGGTCCTGCGGTTAAACTTAAAAACACGTTCAGTGTCCACAACCTGCTAACAATGGTGACACATAAAGAAGGCGTTTCCCTCGAAAATCCCTCCAGGTCCTGAGGTGCGAGCAGAAAACTGAGGCTTAGAATCAGTCACAATAGCAGAGAACATTTCGCTTTGTCGTATAGTAGGTCAATTTCTTTGTGGTCGTACAAAAACCAGACGATAAGATAACTTAACAAAGAGTTTCTGCTCAGTTAGCGCGACCGTATAAGAGAGACATGGAGCGTTGTGGTCAGACCATTTGAGGATACTCTGGGATATGCACTCAGGTGTACAGGTAAGTCTGATATAGTATGGCAAGCCTTATCCTCATGTAGTTTAGCCTTCTAATAACGTGTTAATTGTATAATCTAAATTATTTATTGGGGTTTTTTGTTTGTTTGGTTTTTTTTTGGTTTTGTTTTTTCTCATGTTGAAGATTTTAAGGTTTTAACATAAATCTGCAAGAAAGCTGTTGGAAAAATATAAATTAGATTTATTACTCAGAAGGTTGCATTCTCAGAAAGGAACTGAAGAAGGTCGAGTAACTTTTTTTTTTTTTCGGTATTTCAAGATTTTAGAAAAATGTTGGTTTGGTTCAACAAGAATTTGGGATTGTTTCTAAACAATTCTTGGTTTTCACGTAAAAGTGACAGGATTTACTGAGTAATTACTTGTTTTCACAGGGTAAACTTTGTTTTCAGGTGACGAGCAAAAATATGGTTCTTCTGCAAAGGTGTGCTGTGCTGCTGATGTTGGCTTTTTCAGTGGCAGGTGAGGAACGCTCAACTTAAACAACATTCATGAGCAAATGTGAAATGAACTGTGAAATGCTTGATTTATGAAATAATACAATAAAATGACAACTACTTGTTTCTCCTGGTCTAAAGAGTCATTTCCTGGGAGAATCATCGGAGGTCAGGAGGTCAAACCGTACTCCATCGGGTATCAGGCCTCCCTGCAGGATGAGAAAAGGCAACACTTCTGTGGAGGAACCTTGGTGCACCCTCAGTGGGTGGTGTCTGCTGCCCACTGCTGGAGACCGTGAGTACTTACACAAGACAGGAGTGGAATAAGCTGTGGAGGAAGTCTTGAGGTTCTTGCATCAAGCAGAGACTTCAAAACTCACCTTTTTTTTTTTTTTACTGAAGTCTATTCCGATCATTTGATTACTAAATAACTTACTTAGAACTGTAGTAAAATCATTTTATATCATACTGAAACTGATAAAGTTTTAAAAAAAAGGGTGAGGTTGCTTTTTCGGGTCGTCCTTCCTGTTTGGAGAATTGAAACTTATGTCCATAAAAGTGTTTAATGCCTCATATCTGAATTAATTTTAAAAATTGTATATATGTATATATATATATATATATATATATATATATATATATATATATATATATATATATACACACACACACACACACACACACACACACACACACACACACACACATATATATATATATATATATATATATATATATATATATATATATATATATATATATATATATATATATATATATATTTCGAATTCATATCAACACAAAACTAAACAAAAATAAAAACATAAAAAAAGACATATTCAAAAAGGATTGGGCAGAAGTAAAAACTTAAGGTCCACCCCTTCGCCATCAGTTAAAAATATATTGCTAATAAGCTTCCTTTGTGCAAATAAATATTATTCAATATTACTATGTGTATACATAATACAATAATGTAATATATTTTTCCATATTTACAAATTGTCGTTAGTCAGAAAAACAACAAAGAAAAAAAAACTCCCTGTAAAGAAAAACAAAATGCACTTAATAACACTTGATGAATATTAAATCCCCTCTGCAACCCTGTACCTGGTGAATATTATGTTCTTTTTATTTAAAAACAGAGCTTATGAGCTGAAAATGTGTCACCTGATGATCTCTTTGAGCGGCTTGTGTCTCTTTTTCAGGAGCAGTCTGATAAGGGTCGTGTTAAGTGAGCACAACCTGGATGTAGACGAAGGATTCGAACAAGTTTTCAATGTGTCACATATATACATTCGCCACTACAACCGCAGGACGTTCGACAGCGACATCATGCTCCTGAAGGTGAGCGAAGTGACGTTTTGAGCCGTCAGGGTGAGAAGCTGAGGAAGCTGATGGTTGTGAGTGAATCAGACTGACCAGCTTTTGATTGATGGGGGAAAAAAACAGACTGATCAAAAGGAAAAATATCATTGGAGCTTGACTGTAAACCGTGTTTTGTGTCGCAGCTGAGTCGGCCAGCAATCCTGAATGCGTACGTCAAGGTGGCTCATCTCCCGACAAAAAACACTCCGGTGCTTCATGACAACATCTGCACAGTGAGCGGCTGGGGTGTGACGAAGTTGTACAGTTTCCGCCTGTCTCCCGTGCTCCGTGCTGTGGATGTCAAGATAATCTCTTTCTGCCCTTATTTCTACTACTGGCGGATGATCACCAAGAACATGGTGTGTGCCGGATCTCAGTTTGGTGGCAAGGATTCCTGTCAGGTAAGGGAAAGTATCATCTGCATAGAGCCGAATGTGACAGTTTGAACATATCTGTGGTAGACCAAGTTTCTGAAAACTGCTGGAATTATATATGAAAAATACAGAAAACTATCAAACACCATTCCAGTCCTGGAATTAAAAAGATGAATCATGTTTGACATCTTGGTGATCCACAGGGTGACTCTGGTGGTCCCCTCATCTGCAATGGAAACTTTGAGGGAATTGTCTCCTGGGGTATCAGCTGTGCAAACCCCTACTACCCCGGAGTCTACACCAAAGTGAGGAACTACACCGCGTGGATCAACTTGACTATCAGCAAGAACACACCCTAACCCCCCCCCCCCCACACACACACACACACACTCTCTTTAATAAAACTCTGACATGCAAGATTATGAGCGAGGATCAGGGCCACAGTGAGATAAAACAAGATGACGTAGTTCGCGTTACATTACGACAGTTCTCATGATATTGCAACTTAGTTCTCTTGACAACATGACTCAGTTTTCTTTATATTCTGACTATGTTCTTCTAACGTCACAACTAAGTTCTCGTAAAATCACAACTTAGTTCCTCTGACATTGCTTCGTAGTTCTTGTAACATTACGGCTATCTCGTTACATCACAATTTTGTAACTGTTACATTATGACTTTGTTCTAGCGACATCGCTTCATAGTCTTCTAACAATACTTCTTTGTTATGACATCATGACCTAGTTCTCATAACATCATGATTCAGTTCACGTAACAATTATGACCATCTCCGAACATTATGACTTAGTTTTTACAATGCCATAATCAAGATCTCTTCACATCACAACTTTGTTTCTCGTAACATCACGACTTACTTCTTGTGACATAATTCATAGCTCTTGAAATATCCCAACTATTACATGACATCACAACTTTGTTTTGCTAACATTACAACTTAGTTCTTGCAATATTGTGACTTTCCCGACCCCCCTAGTTCTTGTCACAACATGACATAGTTCATCTTACATTATGAATGTCTCATATTATTCCATCTGTGTTCTCAAACATTTAGACTACGTTCTTCTGATATCACAACATTGTTTTCGTAGTATCACTACTAAGTTCTCGTAACATCTCTTTTCATTTCCTGTATCAACATCAATTAGTTATTCTTAAATAAAAACATCTTGTGACATCATGACAGTTCTTGTAGTATTACCGTATCTTTTGCCGTGCTCGTTTGGTGCTAGTGCTTAGTTGATTCTAATCATAATAAAAAACAATAAATAAATAATAAAACAAATGAAAAATAAGAAGCCATGGAGCCATGTCATTGCGTCACTGTAAAATTTTAGTATGCGCGGGGGGGGGGGGGGGGGGGGGGGGCATTGGCTGTAGATGCTGGGGGAAGGAAGCAGTAAAACAAAGAGGACCGGTGCACTTAAAAAAGGCAGATTTCTCTCTCTCTCTCTCTCTCTCTCTATATATATATATATATATATATATATATATATTTATGTGTGTGTGTGTGTGTGTGTTTCTTGTAGTCGTTATGACATTATTTTTCCTGACTGTCTGCGACATATAGTGTGCTCAACTGTGTGTGTTCAACTTTCTTCAACTGTTTTATGTCAATAAAAATTCATGACGATTCAACACAAACATCCTGTACAATATATCATGCACAGCAGCCAAACATGAAGAATGGATTACTCACTTCTCAGCAACAGCTTGCAGGATCGGATATGCGATTGTGTGATCACCACCTGAAGACAAAAAAACCATTTAAAAAAATTAAACAGAAGAGGGCAGTTCTTGCTTTGTAGTGTTTTTTTCTTTACCCATAGTCAGAGGAACACATCCTGCAGCCAGGATCTTCCTGTAGGTCTCCCTGATGCGTTTGCACGTGTCCTTCAGGTCGTAAACGTTCACGTTGACATCCCCGATGTCCGCCACCATGACAGACTCGTACGGGGCTGCTCTGGTGCCACTGTTGTACGCTCTGAGCAGGGCTGACTCCACTCTGATCTGCCGGGGACCAAACCTGCAGGAGAGGATGAAAAAACCCATCCATAAATGATCTATTCTGCTGTTGCTATTCTGGGTCTTGGGGACCTTTTGAGGAACTCTTGAACCAGATTTAGACCCTGGTTCCTGCTGTTGAAAAACACTGATAGCTAATCACTCCCTAAAAAGTTCCTGCTCTTGTGGTAGTACTTTCTCAAGCTCCAGGAACTTTGGGGTCTGGGGCAATGCTGACTGTTTCTGATTGGTTGAGCACTCACCATACACAATAACATAACACACAACTATGATTCACTTGGTTTAAAACTCCGGCCAGTGAGGCAGGAAACTGGCTGAGAAAATGTTTACAGAGGTTATTGACCATGAGGAAAAGAAGTTGGGTCAGTGATTGGTGTCCTTACTTTCCAAATAAAAGGTTACTTTAGATGTCAATAACAGAGGTTTGGTTCAGGAGGAAGAAGGCGGAGATGCAGCAGCAGGTCAGCTTTCTACATGAACAACCCCATCGAATTGGGATGCCTGCGCAGTGTTGACAAACTATTATGAATGCCATCAGCATTTAGAGACAATAATATTTCCCGCTGCTTCATTCCATGATGGAAGTAAAAGCAAATAGAATCCGAGAGCAGCGCCTTACCTAGTGTGTCTTATCCTAGTTAGCAATGATTGTGATTGGGACCAGGTGCCCTTTGGGGCACTCCCTGCCTTTGTGTGGCGCTGTGCAAGTCTTCCTGGAGGTCCTGGGTAATTGTCGGTTCAAAGGGTGTTGTCATTGGCTGTTTTCCCAAACAGTTTCTCAAACAATTTCTTTCTCTTTTTGATTGCCCTTTTGTCTTTTAAAAGAAAGGAAAATAAAGTGTCTGTATTACTTAAATCGAATCACGTCTCTGGCCCCATGTTTATCGAACTTGGGTTGAGATATTTCTGATTTCTTATTCATCGTTATTTGTGACATCATTTACCTTGTTTTATCTGGTAATCTTGTTGTATTAGCTCAGCATTTGATCCAGTCTTACATTGTGTTCTTGTATAAATCTCAGGGACAATGTGTGAATAGCTGGTTGATAGGCAGATAGCTCCTGTCTCCAGCTCAAGTCTTCAGGCCTCACTGACTCCGTATGACCTTTAACACAGTCTCAATTAACACATCACTCTAGTCCTGCCACGTCATTAAGCAAACTTTTCTCAGAACTACGAGATCAGGATCCTGTGACACATTCAGGTAGAGCGACGGTATAAGAGGGACGTGGAGCGCTGTGGTCACACCATTTGAGGATACTCTGGAGTATGCATTCAGGTGTACAGGTAAGTCTGATATGGTTTAGTTTTTCACTTTAATTTTAATAAATATTCAGGAGACTAACCTCATCCTGACGTAGTATAGCCTTCCAATTACATGTTTTTAAGGTATAATTTAAAGTATTTGCTTTTTGTTTTAGTTTTTTTGTTTGTTTTTTTGCTCATGTTGAAATTTTTGATTTCAAGGAATGATGATGGAACAAATTTCAACAAGGTTTTAAGGTCTTAACATAAATCTGCAAGAAAGTTGTTGGAAAAATGTAAATTAGATTTGTTATTCAGAAGGTTGCATTCTCAAGAAGGAGCTGAAGAAGGTCGAGTAACTTTTTTTTGATATTTCAAGATTTTACTTTTTGTAAAACAGAAAAACGTAGGTTTGGTTCAACAAGAATTTGGGATTGTTTCTTCTCTATTCTTGGTCTTCATGTAAAAGTGACAGGATTTACTGAGGAATTATTTGTTTTAACAGGGTAAACTTCTTGTTTTCAGGTGACGAGCAAAAATATGGTTGTTCTGCAAAGGTGTGCTGTGCTGCTGATGTTGGCTTTTTTAGTGACAGGTGAGGAACGCTCAACTTCAACAACATTCATGAACAAATGTGAAATGAACTGTGAAATGCTTGATTTATGAAATAATACAATAAAATGACAACAACTTGTTTCTCCTTGTCCAAAGAGACGTTTGCAGGGAGAAACATCGTAGGTGAGGAGGTCAAACCGTACTCCATCGGGTATCACGTCTCCCTGCAGGATTACAGAGGGCAACACTTCTGTGGAGGAACCTTGGTGCACCCTCAGTGGGTGGTGTCTGCTGCCCACTGTGAGAAACCGTGAGTACTTACACAGGACAGGAGTGGAATAAGCTGTAGAGGAAGTCTTGAGGTTCTTGCATCAAGCGGAGACTTCAAAACTTTTTGCCTTAAAGTAGAATTCATGCATTAAAAAAAGTCACCTGTTTTTAACTGAAGTCTATTCCAATCATTTGATTATAACATGACTTAGATTTTTTTTTTTTTCTTTTTTTGTTTTACATGACATTACATTACATTACATGACTTAGATGAGTGTTAGGACGGCTGTACGTTTTTTAATAAGAAGAACTAAAGTAAAAACATTTTATATCATACTGAAACTGATAAAGTTTTAAAAAAGGGTGAAGTTGCTTTTTCGGGTCGTCTTTATTCAGAGAGGAGAGTTCGTGGAGTCTGCAGGTCATGAAACACAACCTAACCAAACATAAAGCCAGAACTAAAAGTAACATCTTCTCACTGAGTTTTCTCCTCATCTCTCGAAATCTAAACAACATAATCTCAATAAATACAAAGAAGACGTTCAAATGGTTGCAGATGAAACCAAAAAAAGTAACTTCCTTTTTGGAGAATTGAAACTTAAGAGCCAGTTAAGTGTTAGGACAGAATTAAAGCACTATAATGTCCACAAAAGAGTTTAATGCCTCATATGAACACAAAATTAAACAAACATCAAACCAGACATATTCGAAAAGGACTGGGCAGAAGTAAAAATATGTTAAGCTCCACCCCTTCACCATCAGTTAATAGTATATTGCTCATAAGCTTCCTTTGTGCAAATAAATATGATTCAATATTACTATGTGTATATATTTAAAATGTATTATATTCATCCATATTTACATTTGTTATTACTTGGAAAAACAAAAAAAAATCCAAACAAAAGAAACTCCCTATAAAGAAAACACAAAATGCACTTAATAACCCTTGATGAATATTAAATTCCCTCTACAACCCTGTACCTGGTGAATATTATGTTCTTTTTATTTAAAAACAGAGCTTATGAGCCGTAAATGTGTCACCTGAGGATCTCTTTGAGAGGCTTGTCTCTCTTTTCAGGGGCAGTCTGATAAGGGTCGTGTTAAGTGAGCACAACCTGGAGGAAAAAGAAAGATTTGAACAAGTCATCTATGTGTCAAAAATATTCATGCATGACTACAACCACCTGACATACGACAACGACATCATGCTCCTGAAGGTGAGCGGAGTGACATTTTCAGCCGTCAGGGTGAGAAGATGAGGAAGCTGATGGTTGTGAGTGAATCAGACTGACCAGCTTTTGATTGATGGGGGAAAAAAACAGACTGATCAAAAGGAAAAATATCATTGGAGCTTGACTGTAAACCGTGTTTTGTGTTGCAGCTGAGTCGGCCAGCAAAACTGAATCGTTACGTCAAGGTGGCTCCTCTCCCGAAGGAAAATACTCCAGCGTTTCATAACAACTCCTGCAAAGTGAGCGGCTGGAGCAGGAATAAGCTGTCCAGATTCTTCACATCTCCAGTGCTCCGTGCTGTGGATGTCGTCATAATCCCTGACTGCCATCATATGTACCACTGGCGGAAGATCACTGACAACATGGTGTGTGCCGGATCTGAGTTACGTGGCAAGAGATCCTGTAAGGTAAGGGGAAGTATCATCTGCATAGAGCCGAATGTGACAGTTTGAACATATCTGTGGTAGACCAAGTTTTTGAAAACTGCTGGAATTATGTATGGATAATACAGAAAATTATCAAACACCATTCCAGTCCTGGAATTAAAAAGATGACCCATGTTTGATATCTTGGTGATTCACAGGGTGACTTTGGTGGTCCCCTCATCTGCAATGGAAACCTTGAGGGAATTGTCTCCTGGGGTATCAGATGTCGAGGCCTCATCTACCATGGAGTCTTTACCAGAGTGAGGAACTACACCAAGTGGATCAACTGGATTATAAAAAATAACACAGCCTAAACTCCCCCCACACTCTTTAATGAAACTCGGACATGCATGATTAGGAGCGAGGATCAGGGCAACTGTGAGTTAATATAATATGACGTAGTTCTGGTAACATTACGACATAGTTCTCATGATTTTGCAACTTTGGCATTGGCTGTGGATGCATGTGGGGAGCAGCAAAACAGAGATGGTGTAAGTGCGCTTCAAAAAGGCAGAGTTTTCTTTCATCTATTTGCGTTTTCTTGTGGTGGTTGTGACATTATTACAATGAATACATGGAGAATCCGTCCACTAAAGTAAAATGAATCCTCACATTTCAAGTCACAAAAAATGTAACTGCATCCTTGGGTTTAAATATTGTCCTTTAAGCAACCGAGGTATGCAGAAGAGCATCTCTGAACGCACAACACGTCAAACCTTGAGGCAGATGGGCTACAGCAGCAGAAGACCACACTGGGTGCCACTCCTGTCAGCTAAGAACAGGAAACTGAGGCTACAATTCACACAGGCTCACCAAGATTGGACAAGGGAAGATTGGAAAAACGTTGCCTGGTCTGATGAGTCTCGATTTCTGCTGCGACATTCAGATGGTAGGGTCAGAATTTGGCGTCAACAACATGAAAGCATGGATCCATCCTGCCTTGTATCAACGGTTCAGGCTGCTAGTGGTAGTGTGATGGTGTGGGGGATATTGTCTTGGCACACTTTTGGCCCCTTAGTACCAACTGAGCATTGTTTCAGCACCGCAGCCTACCTGAGTATTGTTGCTGACCATGTCCATCCCTTTATGACCACAGTGTACCCATCTTCTGATGGTTACTTCCAGCAGGATAACGCCCCATGTCATAATACTGGAATCAGCTCAGACTGGTTTCTTGAACATGACAATAAGTTCACTGTACTCAAATGGCCTCCACAGTCACCAGATCTCAATCCAATAGAGAACCTTTGGGATGTGGTGGAACGGGAGATTTGCATCATGGATGTGCAGCTGACAAATCTGCAGCAACTGCGTGATGCTATCATGTCAACATGGACCAAACTCTCTGAGGAATGTCTCCAGTACCTTGTTGAATCTATGCCACCAAGGATTAAGGCAGTTCTGAAGGCAAAAGGGGTCCAACCCGGTACTAGCAAGGTGTACCTAATAAAGTAGCAGGTGAGTGTATTTCGCAAACATCTGTTAGGCAATGTGACGATTCCATAGCCTCGGCTGTACGCCCTGAGGACAGAGCCGTCCTATGGACTGTGCGAACTGTACGCCTACACAGCGCCTGGCACCCTCTAGTGGAGCGATGCCCCTGTTTGACTTAATTTTTTTTTACTATCATTTTATTTGCGCACCTCCATGTCACAGGACAGACTGTGCGGGCTTGCCCTGCTATCAGCTGAAAAGGACATCATATCAAAACTGGATTACAAGGATCTTATTGCTGAGTTTGCTGCCAAGAAGGCAAGGAAAGTGAGTCTTACACGATCAGTGTCTGTGCAATTTACGCACGGTGAGTCCACCTCATTTGTAGGAGTCATACTGCAGTAAATAATTAGTTGTGTATAGTAGCCACAAGTAGAACTCAATATCACTCATGCAATATCATTCAACATTCAGCAACATTCAATATTCACTGCTTTCATTTGTTAAGAGTTCAGGTTGAGACCTTCTGATTCCACCCCTGAGGACAAAGAGGAGAAGGGTCAGATTGAATATCAGTTTGTCTATAAAAGGAATTTGACTCCTAATTACCTTTTAACATTTCTGGTGTCGAACACATGAAGTGGACGGAAGAAATAGAAGGAGACAGTTGAGTTCTCACTCTATGCCAAATTTAATGATTACAGCAGATCAAGAATGTGCAAACAGAGTCTCTGGGTTCAGAATTACCTTTCCCTCTCTCTAATACAGTGTGGAGGTCTGGGCAGTTCAGCACCCACTATGTTCTCCTAGAACCCTTTTATAGTCTGTTTCTATCTAATACAAGAGTTATCTATCTCTTGGGTGTTGTCTTCGGGTGCAGGCTGGGCTAAGGATGTGTCTCCTCACTGGTTTTCATCAGGTTTTCCTCTGGGTCTGACCTGCTGATGACTGCTGGCCCTGTGTCAGTGACGTAGTTTTGATATACGAGGATAATTTTACAATCGACAGTCTGACCAGAAACTCTGATTGGTTTTCATGTCTGTTTTCCTGTTTGGTACAATCTGGTCTGCAGAGATTGACGCGTCTCCGCAGAGTACTCCGGCGAAAAATAGACTTGCAGCGGAACAGCCACGAGCAGCCGTTGGTAGCATACGTCGGAGACAGACCGCAGCGCAAGCTGTGGGAATGTACTGATTGAGTAGAGTGGCAGCAAAGTACTGCGTAGTGCGTGGCGCTGACGGACCACGGCGCCCACGTTGTATGTGTGAATTAGGGGTGAGGATCTAGGGTTTTGAGCTGGTGCTGGACAGTCCTCTGGGCCACCACCAGGCCCACTTGTATGCATTTCAAATGCATGAATTTATATCCAGGAAGCGTCCCGTATTGGTTTAACTGCTCCTGCATAAAAAGAGCAAATTCAAGCAGGTCAGACTGAACTTTCCGTAAGAACAACCCCATTGACTTGAGATGCCTACTCAGTGTTGACAAACTAATATGAATGCCATCAGCATTTAGAGACATAAATATTTCCCACTGCTTCATTCCAAGAAGGAAATAAAAGCAAATAGAATCCGAGAGCAGCGCCTTACCCAGTGTGTCTTATCCTAATTAGCGATGATTGTGATTGGGACCAGGTGCCCTTTGGGACACTCCCTACCTTTGTTTGGTGCTGTTCCAGTCTTCTCAAAGGTCCGGGATAATTGTTGGTGCAAAGGGTGTTGTCTGGCTGTTTTCCAAACAGCTTCTCAAACAATTTCTCAGTAAACATAGGACCAGTCTACCTGGCATACTTTTTCCCACAATGCACTGCACAAATGCTGTTTCTCTATGGGGTTGGCACTCAGGTTTAGGTGAATTACCGCCACCTCCTGGAATGAGTTGGAATAACCAGTGACCAGAACAAATGCTGAACTGAGAAATAACTCTTCTTCAGGTGATTCTTGGGAGGTGTTCGTCAAAAGAACCTGGAAATGCTAACACTTGTGTGCCTGAAGTGAAGTATATTCATCTAGTAACCATATAAGCACATTCCCAGGGGTGAAATTCCCCTGGGTGGCGCTGTCCAGCTCCTCCCATCACCCTAGCCCTGCCTCATCATTATGCAAACTTCTCTCATAATTACGAGATCCGGATCTCATGACACATTAAGAAAGCATTTCCCTCATGAATCACTCTTGGTCCTGAGGTGTGTGAAGAAAAGGTTGTGCAAAAAAACAGTTCATTTATAAAGTGTCTGTATTTCTTAAATCGAATCACGTCTCTGGCCCCGTGTTTATCGAACTTGTGTTGTGATATTTCTGATTTCTTATTCATCATTATTTGTGACATCATTTACCTTGTTTTATTATCTGGTAATCTTGTTGTATTAGCTCAGCATTTGATCCAGTCTTACATTGTGTTCTTGTATAAATCTCAGGGACAATGTGTGAATAGCTGGTTGATAGGCAGATAGCCCCTGTCTCCAGCTCAAGTCTGCAGGCCTCACTGACTGTTTGACCTTTAACACAGTCTCCATTAACACATCACTCTAGTCCTGCCACATCATTAAGCAAACTTTTCTCAAAATTACAAGATCCGGATCTTGTGAAACATTCAGGTTGAGCGACGGTATAAGAGGGACGTGGAGCGCTGTGGTCACACCATTTGAGGATACTCTGGGGTATGCATTCAGGTGTACAGGTAAGTCTGATATGGTTTTTCACTTTGATTTTAATAAATATTCAGGAGACTAACCTCATCCTCACGTAGTATAGCCTTCTAATTACACGTTATTATTATATAATTTAAAGTATTTGCTTTTTGTTTTAGTTTTGTTTTTTGTTTGTTCGTTTTTGCTCATATTGAAATTTTTGATTTCAAGGAATGATGATGGAACAAATTTCTACAAGGTTTTAAGGTTTTAACATGAATCTGCAAGAAAGTTGTTGGAAAAATATAACTTAGATTTATTCCTCAGAAGGTTGCATTCTCAGCTAGGATCCGAAGAAGGTTGAGTTACTTTTTTTTTTTTGATATCTTAAGATTTTACTTTTTGTAAAACAGTAAACATAGGTTTGGTTCAACAAGAATTTGGGATTATTTCTTCACAATTCTTGGTTTTCACGTAAAAGTGACAGAATTTACTGAGGAATTATTTGTTTTAACAAGGTAAACTTTTTGTTTTCAGATGACGAGCAAAAATAATGTTCTTCTGCAAAGGTGTGCTGTGCTGCTGATGTTGGCTTTTTCAGTGACAGGTGAGGAACGCTCAACTTCAACAACATTCATGAGCAAATGTGAAATGAACTGTGAAATGCTTTATTTATGAAATAATACAATAAAATGACAGCAACTTGTTTCTCCTGGTCTAAAGAGACGTTTGCAGGGAGAAACATCGGAGCTCAGGAGGTCAAACCGTACTCCATCGGGTATCAGGCCTCCCTGCAGAATGAGAGAGGGCAACACTTCTGTGGAGGAACCTTGGTGCACACTCAGTGGGTGGTGTCTGCTGCCCGCTGCTGGAGACTGTGAGTACTTACACAAGACAGGAGTGGAATAAGCTGTAGAGGAAGTCTTGAGGTTCTTGCATCAAGCGGAGACTTCAAAACTTTTTGCCTTAAAGTAGAATTCATGCATTAAAAAAAGTCACCTGTTTTTAACTGAAGTCTATTCCAATCATTGGATTATTACATGACTTAGATGAGTGTTAGGATGGCTGTACGTTTTTTAATAAGAGGAACTGGAGTAAAAACATTTTATATCATACTGAAACTGATAAAGTTTTAAAAAAGGGTGAAGTTGCTTATTTCGGGTCGTCTTTGTTCAGAGAGGAGAGTGTGTGGAGTCTGCAGGTCATGAAACACAACCTAACCACACATAAAGCCAGAACTAAAAGTCACATCTTCTCACTGAGTTTTCTCCTCATCTCTCGAAATCTAACCAACATAATCTCTATAAATACAAAAAAGACGTTCAAATGGTTGCCGACAAAACCAATAAAATAACTTCCTGTTTGGAGAATTGAAACTTAAGAACCAGTTAAGTGTTAGGACAGAATTAAAGCACTATAATGTCCACAAAAGTGTTTAATGCCTCAGATTTGATTTGACTCAGAAATTATATATATATATATATATATATCAACACAAAATTAAACTAAAACATCAAAACAGACATATTTGAAAGGATTGGGTAGAAGTGAAAACTTGTTAAGCTCCACCCCTTCACCATCAGTTAATAATATTTTGCTAATAAGCTTCCTTTGTGCAAATAATTAGGATTCAATATTACTTTGTGTGTACATTAAATAATGTATTATATTTCTCCATATTTACATTTGTTATTAGTCAGAAAAAAAAAACTCCCTAAAAAGAAAAACAAAATGCACTTAATAACCCTTGATGAATATTAAATCCCCTCTGCAACCCTGTACCTGGTGAATATTATGTTCTTTTATTTAAAAACAGAGCTTATGAGCTGAAATGTGTCACCTGAGGATCTCTTTGAGCGGCTTGTGTCTCTTTTTCAGGTACACTCTGAAAACGGTCGTGTTAAGTGAACACAACCTGGAGGAACAAGAAGGACATGAACAAGTCTTCAATGTGTCAGAAATATTCATGCATGACTACCACCGCAAGACGTTTGACAACGACATCATGCTCCTGAAGGTGAGCGAAGTGATGTTTCGAGCCGTCAGGGTGAGAAGCTGAGGCTGCTGATGGTTGTGATTGAATCAGACTGACCAGCTTTTGATTGATGTGGGGAAAAAACAGACTGATCAAAAGGAAAAATATCATTGGAGCTTGACTGTAAACCGTATTTTGAGTTGCAGCTGAGTCGGCCAGCAATCCTGAATGCTAACGTCAAGGTGGCTCCTCTCCCGAAGGAAAACACTCCGGCGCTCCATAAAAGCTTCTGCACAGAGAGCGGCTGGAGCATGAATAAGCTGTCCAGATTCCCCACATATCCCAAGCTCCTTGCTGTGGATGTCGTCATAATCCCTAACTGCCAGGATAAGTACTACTGGCGGAAGATCACTGACAACATGGTGTGTGCCGGAACTCTGTTTGATAGCAAGGATTTCTGTCTGGTAAGGGAAAGTATCATCTGCATAGAGATGAATGTGACAGATTGAACATATCTGTGGTAGACCATCAGTGAAGTTGGAAAAACACTTAATACATTAACTGAAATCAATCAAAGTTTTTGAAAACTGGAATTATATATGGATAATACAGAAAACTATCAAACACCATTCAAGTCCTGGAATGAAAAAGATGAAACATGTTTGACATCTTGGTGATCCACAGGGTGACTTTGGTGGTCCCCTCATCTGCAATGGAAACCTCGAGGGAATTGTCTCCTGGAGTATCAAGTGTGGAAGCCCCGTCTACCATGGAGTCTACACAAGAGTGAGGAACTACACCAAGTGGATCAACTCGGTTATCAGCGGGGGCAGACCCTAAACTCCCCCCACACTCTTTAATGAAACTCTGACATGCATGATTAGGAGCGAGGATCAGGGCAACAGTGAGTTAAAATAATATGACGTAGTTCTGGTAACATCACAACATAGTTCTCAGGATGCTGCAACTTTGGCATTGGCTGTGGATGCATGTGGGGAGCAGCAAAACAGAGATGGTGTTGGTGCGCTTCAAAAAGGCAGAGTTTTTTTATCTATATGCGTTTTCTTGTGGTGGTTGTGACATTATTTTTTCTGACTGTCTGCGTCACGGAGCGTGCTTGTCTCTGTGTGTGTTTGTATGCACATGGGTTTGTTTGTCTGTGAACGTATCAGTGCCGATCTCTGCGGTGCGCGATGCAAAGAGCAGAGGAGAAACATGAATCCCATCATTTAAATAACATAAATAACATATAGCTTTTTAGTCTGTTAAATGAAATAAAGTTTAGACCTGATCTATGAGAGAGGTGATGCATTCCTGCATTCAACTTCGCCTCCAATTCAAGTTTTTCATGAGGGAACACAAACAGAACAACAGATGACTCACTCGGCAGCTTTTCTTCTTTTCTTTCTTTAACACTTTGACTCTTATCACATGTATGACTTACTTCTTCAACATTACGACTGCAATCTTGTAACTTTTCCACTTTCTCATACAATTTCAGCTGTAATCACATAAAATTATGTTTTTGTCTCAAAGCATCGTGACTTTTTTCCTTATAAAAATGACAACATTTACAGTCTTGTAACATCTCGGCTTTAATCTCATCATGTTTTGACAATAAAGATGTTTGTCTCATGTTAAGAGCTGCCTCACAATCTAAATGTCATCTTCTCAAAGCTCACATGGTGGAGCTCTTACTGGTTTTTAACATAACGAATTACCCACACTGCCAAAGATTCACTGTGAAAGAATTAAAAACATACTGTACAGCAAGTGTTCAGCTCCCTCCCTTCACCCTGGAGGTGCTGCCTCTCTGCTGAGTCCTGATTGGTCTGTTAGGATCAGTAATATTTGATCTTTGGGAGGACACACAGCATCTCAAAGAGGAGGTTGGCACCAGTCAGTGCAGTGTTTCCTGTCAAAGAGAAAATATCTGTGTAAAATCAGTTTATATTAGAGATCATCTTACTGTGATAAGGTGTGAAAAGTACCTGTTGTGTCATAAGGTGGAGACACTTCCACCAAATCACACCCAACAAGGTTCAGACCACGGCAACCCCGAATAATCTCAACCCCCTACATCAAACCAAGAGAGCAGAAATATGTCTGTATTGGATTGAGTTGTCAGATTGGCTTGCTCCTGGGGATTAGAGTCTGTTTTTCTGTCTTTACCTGGATGGGAGTGAGGCCTGCTATCTCTGGTGAGCCAGTTCCAGGGGCCAATCCAGGGTCAAGAGCATCAATGTTGAAACTGAGATAAACTGGGCCGCTACCCATCTGAGCCCTGACCTCAGCCATCAGAGGAGCCAGAGACTTGAACCAGCACTCCTCCACTTGTACCACACCTGCAGCATGAACACAGGAGGGTTGTTTCTTTTGAATGACTCTCTCTCTCGTTCTCTCACTCATTAGAAGATTATAAAAGACATGATTAAAACCTAACAGACGTTTACGCTTCATTTGGTGCTGTTATTCACTGACCGAAGATGCTCTGATGTGAAACTGAGATTTTCTTCTCTTATTTACCATTTCATCAGGGCTTTCTTCATCTATAAGGAAGACACATTTTAATTAAATCAGGAGAGTAACCTGTACCACGCAGCCCGATCTTAAAGTCCAGCAGGCCCTCCTCCACACAGCGTCTGAAAGGAGTCCCATGACCGATCTTCTCCTCAAGAACCACATCACTGGTGTCTGCATGAGCATCCATATGGACCAGACCCACTGGGCCATGTCTGATAAATCATTTCAGAGAGCACTGAGTGAGGAACATGAATTCAGAAGGGTGATAACTTTTTAGAGCTTCGCGATTTATACATGACTTCAGCAGGAACGGGTCCAAAAACAACCCACAGTCAAAAAACCTTCAGCTGAGTTCCACTGAAAATACTTAAAAAATGTACAAAGTTTTCCCTCTTTGGTATAAAGTCAATGAATACATGGAGAATCTGTCCACTAAAGTAAAACAAATCATCACATTTCAAGTCACGAAAAATGTAACTGCACCCTTGGGTTTAAATATTGTCCTTTAAGCAACCGAGGTATGCAGAAGAGCATCTCTGACACGCAACACGTTGAACCTTGAGGCAGATGGGCTACAGCAGTAGAAGGCCACACTGGGTGCCACTCCTGTCAGCTAAGAACAGGAAACTGAGGCTACAATTCACACAGGCTCACCAAAATTGGACAACAGAAGATTGGAAAAACGTTGCCTGGTCTAATGAGTCTCGATTTCTGCTGCGACATTCGGATGGCAGGGTCAGAATTTGGCGTCAACAACATGAAAGCATGGATCCATCCTGCCTTGTATCAACGGCTCAGGCTGGTGGTGGTGCAATGGTGTGGGGGATATTTCCTTGGCACACTTTGGGCCCCTTAGAACCAGCACTGCATTCTACCTGAGTATTGTTGCTGACCATGTCCATCCCTTTATGACCACAGTGTACCCATCTTCTGATGGTTACTTCCAGCAGGGTAACTCTCCATGTCATAAAGCTGGAATCATCTCAGACTGGTTTCTTGAACATGATGTTACAGCCATTTGTTTATCTACCTGTTTATCTATTTGTTCATATTATATGGGTGGAGTCAAGGAAGGGTATATAGGTGTGCTCACCAGGTGAGAGGGTGTGTTTTGTGGACTGGATGAGCACACAGTTTTTTGACCGTGGAAAACGTGCTAAGAGGAAGCATGGAGGAGGCTCACGTCTTTTGTTTGATTTATGTGGAGAATAAATAAGTAAAAACGAGCAAGAAGGCGTCCGTCTTAATTCACGCGTCTAAACACCATTTCAACCTGGTCTGCAACTCACACGGTGACTATGACAAGCATTAGTCATCACAATTAAGTCAAAAAACTGCTCTGAAGAAGCGAATATTGGATTATCCGGGCCAAAGATGTTCATGGAACAAGGACTTTGCGCTTCAAGTGGATAAAGTTGGAGCTGATGTTTCGCCGCTCGAATGGAGTCGAGTTTTGGAAACAAAGGGACAACAATCAGCGGAATCTCAAAGTAAATGGATCGTTTGTCTAAAGTTGTTGATAAACTTATCAACAAACAGGTCAGTGGAGCACACACTCACACAGCTGCAGCAAACAAAGGTGGAGCGCAGGCCGCGCGTAAAATGTGAGTGACTTGCTGTCAAATGTTAAACAATGGAGAACGAAGCGCAAACTGAACTGGTGGGTGCCGAATCTATGCCGATGAACAATGTTAATGAACAAAAAGGGCATAAAGAAGCTGTGGTGGTTAAACCGAAAGTTAATCCTGATGTGCGTCCAAAAAATGTTGAAGCACAGTCGGAGACTGGAGTCCCCACAAAACGTCAATCAAAGTTAACAGTTAAAGCGCTGATGGACAAAGTTGACACGCTTCAAAAGGCCAGAAAAACTAAACTGAATAAAGCAAGTAATTTAAAGGCGGTTGTTGCTGAACTAATGACGGACACGGAATGCAAAAAAGAAGTGCAATGTACATTTGAAAAATACAGACTGGTGTGTGACGAAGCTCAAAATGCGCATGACTCTTTGTTGGGTTTGTTGCCTGCAAAAGAAGCTGAAAAACATGAAATATGGTATAAAGCAAAGATGCTGAGTATCAATGAATTCACTGATAAAGTTACCGCGTGGTTGAAAAATGATGATGTTTGTGATGAAGCTGAAAATGAAATAGAGGTGCAGCCTCACGACAGTGTGTCCAATGTTGCAACTAACATGGCCCGCAAATCATCATGTTGTGGAAGTAATCACAGTTTAAGGAGCGGTCGCTCATCTGTTTCATCCAAATGTATTCAAGCAATGGCAGAAAAAGCTGCATTGGAGGCTCGTGCTGCTGCTCTGCAGAAAAAACACCTTCTGGAGGAACAAACTGAACAGCTGCGGAGACAAAAAGAACAGTTGGAACTTGAAACGGAAATTGCAGCTTCAACTGCTAAACTTGCAATCTTAACAAGCTGTGATGGACACAGCACAGCTACAGATGGAATGGATTCATATATAAAGAAAAGTGAAAAACTAAGGGAACAACAAAAGGAACAACCAAAACATCTTAATCCTCATGTTAGAGAATTTAGTCTCTTGCCTGGGAACACAGAGAAATCCATGGACTTACCGATAAGGCAGGATAATGTACATGCTCTGCAACAACCAGTACAACGTGCACCTGAAGCAATTACAAAGAAAAAAGAACCAGAAACACAAGGCTATGGAGCAACAACACCACTGGACTATGGTCTGCCTTCTTACAGCCAGGACACACCTCTTTACAATTTATTAAACAGACAGAATCAGATCACAGAGCTCCTGGTGCAACAGCAAGATACAAATTCATTACCAACAAGAGAAATACCAGTCTTTGATGGAGATCCTCTTTCGTACAGAGCTTTCATTAGGTCATTTCAACACTGCGTGGAGAAAAAGACAAACAACAAAGGAGACTGCCTGTACTTCCTCCAGCAGTACACCAGGGGGCAACCTCAGGACCTTGTTCGCAGCTGTCAACATCTGGCTCCAGACAGAGGTTATAGGAGGGCCCTGGAGCTGCTGCAGGAGCATTTTGGAGATGAATTGATGATCAGTGCTGCTTATGTAGAAAAGGTGCTTGGATGGCCTTTAGTAAAGTCTGAAGATGTTAAAGGTCTTCAAGAGTATTCACTTTTTTTACGCGAGTGCTGCAATGCAATGGAGGATTTGGAGTATATCAAGGAGCTTGATATGCCAGCTAATATGCGAGCTGTTATTCAGAAACTTCCTTACAAGCTAAAGGAAAAGTGGAGATCAAGAGCAAGGGAATTAACTGAGAGATTTCAACGTAGAGCTTGCTTTGAGGATATTGTTGTTTACGTCGAGCGTGAAGTCAAGATTGCATCTGACCCTATTTTTGGAAATTTACAGGATGGAAAAACAAATACACTTGGAAATAAGAGCAAGTTACCATCAAAGACAAAGATCAAGGGAAACAGCTTTGCCACAGCTATCATAACCACTGATCCAAGTGCTGCTGGAAGTGATGCATCTCACTGCAAGAGACAAAGAGTTCAGACAAATACAACAAGCTCAAAAGTATGTATATGTTGCTCTAGTGATCATAAGTTGGAACAGTGCCCTCTACTGGGAAAGAAGACACACAGGCAAAAAATAAGCTTTCTAAAGGAGAAAGGAATCTGTTTTGGCTGCTTGTGCAGTGGGCATATGAGCAGAGACTGCGAAAAGCGCATGACCTGCAAAATTTGCAGCTTAAAACATCCAAGTGTTCTTCACATCAGCAAAGAGAAAAAAGGCACAGACGCAGTTCAAGAAAATCCAGTGGACAATACTTTTGTCTCTACTTGTGGTCATATAGGAGCCGGTAGCTGTGACGGAGTTCTCTCTATCCTCCCAGTTCAAGTAAAGTCCTCTAAAGGTGACAAAATAATTAAAACGTATGCATTTCTGGATCCAGGAAGCACATCAACTTTCTGTTCTGAAAGCCTAATGAGAAGGTTAAAAGTGAATGGTACAAAATCAAAAATTCATCTGCGGACAATGGCGCCAGATCAAGAAGTTCATAGTTTCATTCTTCAGGGTTTGGAGATCTCTGGTTACAGAGATGGGCATTTCTTTGCACTTCCTCAAGTACTGACTCAGAAGAAAATGCCTGTGTCAACCTGTAATATAATCTCCAAAGAAGAATTGGCAAAGTGGCCATATCTGAACGGCATCCATGTTCCCCACATTCAAGCTGATGTGGACCTGTTGATTGGCACTAACGCTTCCAAGTTAATGGAACCCTGGGAGGTAATAAACAGTGTTGGAGATGGACCATATGCTGTTAAAACCCTGTTAGGTTGGGTGATCAATGGACCTCTCCAAGGTAGCAGTGGAGAGCAGAGTGGCTGCTCAGCTGCTGTAGTGACTGTTAATCGTATTGCTGTGGACAGATTGGAAGAGTTGCTTGTTAATCAATATAATCACGACTTCAATGAGAAAATGGATGAAAAGGAAGAGATGTCCAGAGAGGATATGAAATTTATGGACATTATGTCCAGCTCAGTCAAGCTTCATGATGAGCATTACACAATGAAGCTTCCTTTTAAGTCAGATGCTGTTGTGATGCCAAATAACCTCTGTGTAGCTGAACAACGCATCAATGGACTGAAAAAGAGGTTCCTGAAGGATAAAGACTTCCACTGTGAATATACAGCCTTTCTTGAAGATGTTATCAGCAAAGGTTATGCTGAAAGAGTGCCGCAACATCAGCTGAAGCAACCTGATGGAAATGTGTGGTACATTCCACATCATGGAGTACGTCACCCAAAGAAAGGAACATTGAGGGTGGTGTTTGACTGCGGTGCTGAATTTAAAGGAACATCTCTGAATCAGAATCTGTTGCAAGGTCCCAATCTAACCAGCTCTCTTGTAGGAGTCCTGACAAGATTCAGGCTGGAGCCTGTGGCTGTTATGGCAGATATAAAGGCTATGTTTCACCAGGCCAGGGTTGCAGATGAGCACAAAGACTTTCTCAGATTCTTATGGTGGCCAAATGGTGATGTAAATCAAGAACTGGTGGAGTATCGCATGACAGTACATCTTTTTGGTGCAGTATCTTCTCCAAGTTGTGCATGTTATGCCCTTCGTAAGACAGCAGAAGACAACAAGCACAGTTTTCCTGCTGAAGTGATAAACACAGTGACTCATAACTTTTATGTAGATGACCTGCTTAAAAGTTTGCCTTCAGAAGAGGATGCTGTATTCATGGTTGAAAATCTCATAGCAATGTGCAAAAGAGGAGGATTTCAGCTGACAAAGTGGATCAGTAATAGTCGCAAAGTGCTGCATTCCATTCCTGAGGAGCACAGGTCTGCAAATGTACATGACCTGGATCTTGACAGAGACAAGTTGCCATTGGAAAGAGCTCTTGGCTTGCAGTGGTGTGTCGAGACTGACATGTTCAAGTTCAAACTGACAGTCAAAGAGAAACCACATACCAGACGTGGAATATTGTCAGTAGTCAGCTCTGTATATGACCCTTTGGGTTTTCTGGCACCACTGACACTTGTGCCGAAAAAGATGTTGCAGGAGCTTTGTCGCATGAAGTATCAGTGGGATGAGCCAGTACCTCATGCTCTGCATATACAATGGGAAAAGTGGTTGACAGATCTTCAAAAGGTGGCTGACTTCAAGGTCAGTCGATGCTTTAAACCAAACAACTTTGGACAGCCAACAACTCTGCAGCTCCATCACTTCTCTGACGCCAGCCAGGATGGATATGGCACTGTCAGTTTCATCAGAATTCAACATAATGAAGATGTTCATGTTGCTTTTCTCCTAGGCAAGGCAAGGGTGGCACCTTTGAAGCAAATGACAATACCCCGCATGGAGCTCACAGCTGCAGTTCTTGCTGTTCGAGTGAATAGAATGCTTCAATCAGAGCTAAAACTCAAACTGGAGAAATCTGTATTTTGGACTGACAGTACCTCAGTACTCAAATACATTAGAAATGAAGACAAAAGATTTCACACATTTGTTGCTAATCGAATATCTGCAATCCGAGAAGCTACAAACATCTCACAATGGAGATACATTTCCACAGTACAGAATCCAGCTGATGATGCCTCAAGAGGACTCAGAGTGGAGCATCTGTTAAACAAAAGCAGGTGGTTGGAAGGACCAGAGTTTCTGAAAAAAGAAGAGGAGAAATGGCCAGTCAACAGATTAGTTTCTGATTGTGTTGATGGTGACCCAGAGGTAAAGAGAAACCTCTTGATGAATGCTGTTGTAGTAACGGATATCTCAAATGCCACTCATCAGCTGATGACCTATTTTTCAGATTGGAAGAAGCTAAAAAGCTCAGTTGCATGGTATGAAAAACTGAAGAGGACTCTACTGGAGTTGAGTCAAAAAAGAAAGCATTTGCTGGAAAAAACCCATAGAGGTGATCAAGTTCAAGTGGAACATGAAATGCAACAACTGAAAAATACACTGGGTGGACAAAGTTTGTCTGTTGAGGACCTCAAGGAAGCAGAGAATTCCATCATTCGCTACTGTCAGAAGGAAAGGTTCTGCAGTGAGATTGAAGCATTAACATCTGGAAACTCTGGAGTAAAAAGAGAGAGCAACATTTACAAGTTAGATCCTATTCTGCAGGATGGGTTGCTCAGAGTTGGAGGACGTTTGAGTAAGGCAGCTATGCCAGTGAACATGAAACATCCCGTTATTCTTTCCAAGGAGCAGCATGTATCCTCTTTGATTTTAAAACACATCCATAATCAGCTGGGTCATGCTGGCAGAAACCACATCCTCTCCAGACTGCGTCAGAGTTATTGGATAACAAATGCTAATGCTGCAGCAAGGAAAATCATCTCAGACTGTGGAGTCTGCAGACGCCAGAGAGGAAAGCTAGTGGAGCAAAAGATGGCGGACTTGCCCAAAGAAAGAGTTTCTCCTGATCTCCCTCCATTCACTAATGTGGGTGTCGACTATTTTGGTCCTGTTGAAGTGAAAAGAGGGCGCAGCTTGGTGAAACGCTATGGTGTTATTTTTACATGTATGGCATGCCGGGCAGTTCATTTGGAATGTGCTTACTCACTCAACACAGATTCTTGCATCAATGCTTTGCGCAGATTTATCTGCAGACGTGGTCAAGTTGAAAACATGAGATCAGACAATGGAACAAATTTTATTGGAGCAGAGAGAGAGCTGAGAGAGACCCTTGCTAACTTGGACCATAATAAAATTCAGAGAACTCTCCTGCAACAGGGAATCAAATGGTGCTTCAACCCCCCAGCAGCATCTCACCATGGAGGAGTGTGGGAAAGGATCATCAAAATGATCAGAAAGATACTGAGTTCAGTGCTGAGGCAGCAGGTTTTGGATGATGAAGGCTTTCACACAGTGTTGTGCGAGGTGGAGGCAATCCTTAATGACCGTCCAATAACCAAAGTTTCTGATGATCCCAATGACTTGGAGGCCCTGACCCCCAATCATCTGTTGACAATGAAAGGGAAACCTGTGTTGCCAACAGGATTGTTTCAAAGCTCAGACTGTTATGCAAGGAGACGTTGGAAACAAGTGCAGTACATCTCTGACCTATTTTGGAAAAGATGGATCCAAGAGTACTTACCTTTGTTACAGGAACGCCACAAGTGGAATAAGGAGAAAAGAAATCTTGCACAGGGAGACATCGTCTTGATAGCTGACTCTACAGCCCCCCGCAGTTCATGGTTGATGGGCAGAGTACTGGACATCTTTGCAGACAAGCGAGGATTTGTAAGATCTGTTCGTGTCAAGACAAAGACTAGTGTACTAGAAAGGCCCATCTCCAAACTGTGTCTTTTGCAAGCAGCACAGTAATTTGTGTTTAAGCCAGTGTAAAAGACTTGACTCTATGATGGGTAACCTGATGGATGGAACTGTTGAACTCTGAGGATTTATTCCTGATGAATAACAAGAGGACTTATGAAAAAAAAAAAAAAAAAGGAAATGAACTTGAAATGAAATGTATTGTTTGTTTATTGTTCTGTAATGGCTTAATGTTTATTTGATTAGAATTGTTATGTCATTGGACATTGAACAATTAGGAGCCGGTGTGTTACAGCCATTTGTTTATCTACCTGTTTATCTATTTGTTCATATTATATGGGTGGAGTCAAGGAAGGGTATATAGGTGTGCTCACCAGGTGAGAGGGTGTGTTTTGTGGACTGGATGAGCACACAGTTTTTTGACCGTGGAAAACGTGCTAAGAGGAAGCATGGAGGAGGCTCACGTCTTTTGTTTGATTTATGTGGAGAATAAATAAGTAAAAACGAGCAAGAAGGCGTCCGTCTTAATTCACGCGTCTAAACACCATTTCAACCTGGTCTGCAACTCACACGGTGACTATGACAAGCATTAGTCATCACACATGACAATAAGTTCACTGTACTCAAATGGCTTCACAGTCACCAGATCTCAATCCAATAGAACACCTTTGGGATGTGGTGGAACGGGAGATTCTCATCATGGATGTGCAGCAGACAAATCTGCAGCAACTGTGTGATGCTGTCATGTCAATATGGACCAAACTCTCTGAGGAATGTTTCCAGTACCTTGTTGAATCTATGCCACCAAGGATTAAGGCAGTTCTGAAGGCAAAAGGGGTCCAACCCGGTACTAGCAAGGTGTACCTAATAAAGCAGCAGGTGAGTGTATTTCGCAAACATCTGTTAGGCAATATGACAATACCGTAGCCTCGGCTGTATGCCCTGAGGACAGAGCCGTCCTATGGACTGTGCAAACTGTACGCCTACACAGTGCCTGGTACCCTCTAGTGGAGCGATGCGCCTGTTTGACTTAATTTTTTTTTACTATCATTTTATTTGCACACCTCCATGTCACAGGACAGACTGTGCGGGCTTGCCCTGCTATCAGCTGAAAAGGACATCATATCAAAACTGGATTACAAGGATCTTATTGCTGAGTTTGCTGCCAAGAAGGCAAAGAAAGTGAGTCTTACATGATGAGTTTCTGTGCAATTTACGCACGGTGAGTCCACCTCATTTGTAGGAGTCAGACTGCAGTAAATAATTAGTTGTGTATAGTAGCGACAACTAGAACTCAATATCACTCATGTAATATCATTCAACATTCAGCAACATTCAATATTCACTGCTTTCATTTGTTAAGAGTTCAGGTTGAGACCTTCTGATTCCAGCCCTGAGGACAAAGAGGAGAAGGGTCATATTGAATATCAGTTTGTCTATAAAAGGAATTTGACTCCTAATTACCTTTTAACATTTCTGGTGTCGAACACATGAAGTGGACAGAAGAAATAGAAGGAGACAGTCGAGTTCTCAGTCTATGCCAAATTTAATGATTACAGCGGATCAAGAATGTGCAAACAGAGTCTCTGGGTTCAGAATTACCTTTCCCTCTCTCTAATACAGTGTGGAGGTCTAGGCAGTTCAGCACCCACTATGTTCTCCTAGAACCCTTATATAGATGAGTCTGCTTCTATCTAATACAAGAGTTATCTATCTCTTGGGTGTTGTCTTCGGGTGCAGGCTGGGCTAAGGATGTGTCTCCTCACTGGTTTTCATCAGGTTTTCCTCTGGGTCTGACCTGCTGATGACTGCTGGCCCTGTGTCAGTGACGTAGTTTTGATATACGAGGATGATTTTACAATCGACAGTCTGACCATGAAAAGACCAGAAACTCTGATCGGTTTTCATGTCTGTTTTCCTGTTTGGTACGATCTGCTCTGCAGAGATTGACGTGTCTCCGCAGAGTACTCCGGCAAAAATAGACTTGCAGCGGAACAGAGCAGCCGTTGGTAGCATACGTCAGAGACAGACCGTTACGCATGCTGTGGGAATGCACTGATTGAGAAGAGTGGTAGCGAAGTACAGTGTAGTGTGCACCGCTGACGGACCACGGCGCTCACGTTGTATGTGTGAATTAGGGGTGAGGATCTAGGGTTTCGAGCTGGTGCTGGACAGTCCTCTGGGCCACCACCAGGCCCACTTGTATGCATTTCAAATGCATGAATTTATATCAAGGAAATAAAAGCAAATAGAATCCGAGAGCAGCGCCTTACCCAGTGTGTCTTATCCTAGTTAGCAATGATTGTGATTGGGACCAGGTGCCCTTTGGGGCACTCCCTGCCTTTGTGTGGCGCTGTGCCAGTTTTCCCGGAGGTCCGGGGTAATTGTTGGTTCAAAGGGTGTTGTCATTGGCTGTTTTTCCAAACAGCTTCTCAAACAATTTCTTTTTCTTTTTTATTGCCCTTTTGTCTTTTAAAAGAAAGGAAAATAAAGTGTCTGTATTTCTTAAATCGAATCACGCCTCTGGCCCTGTGTTTATCGAACTTGGGTTGAGATATTTCTGATTTCTTATTCATCATTATTTGTGACATCATTTACCTTGTTTTATTATCTGGTAATCTTGTTGTATTAGCTCAGCATTTGATCCAGTCTTACATTGTGTTCTTGTATAAATCTCAGGGACAATGTGTGAATAGCTGGTTGATAGGCAGATAGCTCCTGTCTCCAGCTCAAGTCTTCAGGCCTCACTGACTTCGTATGACCTTTAACACAGTCTCCATTAACACATCACTCTAGTCCTGCCACATCATTAAGCAAACTTTTCTCAGAACTACGAGATCAGGATCCTGTGACACATTCAGGTAGAGCGACGGTATAAGAGGGACGTGGAGCGCTGTGGTCACAGCATTTGAGGATACTCTGGAGTATGCATTCAGGTGTACAGGTAAGTCTGATATGGTTTAGTTTTTCACTTTAATTTTAATAACTATTCAGGAGGCTAACCTCATCCTGACATAGTATAGCCTTCCAATTACATGTTTTTAAGGTATAATTTAAAGTATTTGCTTTTTGTTTTATTTTTTTTGTTTGTTTTTTTGCTCATGTTGAAATTTTTGATTTCAAGGAATGATGATGGAACAAATTTCTACAAGGTTTTAAGGTTTTAACATGAATCTGCAAGAAAGTTGTTGGAAAAATGTAAATTAGATTTGTTATTCAGAAGGTTGCATTCTCAGGAAGGAGCTGAAGAAGGTCGAGTAACTTTTTTTTGATATTTCAAGATTTTACTTTTTGTAAAACAGAAAAACGTAGGTTTGGTTCAACAAGAATTTGGGATTATTTCTTCACAATTCTTGTTTTTCACGTAAAAGTGACAGGATTTACAGAGGAATTATTTGTTTTAACAGGGTAAACTTTTTGTTTTTATATGACGAGCAAAAATATGGTTCTTCTACAAAGGTGTGCTGTGCTGCTGATGTTGGCTTTTTCAGTGACAGGTGAGGAACGCTCAACTTCAACAACATTCATGACCAAATGTGAAATGAAATATTTATGAAATAATGCCATAAAATGACAACAACTTGTTTCTCCTGGTCTAAAGAGTCATTTCCAGGGAGAAACATCGGAGCTCAGGAGGTCAAACCATACTCCATCGGGTATCAGGCCTCCCTGCAGGATGAGAGAGGGCAACACTTCTGTGGAGGAACCTTGGTGCACCCTCAGTGGGTCGTGTCTGCCGCCCACTGCGAGAAACCGTGAGTACTTATATAGGACAGGAGTGGAATAAGCTGTGGAGGAAGTCTTGAGGTTCTTGCATCAAGCGGAGACTTCAAAACTTTTTGCCTTTAAGTAGAATTCATGCATTAAAAAAAAAGTCACCTGTTTTTAACTGAAGTCTATTCCAATCATTTGATTATTACATGACTGAATTATTACATGAATGTTAGGACAGCTGTAAGTTTTTTAATAAGAAGAACAGGAGTAAAAACATTTTATATCATACTGAAACTGAACATTTTTTTTACAAAGGGTGAAGTTGCTTATTTCAGGTCGTCTTTGTTCAGAGAGGAGAGTGCGTGGAGTCTGCAGGTCATGGAACACAACCTAACCACACAGAAAGCCAGAACTAAAAGTAACATCTTCTCACAGAGTTTTCTCCTCATCTCTCGAAATTTAACCGACATAATCTCAATAAATACAAATAAGACGTTCAAATGGTTTCTGATGACACCAAAAAAATTAACTTCCTGTTTGGAGAATTGACACTTAGGAGCCAATTAAGTGTTAGGACAGAATTAAAGCACTATAATGTTCATAAAAGAATTTAATGCCTCAGATTTGATTTGATTCAGAAATTTTTTTCATATATATATATATATATATATATATATATATATATATATATATATATATATATATATATATATATATAAATGTGTATATATATATATACAGTGGGGGAAATAAGTATTTGATCCCCTGCTGAATTCGTAAGTTTGCCCACTGTCCTGGGAAATTAACACACTCTGATCTTTATGGTTGTTTACTGGTTATAAGTATAGACAGAATATCAGTTGAAAATGCATAAAAACACACAGTATAAAAGTTATGAATTGTTGTGCATTTTATCAAGTAAAAAAGTATATTAGTATCAGCAGGGGATCAAATACTTATTTCCCCCACTGTATATATATATATATATATATATATATATATATATATATATATATATATATATATGTGTGTGTGTATATATATCTGTGTGTGTGTATATATATAAATATATATATATATATACATATATAGTTCTGCCTTTCAGGCGTTTAAGCTGAATTTTTACGCAGTTTACAGTGTATATTTTGTTTGTACAGACTCTTATTTTGACGTTACATGACTTTTATTTTGAAGTCGCCAAAACAGGAAGTAGAAAAAAAAGCTAGCGAGCAAGCTGGTGTCAGTGCAGCTCATTACTCCAGAAAACATGCATCTCGCCTGTTGATTCTCCAGCAGAGGCCTCGCTTGTATGTATTACCTTTTTTCTCTAGATAAGTTGATTCATAAGAATGTTAATTTCATATTGTTGCGTCTATGGAAGAGCGTGTTTGGTTGGGTTGCAGGGGATTATGGGAAATGTTGTTAAAGACAGATATTATTTGAATCCTTCACTGTTAACAAGATGTTGTAATGCTGTCAATTCTTTTGTTGTTGTTATTAAGGCATTCACGAACTCAGGTTAGTTTTTTGGAGAATCACAACCCTGAGTGAAATGGTGTTTGCTGGTAGTTAGATTCAGAGAGAAACATTGTTGATTTGTGTGTTAACTGCCTGCGGCTACATTAAAGTACAGTGCCTTGCAGCACTGTAACTCCTGACAAACTCTCTGTGTGTCATTCACCATTCCCACATACCACAATATTGTAAAATGCTCACACACACATATATATATATATATATATATATATATATATATATATATATATATATATATATATATATATATACACACACACACACACACACACACATATATATATATATATATATATATATATATATATATATATATATATATATATATAATTTGTATCAACACAAATTAAACAAGTTTTGATTTAAGTTTTTTAGTTTAACAAATTAGACTAAAACATAAAACAGACATATTTGAAAAGGATTGGGCAAAAGTAAAAACTTGTTAAGCTCCACCCCTTCGCCATCAGTTAATAATATATTGCCAATAAGCTTCCTTTGTGCAAATAATTATGATTCACTATTACTATGTGTATATATTTAAAATGTATTATATTTATCCATATTTACATTTGTTATTAGTCAGAAAAACAAAAAAAAACTCCCTAAAAAGAAAAACAAAATGCACTTAATAACCCTTGATGAATATTAAATTCCCTCTATAACCCTGTACCTGGTGAATATTATGTTCTTTTTATTTAAAAACAGAGCTTATGAGCTGAAAATGTGTCACCTGAGGATCTTTTTGAGCGGCTTGTGTCTCTTTTTCAGGAGCAGTCTGACAACAGTCGTGCTAAGTGAGCACAACCTGGAGGTAGAAGAAGGACATGAACAAGTATTCAATGTGTCAAAAATATTCAAAGAATACTTTGTCTTCAGGACGTTCAACAGCGACATCATGCTCCTGAAGGTGAGCGGAGTGACGTTTTGAGCCGTCAGGGTGAGAAGATGAGGAAGCTGATGGTTGTGATTGAATCAGACTGACCAGCTTTTGATTGATGGGGGAAAAAAACAGACTGATCAAAAGGAAAAATATCATTCGAGCTTGACTGTAAACCGTGCTTTGTGTTGCAGCTGAGTCGGCCAGCAATCCTGAATGATTACGTCAAGGTGGCTCCTCTCCCGAAGGAAAACACTCCGACGTTTCATAAAAGCTTCTGCACAGAGAGCGGCTGGAGCACGAATAAGCGGTCCAAATTCCCCAAATCTCCCAAGCTCCGTGCTGTGGATGTCGTCATAATCCCTAACTGCCAGAATGAGTACAAACAGCATCAGATCACTGAAAACATGGTGTGTGCCGGAACTCTGTTTGAAAGCAAGAATTTCTGTCTGGTAAGGGAAAGTATTAGGGATGAGCGAGTACACCATTATCTGTATCTGTATCTGTATCTGTATCTGTTTGCCCATCCATATTATCCGTATCCGTATCCGTACTCGTATGGGCGGGGCCTAAAACGGAAGTGGTTGTGTTTTGCCCGGAAATGGGCGGTGCTTAAACACGAACTTTATTTTAAGTCTGAAACTGGCTTTTTTTTTTTTTTTAAAGGCTTTTGTGTGATCAGCTATGTATTATGTACAACTGGTAAAATGTGTATGTAGTGGTGTGAAAGACTGTCTCTTTATTTATGATCTGTGTAAATTTAATAGGTGATTTGTGCAAACATTCAGTGGCAAAAAACTAAAAAATATGCCTTGTTGTTCACTTTATTTTCAAAAACACTGTGCTCATTCTGAGCACAGTGTTTCTGTTTCTTTCTCACCAGCCAAACTAAAATCACGCAGCCAGTTAAAAAAAAACAAAAAAAAAACGCGACACCAGGAGTTTACAGCTTTAAGCCTTCAAATGCGTTGCGCGTACGTTGCAAAACAGTTAATCAAGTAACTTTAAATATAAAAAAAGAACTAAAGAGATGCGAGACAACGAAAACCTTAAAAAAACGGTCCTGAATTGAAGCAAGAGGCACTGACCAGCACGACACGAGCCGTTTTCAGCCCCGTCTTGTCACATGCATCGCGTATGACACGAAATAAGTTCAAGAAGTAACTTTAGATACCAAACAAACCTCAACAGAGACGAGCAGAAGAAAACTAAGTGAGTAGTACAGAGATTAGAGCAACGTAAACTACAGTCAACTCAAGCAAGCAAGAGAAGTAGTCGCTGTCACTCGCTGCCTGTATGTGTGTGCGTGTGTGTATGTGTGTGTGTGAAAGAGGAGAGCAGGCACCTCCTCGCTGCAGCATGTGGGTGCAGGGAGGGGGGTGTGCTGTGTGTGACTGGCCGATCACAGAGCATGAAGAGTGAAGACAGTAGTTGTTGATACCCAATGAGGATTCTTTTAGTACGGATACGAATAATCCTAAAAAAAACTTGTGTTGTGCTCGGACTCGGCAAAAATGCATTATCCGTAACAAATACTCGTTTGAAACGAATATCCGGCTCATCCCTAGAAAGTATCATCTGCATAGAGCCGAATGTGACAGTTTGAACATATCTGTGGTAGACCATCAGTGAAGTTGGAAAAACACTTAATACATTAACTGAAATCAATCAAAGTTTTTGAAAACTGGAATTATATATGGATAATACGGAAAATTATCAAACACCATTCCAGTCTTGCAATTAAAAAGATGAATCATGTTTGACATCTTGGTGATCCACAGGGTGACTTTGGTGGTCCCCTCATCTGCAATGGAAACCTCGAGGGAATTGCCTCCTGGAGTATCGCATGTGAAAGCCCCGTCTACCATGGAGTCTACACCAGAGTGAGGAACTACATCAAGTGGATCAACTTGGTTATCAGACTTAACACACCTTAAACTCCCCCCACACTCTTTAATGAAACTCTGACATGCATGATTAGGAGCGAGGATCAGGGCAACAGTGAGTTAAGATAATATGACGTAGTTCTGGTAATATTACGACATAGTTCTCATGATTTTGCAACTTTGGCATTGGCTGTGGATGCATGTGGGGAGCAGCAAATCAGAGATGGTGTTGGATGCGCTTCAAAAAGGCAGAGTTTTTTTTTTTAATCTATATGGGTTTTCTTGTGGTGGTTGTGACATTATTTTTTCTGACTGTCTGCGACATGGAGCGTGCTCGTCCCCATGAGGCAGAAATGACATCCCATCATTTAAATAACATAAATAACATATAGCTATTAAGTCTGTTAAATGAAATAAAGTTTAGACCTGATCTATGAGAGAGGTGATGCATTCCTGCTTCAACTTCACCTTCAATTCAAGTTTTTAATGAGGGAACGCCCTCAAAACAACCGATGACTCACTCGGCAGCTTTTCTTTTTGATTTGTTCCAGTAACATTTCCACTTTGCTTTTATAACACTTTGACTCTTATCTTATCACATGTATGACTTACTTCTTCAACATTACGACTGCAATCTTGTAACTTTTCCACTTTGTCTCATAAAATTTCAGCTGTAATCACATCAAACTGTGTTTTTGTCTCAAAGCTGCTTCACGATCTAAATGTCGTCTTCTCAAAGCTCACATGGTGGAGCTCTTACTGGTTTTTAACATAATGAATTACCCACACTGCCAAAGATTCACTGTGAAAGAGTCAAAATTGCTTTCTTTAATGAGTCCAGCAGGGGGAGCTCAAGCCATGTTACAATTGAGCTGAAAGGTTATTGTACAGCATGTTTTAAGTGATCTTTAAATGTAGGTTATTCTTCAGATGGTTGTAAAAATTTGCCTTCATTGATAAAAAAAAAGAAAAGAAAGCTGTATTTGTATTTCCCTCCCTTCACCTGGAGGTGCTGCCTCTCTGCTGAGTCTACAATTCTACAATTTCATTTAGCAGACGCTTTTTTCCAAAGCGAAGTACAACATAAGCAAGAATTTTGACAAAAAGGAGAAACCTTATTAAGTGCGAATAAATGCTTCAAGTTAGATGTGTCACAGGTACTCTGTCATCAAGTGCCCACTGAACCCCCCCCTGTGACTGACAGGAGTGCGGTCTCAGTGGAGTGGTCACGCCTGAAACCAGACTGATAGGCATCAATCAGGTTGTTCTCTTGCAGATGTTGCGAGACTTGGTTGAAGACTGTGCGCTCAAGTATTTTGGACAAGAATGGCAGAAGTGAGACTGCTCTGTAATTTTCAACCTGGGCGGGGTTGAGATTAGGTTTTTTGAGTACTGGAGTGACCAGAGCTTGCTTAAAAGCTGTGGGAAAGATGCCAGATTCCAAGGAGGGATTGCCAATGTGTGTTACTGCAGGTTTGATTGTGGGTAGGATGGTCTGCAGGATGCTGGTCGGAATTGGATCAAGAGAACAGGTAGTAGGTTTAGAGTTCAGAAGAAGTCTGGAGACCTCATCCTCATTCACAGGAGCAAAAGAGCAGAGTGATGCATCAGTTGTTGGTTGGAACTGAAAGAGCTGATCAGGCTCGGAGAATTGGTTTCTGATGGTTACTACTTTCTCGGTGAAAAAGGAAGCAAACATGTCTGGAGTCAATGCAGTAGATGGCTGAGCAGTTGGAGGAGAGAGTAAGGATTTAAACGCCATTAACAGTTTTCTTGAGTCGGAAGCAGCACAGATCATGTTCTGATAAAAGGCTTGCTTTGCAGACTTAAGGCAGGAAGTGAAGGATGCAAGTTTTTGTTGGTAGGAGGACAAATCAGTGGGTTCTTGGGATTTACGCCACTGTCTTTCTGCTGCCCTGAGTCCAGCTCTTTGTTTTCTTAAGACTTCAGAGAGCCATGGACTTGGTGGATTTTTCTTGGCTGGTTTTGACACCAGAGGGCAGAGTTTGTCCAAAGAGTTTGACAGAGAGGAACAGAGTGTTTCTGTAGCCTAGTTGGCAGACAGAGTAGAGAAATGTGTTTGGTCAGGCATGAAGAAGCATACCTCATCAGACAGCTGTGCTGCTGAGAGGGACTTTAGGTTTCTGTGGAAGGAAACCATCTTTGGGGGTGCCTGCATTAGCGGAAAAGCAACAGAGAACTGTACCAAGAAATGATCTGAAAGGTGTAGTGGGGTAACTGTCACATCTGCAGTGGAGCAGTTACGAGTCAGAACCAAATCAATGACTCTACCGGCTTTGTGGGTTGGAGGAGAAGGAACCAGTTTGAGGTCAAAAGAGGAGATGAGTGCCAGAAAGTCATTTGCCTGTGTCTTGTCAATGTGAATGTTCATGTCTTCCATGACAATCAGTGGTGTGCCATCATCAGGGATGTCAGAGAGTAACATGTCCATTTCTGGGACAAAGCTATCCAGATTCCCCCCTGGAGGGCGATACACAACCAGAATGTATGCTTTGATGGGTGCAGTAATCTGTAAAGCATTAAATTCAAGTGCTGTGAAGTCTTTCAGTGGACTGAGTTTGGTGGAAGTCCAACTGTCTGGAATGAGCATGCCTGTACCACCTCCTCTACAAGCAGAGCGAGGTGTATGACAGAAAGTAGTAGACACAGAGAGTGCAGCTGGTGTAGCTGTGTTTTCTGGGTGGATCCATGTCTCAGTCAGGGTTAGGACCTGAATATCTGAGAGTTTCATCATTGAGCTTATGAATTCTGTCTTATTAACTGCGGACTGACAGTTCCAAAGGCCAAAGGTAATGGAAGGTGTAACTGGGCAACATTTGTGGATGGCAGAGAGGTTAAGGAGATTTCTTGAACTTTGATTGGTGCGCCTTTTTCTGTTACCAATGATAACAGGGATGTGTGAAAGGTCAATGTGCGTTAGACTGGTTTGTTATTGATAGGGAAAAACAGACAGTAGCAGCAGCTGGTGTCCTTGCTCAGTGGACTCGCGCAGGTAGACTCGCAGGTTTACCCGATGTGGTCTTCACACTATGTGAGCTGACGCTTAGCTGATACTCCATGAGTCACAGCTGTTTCCAACTTGACTAATTGCACCCAAATAGACCACCCCTGTCTGATTTCACTTTGCCAATCAATAGAGTGCGACCCGCGTCAGCTGACTTCACCTATTGTTGCAGAGAGTGTGACCGAAACTCCAGAAAAAAGCACTTAACGACCCGAGGCAACGGAGACTCACAAAACAACTCAAGCTCTAATTCATTCACCTAAGCTGGCTCAACCTTCTTCTGTCTAAAAATTCAGATGCTTGTTCTGCTGAGTTTCAGAAAACAGCTCTCTTTAAGCCTGGATTCTTAGTGAAATCCCGCCCCTGTCTGATTTCACTTTGCCAATCAATACAGAGTGCAACCCGCGTCAGCTGACTTCACCTATTGTTGTAGAGAGTGTTACCGAAACACCAGAAAAAAGCATGTAACGACCCGAGACAACTGTAACTCACAAAAACAACTCAAGCTCTAATTCACTCACCTAAGCTGGCTCATGTCCTGATTGGTCTGATAGGATCAGTAATATTTGATCTTTGGGAGGACACACAGCATCTCGAAGAGGGGGTTGGCACCAGTCAGTGCAGTGTTTCCTGTCAAAGAGAAAATATCTGTGTAAAATCAGTTTATATTAGAGATAATCTTACTGTGATAAGGTGTGAAAAGTACCTGTTGTGTCATATGCTGGAGACACTTCCACCAAATCACACCCAACAAGGTTCAGACCACGGCAGCCCCGAATAATCTCAACCCCCTACATCAAACCAAGAGAGCAGAAATATGTCTGTATTGGATTGAGTTGTCAGATTGGCTTGCTCCTGGGGATTAGAGTCTGTTTTTCTGTCTTTACCTGGATGGGAGTGAGGCCTGCTATCTCTGGTGAGCCAGTTCCAGGGGCCAATCCAGGGTCAAGAGCATGAGTGTCGAAACTGAGATAAACTGGGCCGCTACCCATCTGAGCCCTGACCTCAGCCATCAGAGGAGCCAGAGACTTGAACCAGTACTCCTCCACTTGTACCACACGGAAACCCTGCAGCATGACCACAGGAGGGTTGTTTCTTTTGAATGACTCTCTCTCTTGTTCTCTTACTCATTAGAAGATTATAAAAGACATGATTAAAACCTAACAGACGTTTACGCTTCATTTGGTGCTGTGATTTACTGACCTAAGATTCTCTGATGTGAAACTGAGATTTTCTTCTCTTATTTACTATTTCATCAGGGCTTTCTTCATCTTTAATGAAGACACATTTTAATTAAATCAGGAGAGTAACCTGAACGATGTAGCCGGATCTGGACCACTCTCTTACAGTCCAGCAGGCCCTCCTCCACACAGGGTCTGAAAGGAGTCCCATGACCGATCTTCTCCCCAAGAACCACATCACTGGTGTCTGCATGAGCATCCACATGGACCAGACCCACTGGGCCATGTCTGATAAATAAATTCAGAGAACACTGAGTGAGGAACATGAATTCAGAAGGGTGATAACTTTTTTAGAGCTTCACGATTTATACATGACTTCAGCAGGAACGGGTCCAAAAACAACCCACAGTCAAAAAACCTTCAGCTGAGTTCCACTGAAAATACTTAAAAAATGTACAAAGTTATCCCTCTTTGGTGTAAAATCAATGAATACATGGAGGATCTGTCCACTAAAGTAAAACGAATCATCACATTTCAAGTCACAAAAAATGTAACTGCATCCTTGGGTTTAAATATTGTCCTTCAAGCAACTGAGGTCTGCAGAAGAGCATCTCTGACGCACAACACATCGAACCTTGAGGCAGATGGGCTACAGCAGCAGAAGGCCACACCGGGTGCCACTCCTGTCAGCTAAGAACAAGAAACTGAGGCTACAATTCACACAGGCTCACCAAAATTGGACAACAGAAGATTGGAAAAACGTTGCCTGGTCTAATGAGTCTCGATTTCTGCTGCGACATTCGGATGGCAGGGTCAGAATTTGGCGTCAACAACATGAAAGCATGGATCCATCCTGCCTTGTATCAACGGCTCATGCTGCTGCTGGTGGTGTGATGGTGTGGGGGATGTTTCCTTGGCACACTTTGGGCCCCTTAGTACCAGCACCGCAGCCTACCTGAGTATTTTTGCTGACCATGTCCATCCCTTTATGACCACAGTGTACCCATCTTCTGATGGTTACTTCCAGCAGGGTAACTCTCCATGTCATAAAGCTGGAGTCATCTCAGACTGGTTTCTTGAACATGACAATGAGTTCACTGTACTCAAATGGCCTCCAAAGTCACCAGATCTCAATCCAATAGAACACCTTTGGGATGTGGTGGAACGGGAGATTCTCATCATGGATGTGCAGCTGACAAATCTGCAGCAACTGCGTGATGCTGTCATGTCAATATGGACCAAACTCTCTGAGGAATGTTTCCAGTACCTTGTTGAATCTATGCCACGAAGGATTAAGGCAGTTCTGAAGGCAAAAGGGGGTCCAACCCGGTACTAGCAAGGTGTACCAAATAAAGTGGCAGGTGAGTGTATTTCGCAAACATCTGTTAGGCAATATGACGATACCGTAGCCTCGGCTGTACGCCCTGAGGACAGAGCCGTCCTATGGACTGTGCAAACTGTACGCCTACACAGCGCCTGACACCCTCTAGTGGAGCGATGCCCCTGTTTGACTTAATTTTTTTTTACTATCATTTTATTTGCGCACCTCCATGTCACAGGACAGACTGTGCGGGCTTGCCCTGCTATCAGCTGAAAAGGACATCATATCAAAACTGGATTGCAAGGATCTTATTGCTGAGTTTGCTGCCAAGAAGGCAAGGAAAGTGAGTCTTACACGATCAGTGTCTGTGCAATTTACGCACGGTGAGTCCACCTCATTTGTAGGAGTCATACTGCAGTAAATAATTAGTTGTGTATAGTAGCCACAAGTAGAACTCAATATCACTCATGCAATATCATTCAACATTAAGCAACATTCAATATTCACTGCTTTCATTTGTGAAGAGTTCAGGTTGAGACCTTCTGATTCCAGCCCTGAGGACAAAGAGGAGAAGGGTCATATTGAATATCAGTTTGTCTATAAAAGGAATTTGACTCCTAGTTACCTTTTACCATTTCTGGTGTCGAACACATGAAGTGGACGGAAGAAATAGAAGGAGACAGTCGAGTTCTCAGTCTATGCCAAATTTAATGATTACAGCGGATCAAGAATGTGCAAACAGAGTCTCTGGGTTCAGAATTACCTTTCCCTCTCTCTAATACAGTGTGGAGGTCTAGGCAGTTCAGCACCCACTATGTTCTCCTAGAACCCTTATATAGACGAGTCTGCTTCTATCTAATACAAGAGTTATCTATCTCTTGGGTGTTGTCTTCGGGTGCAGGCTGGGCTAAGGATGTGTCTCCTCACTGGTTTTCATCAGGTTTTCCTCTGGGTCTGACCTGCTGATGACTGCTGGCCCTGTGTCAGTGACGTAGTTTTGATATACGAGGATGATTTTACAATCGACAGACTGAACATGAAAAGACCAGAAACTCTGATCGGTTTTCATGTCTGTTTTCCTGTTTGGTACAATCTGGTCTGCAGAGATTGATGCGTCTCCGCAGAGTACTTCGGCAAAAATAGACTTGCAGCGGAACAGCCACGAGCGACCCTTGGTAGCATACGTCGGAGACAGACCGCGGCGCAAGCTGTGGGAATGCACCGATTGAGTAGAATGGCAGTGAAGTAGAGTGGCAGTGAAGTACAGTGTAGTGCGCAGCGCTGACGGACAACGGCGCTCACATTGTATGTGTGAATTAGGGGTGAGGATCTAGGGTTTTGAGCTGGTGCTGGACAGTCCTTCAGGCCACCACCAGGCCCACTTGTATGCATTTCAAATGCATGAATTTATATCAAGAAGGAAATAAAAGCAAATAGAATCCAAGAGCAGCGTCTTACCCAGTGTGTCTTATCCTAATTAGCGATGATTGTGATTGGGACCAGGTGCCCTTTGGGGCACTCCCTGCCTTTGTGTGGCGCTGTGCCAGTCTTCACGGAAGTCCTGGGTAATTGTCAGTTCAAAGGGTGTTGTCATTGGCTGTTTTCCCAAACAGTTTCTCAAACAATTTCTTTTCCTTTTTTTTGATTGCCCTTTTGTCTTTTAAAAGAAAGGAAAATAAAGTGTCTGTGTTTCTTAAATCGAATCACGTCTCTGGCCCTGTGTTTATCGAACTTGGGTTGAGATATTTCTGATTTCTTATTCATCGTTATTTGTGACATCATTTACCTTGTTTTATTATCTGGTAATCTTGTTGTATTAGCTCATCATTTGATCCAGTCTTACATTGTGTTCTTGTATAAATCTCAGGTACAATGTGTGTATAGCTAGTTGAAAGGCGGATAGCTCCTGTCTCCAGCTCAAGTCTTCAGGCCTCACTGACTCTGTATGACCTTTAACACAGTCTCCATTAACACATCACTCTAGTCCTGCCACATCATTAAGCAAACTTTTCTCAGAATTACGAGATCAGGATCCTGTGACACATTCAGATAGAGCGACGGTATAAGAGGGACGTGGAGCGCTGTGGTCACACCATTTGAGGATACTCTGGAGTATGCATTCAGGTGTACAGGTAAGTCTGATATGGTTTAGTTTTTCACTTTAATTTTAATAAATATTCAGGAGACTAACCTCATCCTGACATAGTATAGCCTTCTAATTACATGTTTTTAAGGTATAATTTAAAGTATTTGCTTTTTGTTTTAGTTTTTCTTTGTTTGTTTTTTTGCTCATGTTGAAATTTTTTATTTTAAGGAATGATGATGGAACAAATTTCAACAAGGTTTTAAGGTCTTAACATAAATCTGCAAGAAAGTTGTTGGAAAAATGTAAATTATATTTGTTATTCAGAAGGTTGCATTCTCAGGAAGGAGCTGAAGAAGGTCGAGTAACTTTTTTTGATATTTCAAGATTTTATTTTTTGTAAAACAGAAAAACGTAGGTTTGGTTCAACAAGAATTTGGGATTATTTCTTCACAATTCTTTGTTTTTCACGTAAAAGTGACAGGATTTACTGAGGAATTATTTGTTTTAACAGGGTAAACTTTTTGTTTTCAGGTGACGAGCAAAAATATGGTTGTTCTGCAAAGGTGTGCTGTGCTGCTGATGTTGGCTTTTTCAGTGACAGGTGAGGAACGCTCAACTTCAACAACATTCATGAGCAAATGTGAAATGAACTGTGAAATGCTTGATTTATGAAATAATACAATAAAATGACAACTACTTGTTTCTCCTGGTCTAAAGAGACGTTTGCAGGGAGAAACATCGGAGCTCAGGAGGTCAAACCATACTCCATCGGGTATCAGGCCTCCCTGCAGAATGAGAGAGGGCAACACTTCTGTGGAGGAACCTTGGTGCACCCTCAGTGGGTGGTGTCTGCCGCCCACTGCGAGAAACCGTGAGTACTTACACAAGACAGGAGCGGAATAAGCTGTAGAGGAAGTCTTGAGGTTCTTGCATCAAGCGGAGACTTCAAAACTTTTTGCCTTAAAGTAGAATTCATGCATTGAAAAAAAGTCACCTGTGACTTAGATTTTTTTTTTTCTTTTTTTTGTTCCATGACATTACATTACATTACATGACTTAGATGAGTGTTAGGACGGCTGTACGTTTTTTAATAAGAAGAACTGGAGTAAAAACATTTTATATCATACTGAAACTGATAAAGTTTTAAAAAAGGGTGAAGTTGCTTATTTCAGGTCGTCTTTGTTCAAAGAGGAGAGTGCGGGGAGTCTACAGGTCATGAAACACAACCTCACCACAGATAAAGCCAGAACTAAAAGTAACATCTTCTCACTGAGTTTTCTCCTCATCTCTCGAAATCTACCCAACATAATCTCAATAAATACAAATAAGACGTTCAAATGGTTGCAGATGACACCAAAAAAATGACTTCCTGTTTGGAGAATTGAACTTGTTAATCTCCACCCCTTCACCATCAGTTAACATGATATTGCTTATAAGCTTCCTTTGTGCAAATAATTATGATTCAATATTACTATGTGTATATATTTAAAATGTATTATATTTATCCATATTTACATTTTTTATTACTTGGAAAAACAAACAAAAAAACAAACAAACAAACAAAACTCCCAATAAAGAAAACACAAAATGCACTTAATAACCCCGAATGAATATTAAATTCCCTCTGCAACCCTGTACCTGGTGAATATTATGTTCTTTTTATTTAAAACAGAGCTTATGAGCTGAAAATGTGTCACCTGAGGATCTCTTTGAGCGGCTTGTGACTCTTTTTCAGGAGCAGTCTGATAAGGGTCGTGTTAAGTGAACACAACCTGGAGGAACAAGAAGGACGTGAACAAGTCTTAAATGTGTCAGAAATATTCCTTCCCAACTACAACAAAAGGACATACGACAACGACATCATGCTCCTGAAGGTGAGCGGAGTGACGTTTTGAGCCGTCAGGGTGAGAAGATGAGGAAGCTGATGGTTGTGAGTGAATCAGACTGACCAGCTTTTGATTGATGGGGGGAAAAAAACAGACTGATCAAAAGGAAAAATATCATTGGAGCTTGACTGTAAACCGTGTTTTGTGTTGCAGCTGAGTCGGCCAGCAATCCTGAATGGTTACGTCAAGGTGGCTCCTCTCCCGAAGGAAAACACTCCAGCGTTTCATAACAACTTCTGCAAAGTGAGCGGCTGGAGCAGGAATAAGCTTTTAAGATTCCTCACATCTCCCAAGCTCCATGCTGTGTATGTCAAGATAATCACTAACTGCCAGGATATGTGGCACTGGCGGAAGATCACTGACAACATGGTGTGTGCCGGATCTCAGTTACGTGGCAAGAGATCCTGTCTGGTAAGGGAAAGTATCATCTGCATAGAGCCGAATGTGACAGTTTGAACATATCTGTGGTAGACCAAGTTTTTGAAAACTGCTGGAATTATATATGGATAATACAGAAAATTATCAAACACCATTCCAGTCTTGGAATTAAAAAGATGAAACATGTTTGACATCTTGGTGATCCACAGGGTGACTCTGGTGGTCCCCTCATCTGCAATGGAAACCTCGAGGGAATTGCCTCCTGGAGTATCAAATGTGGAGGCTCCGTCTACCATGGAGTCTTTACCAGAGTGAGGAACTACACCAAGTGGATCAACAGGATTATCAAAAATAACACAGCCTAAACTCCCCCCACGCTCTTTAATGAAACTCTGACATGCATGATTGGGAGTGAGGATCAGGGCAACAGTGAGTTAAGATAATATGACGTAGTTCTGGTAACATTACGACATAGTTCTCATGATTTTGCAACTTTGGCATTGGCTGTGGATGCATGTGAGGAGCAGCAAAACAGAGATGGTGTTGGTGCGCTTCAAAAAGGCAGAGTTTTTTTAATCTATATGTGTTTTCTTGTGGTGGTTGTGACATTATTCTTTCTGACTGTCTGCGTCACGGAGCGTGCTCGTCTCTGTGTGTGTTTGTATGCACATGGGTTTGTTTGTCTGTGAACGAATCGGTGCCGATCTCTGCGGTTCGAGAAACATGAACCCACGACCATGAGGCAGAAATGACATCCCAACATTTGAATGACATAAATAACATAAAGCTATTTAGTCTGTTAAATGAAATAAAGTTTAGACCTGATCTATGAGAGAGGTGATGCATTCCTGCTTCAGCTTCACCTCCAATTCAAGTTTTTCATGAGGGAACACAAACAAAACAACAGATGACTCACTCGGCAGCTTTTCTTCTTTTCTTTCTTTAACTTTGACTCTTATCTTATCACATACATGACTTACTTTTTCAACATTACAAAATTATAAAATTATGTTTTTGTCTCTAAGCATTGTGACTTTTTTCCTCATAAAAATGACAGCATTTACAATCTTGTAACATCTCGGCTTTAATCTCATCACGTTCTGACAATAAAGATGTTTGTCTCATGTTAAGAGCTGCCTCTCAATCTAAATGTTGTCTTCTTAAAGCTCACATGGTGGAGCTCTTACTGGTTTTTAACATAATGAATTACCCACACTGCCAGAGATTCACTGTGAAAGAATCAAACACTGCTTTCTTTAATGAGTCCAGCAGGGGGGGCTCAAGCCATGTTACAATGGAGCTGAACGCTTATTGTACAGCATGTTTTAAGTGATCTTTAAATGTAGGTTATTTTTCAGATGGTTGTAAAAATTTGCCTTCACTGATGAAAAAAGAAAAGAAAGCTGTATTTGTATTTCCCTCCCTTCACCCTGGAGGTGCTGCCTCTCTGCTGAGTCCTGATTGAGTCTGTTAGGATCAGTAATATTTAATCTTTGGGAGGACACACAGCATCTCAAAGAGGAGGTTGGCACCAGTCAGTGCAGTGTTTCCTGTCAAAGAGAAAATATCTGTGTAAAATCAGTTAATATTAGAGCTCATCTTACTGTGATAAGGTGTGAAAAGTACCTGTTGTGTCATAAGGTGGAGACACTTCCACCAAATCACACCCAACAAGGTTCAGACCACGGCAGCCCCGAATAATCTCAACCCCCTACATCAAACCAAGAGAGCAGAAATATGTCTGTATTGGATTGAGTTGTCAGATTGGCTTGCTCCTGGGGATTAGAGTCTGTTTTTCTGTCTTTACCTGGATGGGAGTGAGGCCTGCTATCTCTGGTGTGCCAGTTCCAGGGGTGAATCCAGGGTCAAGAGCATCAATGTCGAAACTGAGATAAACTGGGCCGCTACCCATCTGAGCCCTGACCTCAGCCATCAGAGGAGCCAGAGACTTGAACCAGCACTCCTCCACTTGTACCACACGGAAACCCTGTAGCATGAACACAGGAGGGTTGTTTCTTTTGAATGACTCTCTCTCTCTCTCTTGTTCTCTCACTCATTAGAAGATTATAAAAGACATGATTAAAACCTAACAGACGTTTACGCTTCATTTGGTGCTGTTATTCACTGACCTAAGATTCTCTGATGTGAAACTGAGATTTTCTTCTCTTAGTTACCATTTCATCAGGGCTTTCTTCATTTTTAAGGAAGACACATTTTAATTAAATCAGGAGAGTAACCTGAACCACGCAGCCCGATCTGGACCACTCTCTTACAGTCCAGCAGGCCCTCCTCCACACAGCGTCTGAAAGGAGTCCCATGACCAATGTTCTCCCCAAGCACCTCATCCCTGGTGTCTGCATTACCATCTACATGGACCAGATCCACCGGGCCATGTCTGATAAATCATTTCAGAGAACACTGAGTGAGGAACATGAATTCAGAAGGGTGATAACTTTTTAGAGCTTTATGATTCATACATGACTTCAGCAGGAATGGGTCCAAAAACAACCTACAGTCAAAAAACCTTCAGCTGAGTTCCACTGAAAATATGTAAAAAGAAATGTACAAAGTTTTCCCACAAAAAATGTAACTGCATCCTTGGGTTTAAATATTGTCCTTTAAGCAACTGAGGTATGCAGTAGAGCATCTCTGACGCACAACACGTCGAACCTTGAGGCAGATGGGCTTCAGCAGCAGAAGACCACACTGGGTGCCACTCCTGTCAGCTAAGAACAAGAAACTGAGGCTACAATTCACACAGGCTCACCAAAATTGGACAATAGAAGATTGGAAAAATGTTGCCTGGTCTAATGAGTCTCGATTTCTGCTGCGACATTCAGATGGTAGGGTCAGAATTTGGCATCAACAACATGAAAGCATGGATCCATCCTGCCTTGTATCAACGGTTCAGGCTGCTAGTGGTGGTGTGATGGTGTGGGGGGTATTTTCTTGGCACACTTTTGGCCCCTTAGTACCAACTGAGCGTTGTTTCAGCACCGCAGCCTACCTGAGTATTGTTGCTGACCATGTCCATCCCTTTATGACCACAGTGTACCCATCTTCTGATGGTTACTTCAAGCAGGATAACGCCCTATGTCATAATACTGGAATCAGCTCAGACTGGTTTCTTGAACATGACAATAAGTTCACTGTACTCAAATGGCCTCCACAGTCACCAGATCTCAATCCAATAGAACACCTTTGGGATGTGGTGGAACGGGAGATTCACATCATAGATGTGCAGCCGACAAATCTGCAGAAACTGTGTGATGCTGTCATGTCAATATGGACCAAACTTTCTGAGGAATGTTTCCAGTACCTTGTTGAATCTATGCCACGAAGGATTAAGGCAGTTCTGAAGGCAAAAGGGGGTCCAACCCGGTACTAGCAAGGTGTACCTAATAAAGCAGCAGGTGAGTGTTTTTCGCAAACATCTGTTAGGCAATATGACGATACCGTAGCCTCGGCTGTATGCCCTGAGGACAGAGCCGTCCTATGGACTGTGCAAACTGTACGCCTACACAGCGCCTGACACCCTCTAGTGGAGCGATGCCCCTGTTTGACTTAATTTTTTTTTACTATCATTTTATTTGCGCACCTCCATGTCACAGGACAGACTGTGCGGGCTTGCCCTGCTATCAGCTGAAAAGGACATCATATCAAAACTGGATTACAAGGATCTTATTGCTGAGTTTGCTGCCAAGAAGGCAAGGAAAGTGAGTCTTACACGATCAGTGTCTGTGCAATTTACGCACGGTGAGTCCACCTCATTTGTAGGAGTCATACTGCAGTAAATAATTAGTTGTGTATAGTAGCCACAACTAGAACTCAATATCACTCATGTAACATCATTCAACATTCAGCAATATTCAATATTCAGTGCTTTCATTTGTGAAGAGTTCAGTTTGAGACCTTCTGATTCCAGCCCTGAGGACAAAGAGGAGAAGGGTCATATTGAATATCAGTTTGTCTATAGAAGGAATTTGACTTCCAATTACCTTTTAACATTTCTGGTGTCGAACACATGAAGTGGACGGAAGAAATAGAAGGAGACGGTCGAGTTCTCACTCTATGCCAAATTTAATGATTACAGCGGATCAAGAATGTGCGAACAGAGTCTCTGGGTTCAGAATTACCTTTCCCTCTCTCTAATACAGTGTGGAGGTCTGGGCAGTTCAGCACCCACTATGTTCTCCTAGAACCCTTATATAGATGAGTCTGCTTCTATCTAATACAAGAGTTATCTATCTCTTGGGTGTTGTCTTCGGGTGCAGGCTGGGCTAAGGATGTGTCTCCTCACTGGTTTTCATCAGGTTTTCCTCTGGGTCTGACCTGCTGATGACTGCTGGCCCTGTGTCAGTGACGTAGTTTTGATACACGAAGATAATTTTACAATTGAAAGTCTGACCATGAAAAGACCAGAAACTCTGATCGGTTTTCATGTCTGTTTTCCTGTTTGGTACAATCTGGTCTGCAGAGATTGATGCGTCTCCGCAGAGTACTCCGGCAAGAATAGACTTGCAGCGGAACAGCCACGAGCGACCCTTGGTAGCATACATCGGAGACAGACCGCGGCGCAAGCTGTGGGAATGCACCGATTGAGTAGAGTGGCAGTGAAGTAGAGTGGCAGTGAAGTACAGCGTAGTGCGCAGCGCTGACGGACAACGGCGCTCACATTGTATGTGTGAATTAGGGGTGAGGATCTAGGGTTTTGAGCTGGTGCTGGACAGTCCTTCGGGCCACCACCAGGCCCACTTGTATGCATTTCAAATGCATGAATTTATATCAAGAAGGAAATAAAAGCAAATAGAATCCGAGAGCAGCGCCTTACCCAGTGTGTCTTATCCTAATTAGCGATGATTGTGATTGGGACCAGGTGCCCTTTGGGGCACTCCCTGCCTTTGTGTGGCGCTGTGCCAGTCTTCACGGAAGTCCTGGGTAATTGTCAGTTCAAAGGGTGTTGTCATTGGCTGTTTTCCCAAACAGTTTCTCAAACAATTTCTTTTCCTTTTTTTTGATTGCCCTTTTGTCTTTTAAAAGAAAGGAAAATAAAGTGTCCGTATTTCTTTCTCTATCGAATCACGTCTCTGGCCCTGTGTTTATCGAACTTGGGTTGAGATATTTCTGATTTCTTACTCATCGTTATTTGTGACATCATTTACCTTGTTTTATTATCTGGTCATTTTGTTGTATTAGCTCAGCATTTGATCCAGTCTTACATTGTGTTCTTGTATAAATCTCAGGTACAATGTGTGTATAGCTAGTTGATAGGCGGATAGCTCCTGTCTCCAGCTCAAGTCTTCAGGCCTCACTGACTCTGTATGACCTTTAACACAGTCTCCATTAACACATCACTCTAGTCCTGCCACATCATTAAGCAAACTTTTCTCAGAATTACGAGATCAGGATCCTGTGACACATTCAGGTAGAGCGACCGTATAAGAGGGACGTGGAGCGCTGTGGTCACACCATTTGAGCATACTCTGGAGTATGCATTCAGGTGTACAGGTAAGTCTAATATGGTGCAGTTTTTCACTTTAATTTTAATAAATATTCAGGAGACTAACCTCATCCTCACGTAGTATAGCCTTCTAATTACATGTTTTTAAGGTATAATTTAAAGTATTTGCTTTTTGTTTTAGTTTTTTTTGTTTGTTTTTTTGCTCATGTTGAAATTTTTGATTTCAAGGAATGATGATGGAACAAATTTCAACAAGGTTTTAAGGTCTTAACATAAATCTGCAAGAAAGTTGTTGGAAAAATGTAAATTAGATTTGTTATTCAGAAGGTTGCATTCTCAGGAAGGAGCTGAAGAAGGTCGAGTAACTTTTTTTGATATTTCAAGATTTTATTTTTTGTAAAACAGAAAAACGTAGGTTTGGTTCAACAAGAATTTGGGATTATTTCTTCACAATTCTTTGTTTTTTACGTAAAAGTGACAGGATTTACTGAGGAATTATTTGTTTTAACAGGGTAAACTTTTTGTTTTCAGGTGACAAGCAAAAACATGGTTCTTCTGCAAGTTCGTGCTGTGCTGCTGATGTTGGCTTTTTCAGTGACAGGTGAGGAACGCTCAACTTCAACAACATTCATGACCAAATGTGAAATGAAATATTTATGAAATAATGCCATAAAATGACAACAACTTGTTTCTCCTGGTCTAAAGAGTCATTTCCAGGGAGAAGCATCGGAGCTCAGGAGGTCAAACCGTACTCCATCGGGTATCAGGCCTCCCTGCAGGATGAGAGAGGGCAACACTTCTGTGGAGGAACCTTGGTGCACCCTCAGTGGGTGGTGACTGCCGCCCACTGCGAGAAATTGTGAGTACTTACACAAGACAAGTCCTTGGTTTTCAAGGGAGTTAGCTGATGCTATACTTGCCCGTAATAGGCAGTGGGCACTTGCCAGGAAGTCTGATTCTCCTAATGATTGGCTCCTGTTTCGTGTCCTTAGAAATCAATGTACAGCACTTATCAGAAAATCCAAAACTGAATATTACTTGTCTTTGACCGCTGACTCCTTTAACAATCAGTCTAAGTTTTGGAAAACAATCAAAGCTTTGCAGAACAAGAGGGTTGCTGGCCCTCCACTAAGACTGAGGGTCAATAATTCCTTTGTCTCTGAAAAAAAGGACATGTCTAATGCTTTTAACATGCATTTCAAACAGGCTTGCCATATTTTTTAAGAACGGTACCCCAATCTTAACTTGAATCATGGCACTGTGCCCCCTAACTCAGCTGATATTTTACCCATTTTTGAATTGAGGCCACTTTTTGTATCAGAAGTAAGATAGGCTTTAATGTCTCTTGACCCGAAAAAGGCTGCAGGACCAGATGGTCTTGACCCCTACTTTTTAAAACTTTCAGCCCTGGTCTTAGCTCAACCTGTAACTGATATTTTAAATCTTTCGATTTGTACACAGGCAGTGCCTGATATGTGGAAGCAAGCCTTTGTTTCTCCTTTATTGAAAGCTGGTGACCCAAAAGACTTGAATAATTATCGCCCCATTTCAAATCTGTGTGCTCTAGCTAAAATCTTGGAATCACTAGTTGCTGATCAGATGAAGAAATTAATTGAACAGCATAATATTCTTAGTCCTATGCAATCTGGCTTCAGACCAAAGCATAGCACTGTGACTGCCTGTTTAAAAGTTGTTGACGATATTAAGTCTGCACTTGAAAAGAAATGGTTCTGTGTTGCCTTATTTATAGACCTGTCGAAAGCATTCGACACAGTAGACCAGGGGTGTCAAACTCAAATACGAAGTGGGCCAAAATTTTAAATTGAACAAAGCCGCGGGCCGAGGTTGAACAAATGAACGTTTTAATATGGAACCAAACAAGTTTTGATTTAACAATGAATACTGAACAAGTAAGG